>QANW01000494.1:57803-164188 GCA_003254865.1 Dryas drummondii
GGGGCTGGGTTGGTTGGGTGGAGGGGCTGGCTGGCTGGTTGGGGGGAGGGGCTGGCTGGCTGGCTGGAGAAGAAGAAAAAAAAAAAAAAAACAGGGGGAGGGGGGTGTGAACGTGAGAAAAAATAGAGGAAAAGAAATAAGGGTGTGTAATGAAATGAGGGTATTTTAGTAATGGGTTGGGTGTGTGTTGAGAGATTTTGAATTTGAAGTAAGTGTGTGGGGTGTGTAGGAGAAAAAAAGAGAAAAAGAGTGCAAAAAGAAAAAAAAGGGTGTGCAAATAGCAGCCCTCTTTTTTAATGTTTAACCAAATCTCTCCTCCTTTTATATATACTTGCTTCTTGGCACACTCTCCGCACGTGTGAAGTGGTATTTTTACTGTGTTTTTTTTTTTTTTTTACTTTCCCTCATTTAGTAGGTTTTTTTTATGTGACTGTTTTGTAGAATGAAAGGTATTTTAGGCAATCCTATTTTTGTTAAGTATGTAACACCACATTCTTCTTCTGGCTTTATAGATAGATATAGAGAGAGATCATTGTTTTTTTAATTCATTATATAATTAGTGAACGAACCAGTAAATTTGCCACAATAGAAAAAGGCCCCTCTTTGAAATGCGTGACATGACTGCATGAGATAAGACTGTGTTCTATGGACATGACATGATAGGCTAGTCCCATTGTATACTACCTTTGAGCATGAGCCAGAAATCTTTACTTATTTGGGACTAAAATACCAAATGTGAGTCCAGTCTCAAATTCTTAATAAGCCCACCAAATATAGAACAATGGACTTTTGTCCCTTTTGGCTTTGTTTAGAATGCCGGACAAGTCGATCTGGACAACACTAAATTGTAAAAAATCAGCATGAAATAGTTTTTCTGGTGGAGGAAGAAGAGGTAGAGATGACTAAATGTTAGGGAAGGTGTCCATAAAAGCTCAAGACTACTGTCTCCTCCAAACACGTGGGTTACCTCAGGACAAAATTTCTTCACTCATGACTAGTTTTGGCCATCTCTACCTTCTTCTTCCTTTACCAAAAAAACTGCCTCACGATGAAATTTTTAATTGTTAGGGTTAATTACAAAATACCCCTCCCAGGTTTAATGTCATTTTCAATTCCCCCATAAGGTTTCAATTTTTTCAATGTGGTACATATAGTTTTTAATTTAAGTCAATGTGCAAACTAAAAAAAAAAAAAAAGACTCAATTTCCCTCACCCTCCCCAGCCCCATCTCTCTATTTTTCTCTCTTTCTTTCTCTGGCTTCCTCGTCGCCCCCCCCCACCCTCCCCCCACCCTCTCTCTCTCTCTCCCCATCTCTCTTTCTCTCTCTAGCTCTCACTCTTTGGCTCCCCCGTCGTCCCCCCAGCCTCGTCACATCCCCCTCCCCACCACCGCCGGCGACTCCCCTTCCCCTGATGGTGACCTTCTCTCCCCTCTCCCCTCTGCTTTGTCTCTCTTTCTCTCTCTTGCTCTCTTTCTCTCTGGCTCCCCCGGCAACACATTGTGAGGAAGATTGAGAATTTGAAGCCATAGTTTGAAAGTAAGAACTTGTTGAGGAGGAGAACACCAATGTTTGATGAGTACCAGAGGATTATGAGGAATATATGAAAATGGCTTATTTTGAGAACATTTTCAAAGGTTTTGGTGCAGAGATTTGTACTTGAATTTGTTTTATTTTTGAAACAGGTGCTGAGATTTGTTTGGAGAAGCTTTCGTATGAGCTACAATGAAAATTAGTTTTTTTTTTGTTGCAGGAAATTAATATTTTCTGTTGCTAGGGAGGGGGAACGACTGGGCTGGGCGGCAAGGCTGGGAGTGGGGGTAATTGAGTCATTTTTTATTTGTTTAGTTTTTTTTTTTTTTTTTTTTTTTTTTTTTTTTTTTTTTTTTCAGTTTGCAGATTGATTTAAATTGAAAATTATATATACCCACCACATTTAAAAAATTAATAATAAACCTCGGTATTTTGTAATTAGCCCTCTAAAACAAAGGGCATCCAGACAAAAAAAATATAAAATAAAGGGCATAACTATTAACCCTCATCAAAATACCAAATTATCAAACTCTCTCTCTCTCTCTCTCTTCCCCTTCTCTTAGGTTTCCATATTCAGTATCTGATACAATATTCTATCCTAGGGTTTTGTTTAGCTACTTCTTATGGCAGAGGTGGGTGATTTCCGATCTCTTTGACTGTTCTCATAGGTACAACCTGGTCTAAAGTTTCACAGGTATTATTCTAATTTTCCCTAATTCGACAACCCTGTCGGTGTTTGCTAAATTCGAGCAAACATGAATATGAAATATAAACGAACGAACTAATTTTATTCCATGGATGGTTATTCCGAGGTTGATGATAACTTCTTATTATCTTTGCAGTTTCTCGGCGATTAAGTGACAGTAAAGTTTTCAATCGTTGATCTATTTATATATATTATTTGATGGATTTGGTTTTCGTTGATTAATCAGTTCATTATAAGGAAAGTTTTAAATAAAAAGATTTTGTGCCCTTTCTTTTTCCTGCGTGTTCTCGTTGCTCTACAATCAGTTTTTTTTTTTTATTTGTTTTTATTTGTTTAATTTATGATTCTTCAGCTGGAAAAATGTTGTTCTTGTTGCCCTTGTTTTTATTTATTTTGTTTTCTTTATTGCTGCTTAATTTTTGGAATAGAATGAACGTTTTAGGACTCGTTATTTCCATTTTATTACCTCTTCTTACATTTTCTCAGAGACTGAAGAACCATTGGAGATGAATCTTCTTGTTTTTGTTTAATGGGCTGATATGATATACTAAACTTTTTTTTAATGCTTACTTTTGGAAGCTGGGATGTAACTCTATACTCCTTTATAATGATTGATTTATTGCGGTTTTATAGGGCAAAGTAGTGAAAATTGTTGTAAGTGTTCAAGTTTCAAATATTCATAGTGAGAGCTTAAAGTTGAGGCGAAAGGAGATGCCTCGTGATTTGGCACGATCACAATCACGATCACCTTCTTATAAGCGAAGGCGTTCACCATCTCCAGTGGGGCATGGGTATAGCAGGAAAAGCCGAAGAGACAGAAGCCGGTCTCCGTATTCCTCATATTCTTATAGCAGGTGATCCCGTTAATATTCCTGCTTTCTTGTGCTAATTTAACTGAATCTCAATCAATAGTTGGAAAGATTGAGGAGTCACATATCGCTCATACGGTTTGGATTTACATAATGTCCGAGTTTCTTTGTACGCATCTTCTTATCCTTCCTTATTGATATGGTGGTACTTTATTTTTTTTTAGTGTGAAGGCTATTTACTTGTAGGCTTGCATGTTACAAGGGGTTGGTTAGGCTTGTAATTTGTTATATATTTGACAAAGAATTTGGTAATGGTGTCAGATTTCTTTGCTTACAACATTGTTTCATTGGAAAAACTTGTTATATTGTAATATTATTTTGATGGAGAATGAATATCTACTTTCAAGCTTATCCAGTACCTCCTACATTGATGTTGAGGTCACAGCTAGTGGGGGCGATGTTGAGGTCAAAGCTTAGTGGGGCCGTTCCATGAAATATTATTTTGAGTTGAAATCTGTATGCTAATCACTAATATTTGACTTTTTTGTTTTACACCTTCAAGTGGACAGGAATTGGTAGTTCCATTGCCTACATTTGGTATGCTTTTGGCATTTGCTGTTCTGAGTTTCTTTTCCAATGATCTTCTACTACCCCTTGTTGTTTGTATACTATAGGCTTGGTTGGTGTCATGCTAATGTCAAAGAATTGCTGATATTGTCATAAAATCTGATGGTTGGCTCCATTTGGATCTAACATTGATGGACACATGACCTTTGGCAAAATCGGTTTTTGATTCTTTCTAAATAATTGAATAAATGTCTAGTATGAATATGTGGAGTAAAATATAGTGTTGTCAGAGCGATATAAGGATGCATGCACTTTAAGAATTTAAAAGAACTCAGTTTCTTCCCATCATATGGGAAGTGAGCAGGTGATGGGTGCCGTTGGGTGTCCTTTTGTTGCTCGATTGTGACATTTGCTTCTTCATGTGATAAAAGATGGAGCACACAAAGGTTATACTTAACAATGTATGAGGTAACTGTACATGTTTTTGTATATTTTGTGCTACATGGTGGACTGGCTTGATAGTTATTGATTATGTGAAGTCATGTGCAATTTTAATGGTTGTTGCTCAATAACTTATTTTGTTACCATACAGACGGAAAAGTCGTTCTATTACCCCTAGGCGCCGTAGAAGTCGTTCTCCAACTCCAAGACGTCGTAAAAGTCGTTCTCCAACTCCAAGGCGTCGTAAAAGTCGTTCTCCAATTTTGAAGCGTTATAAGAGACAAAGAAGTAGGAGCTCCTCATTGTCTCCTATTCATAAATCTTCTAGTTCAAGTCTTGGATCATTGGAGCAGAAAAATGCTAGTGAAAAATTGAGAAAGGAAGAAGAGGAAGAGAAGAAAAGGTATATCAATTACTTAGCATCAGTTTTTTATCATATACATTTTTCTTATGACCTTTCTTCAATTTCATCTTTAGAGTAGGTTATTCAATTTTAAGTCCTTTCTAAGTTATGGTGAAGATGTAATTCAGGATTTTCATTATTATTATAAGTTATGAATTTTTATTTCTACTTGAATGGTTCTTCTTTTGAAAGTTACTTTTTTAGGTTTGGATGCTTACTATTCAGTTTAATTGATTGAAATGATACTGTATAGTTAGTCAAGGGGAAGAACCTCGGGTTCATACTTGAATTTATTCTACCCTTCCAGCCTTACGATGTGGTACATGTTCACTTATTGACATTTAAGTTTTAGATGTTAATACTTTTTTGAAGAATGAAATTGAGGATGGCTGCTGTTTTCTTATTGCTGAAATTTGAGATGCACACAATTCATTTTAACTTCTAAAGAATGTTAGCTTCAATAACATGAAGTGGGAACCAAATCTCCAAACCTGCAATACTTCAAAGGTATCAGAATCCAGTGCTTTACGATTTTACTCGGTGATGTGAGGCTTGAAATGTATTTAAAGAAAGAAAATAATGTTAGAGCCTGTTTGTTAGTCCATTCTATGAATTTCTTTAAAGACTAACTATTTGTTGTATACTTGTTAATAACAGATATATATATTTTTTGAGGTCATTGGAAGATTTTATGCAGTTATTGAACTAAATCAATGAATTCTGGTCAAATCTGTTTCTGGAATGGGTTGCTTTAGTGTTTTAATGACTTTGCTATGGTAAATATGTGATGCAGAATTTATGTATTGAGGTATCAGTTTTAAAGTGTAGCATGTTTGTATAACTTGGTTTATTACTTGAAAAGCAGTCTTAATTACTTGTTTACATAATTTTAATTGCATATGGACATACGATCTTAGATTATATAAGTTGTAATAATCAAATCTCTAATCATTTAGTTTAAATTGAGTAAAGGGACATGTGCATGATAGGCATTATCTGGCCCATAATTCCAGCATGCATTATTATTATTATTTGTAAAATGAAAGATCACATTACTTATTCTTTTTTCAAATAAAAGAAAAAAACTTTAACCCATACTTTTTCAGAAGAAAAGGTCCCTTGTTACTGAAAGTATACAAGTGTTTCTACTTGCATCATAGCACGGGTGGTCCTTGATGGAGACTTCTGTCTTTTCTCTTGATCATTCCATTTGATTTCCAATAGGAGTTGGAATTCTTCCAAATGTGCTATGGGAATCACTTAGTTTTACTGCAACTATTTGTTAGATTTCAGAAGTCAATACGGTGAAATTCAGTTAGACTTGTTGGATGTATGCAGCTCATTCCAAATGCGTAAACTATTATGATTCTAACAATTGTTAATCTTCTTATGACTGTCAAATATGCAATCAAGGGCATTTTTAGGAGCATCAGGGATGGGTTGAGCACAATTTTACTCCCATACACAATTATAAGCAGATTGAGATTACAATTGGGCTGAGACCGTCTGGTATGATAGTGATGTGAAATTAGTAAATTCCAAGGAAATATGCTCTCAAACTATACATATGGTTTGTCCTCGTGTCCAACCTTTTGGGAGTTGATGTGTCAGGACACACTGTGTCCATGTCAACACATGATATTCTCCATATCCAAAAATCATTGGTTATAGCTGATGATATTATTAATTTCAGTACTTGGTCAAGATTTCTACTTCTTTTAGACACTATCATCTTTCTGCACAATTTCATTTTTAGAGTATTCGGGAAACACTAGTCACTAGTGAGCTATATATTCTTTTTGATTAAACTAGTCAGTTAATTTGGTGCCCTAGACTTACGGTGTGGTAGACCCAAGTGATTTGGAGATCCTGAGACCTAAATGATTAGGAGATCCTGAAGAAAAGTGCTCTCCGTGCCTAACCTTAGAAACTAACCCTGGCAACAGCTAGGTTGAGTGCAATGTCGATGGCAAGTCCAGGTTACTGCATCATTTAGTAGACTGCAAATTCCTTAGTTTGGCTTCAGTTGGCTTCTAGTTCTAACCCTACTCAACTTTTCCATGTTGCAACTCTAGTTCTCCATCAATGTTGAATTTCCCAAGTAAAAGTGTTCAACTTCCCTTTCTGTCCTGTGAATGTTTCCTCTACTGTCTCGTCATAGGTTTAGTGCTTATTATACTCACGATACACTAAACTTCGGCCATATATTTTAAACTGTATTTAGTTTAAATTTGAAGTAATTCGATGATTAGTTTTAAAACTGCAGCAGGTTTTGACATTCTGCTCCACAGGCTTTTCTGAAGGATGATACTGCTATAGTTCAACTTGTTATATTTGATGATCAAAATGGGTGCATCGTTTATCTACTGTTCACCAGTTTTGAAACTCATTTGTTTGGATCAGGATACATTAGAGGTATGCCTTAAAAGCATAAGCATAAAAATAGTGCCTTTGTCCACGCGAAGGTTAGTTTGCCATTTATTGTAGTCAGATATTGACGAGAGAGAAGGGGAGGGGAAAAAAAAGGAAGCAGTATATGTTGATTGGCATTTTATTTTTTCTCAAGTCTGAACTCAAGACATTCAGAATCAGAAGTGCGGAATTCCCTCCCTTTATATGAGAGGCCACTTTATTGCTTAACTTTTTCACTTGTACTCTCAGGCGACAACAAGAAGCAGAATTGAAACTTCTGGAAGAAGAGACTTCAAAAAGAGTGGAAGAAGCAATTCGTAGGAAAGTTGAAGAGAGCTTGAACTCCGAGGAGATTAAAGTGGAAGTACAAAGGCGGTTAGAGGAGGGACGGAAGAAGCTGCTCAATGAAGTTGCAGCTCAACTTGAGAAAGAGAAGGAAGCAGCTCTTATCGAGGCTAGACACAAGGAGGTAAATAATCAGACTAACGTTTTGATTCTGTCATCTTCTTTTCTCTTGTTGTGGAGGCACATAAATATCTGATCTTGATATGCTTACACCGTTGATCTTTTGGCTACTTGAAAACATTTTTGTTATTGTTGCAATTACCAATGGTCTTGCACGCTATTGGACACAGTTGCCTGTGTAGTTCAGGAAAGGATGATTTCACAACGATACTCAGAGTCACCAAATGATGTGTCAATATGCATCTCAGCATTGTGTTAGAAGTAAATGAGGTCCAGAGTTGCCCTGATTTGAAAAATTGAAACACTGCAGCATGATTTGAAAGAAAATTTATTAAACAAATTTGATGAGTGTAGCATTACTTAGTTTCAACTTACAATGCCTCAGTTCAAAGCTTACTCAAAGCAAGGAAAAAAAATAGCATCACAAAGTATGTCTATTTAAGATCATGGAAAATCAAAACGCTCAATTTGTATAATTTATCTGTAAAACGATCAATATGTCTAATTTATCTGTAAGAAAATGTGCTTGATTACATTTTTGACTTTTTTCTTTTTTCCTTTTTTCGGGTAGGGTTTGGAGGAGAGGAGGGGGGTAGGGTGTGGTAGCTCTTCTTTTCTATGAAAGCATCTAAAACCCAGGTCTTTTGGGAAGACATGGCTATGTATTCATTATAAGCAATCACAATTTTAGTTAAGATGACACTTGTATTCTGCGACACCTTTCTTTTCCTCCTCCACTAAAAAAACAAAGTAGTTTATATATATTGTTGTGTGTGTTGTCATAGTACGGTCATGTAGACGTTTACCTAGTTGATGTTTGGTTTACAGGAACAAGCTCGAAAAGAGAAAGCAGAGCTGGAAGGTATGCTTGAAGAGAACCGGAGGAGAGTAGAAGAAGCTCAAAGAAGGGAAGCTTTGGAGCAGCAGCGGAGGGAGGAGGAACGGTACAGGGAGCTAGAAGAGCTCCAGAGACAAAAAGAGGAAGCAATGCGAAGGAAGAAACAAGAGGAGGAAGAAGAACGGTTAAACCAAATGAAATTGTTGGGTAAGAACAAATCCCGGCCGAAATTGTCATTTGCTCTTGGATCGAAATAGATTCTTTATGGAACTTAGCTTAGTGCCTTTGAAATGTGTCCCGGATTTGGTTGCGCGTTTGTATTTGTAATCTGAGAATATTTGGCCAATACAGTTTTTGGTATTATGATGTAATCAATTGATTCAATTCTCAGTTGTCCAAGTTGAGTATTTGGTCAATACCGTTTTTAGAATACCATCTGGAAATACAGAAGTGCAACAAATGAAGGACTTTATTATTATTCTTGTTTGGTAATCGGCTCGGCCGTGGGCTCCACTAGGCAGTCTAGGCTTCACCAGCAACCTGGGCACTGTTTGACCTTCATTGTTTTTCTTGTTTGAGGTTTCCAAACGTGAGCTTTTCCAGGCTTAGCCCATTCAGGTCCCTTTCATGGTTCTAGTTAATAGACCTTCCAATTCTATTTGTAAAAAAGAAAAAAAAAGAAGACCTAATTGGATCTTTTCTTTTCCATCTACTTTATCATGCAGCACTCGTGGAACCTCCATATTGTGACTTTATTGGCCTCGCTGTTCCTTTTTTCCTCTCTCACCCTTTTCTCGACCTTGGTTAATTAAGTTCTTGGTTTGTGTTTTTTTAATTTTTATTTTCTAACATTTGATTGCATTTTTTGGAGTTTGATTTTGGTTGCACGTTGGTTGGATGGGTTACATTTTTTGGGGTTTGATTTTGGAATTGTTGGTGGGAAGGCTAAGAGGGTGGGAAACTAACATTAAAATAAATTGGGTCGGAGGTTAATACCATTAATACCAAGGTTGCAGGTCCATTTCTCTTGCTAAACAAATTTATTAAGTTCAATTTAATTGCTTATTGTTGGTAGAAGCATAATAGAGTCCAGGGCTAACTAAGCTAAATTAAGAAGGAAAATACTGAGTTTCATTGCATAAAAAACCATAGCAGCAAGCATTACAGAATATATATATATATATATTCTGCTGCAACATTCCAATTAAAGGCATCCTTCTTTAGGAGTTTTGTTAACGGCTTAGGGAGATGCTGCAAATGCTCCTCCAAAGAGCGGCATATTCATAAGTGAATAGGTTCGCACCACTAAATTTTGCTTAGTTTGGGTAATCATGACACATCACTAAGTTCCAATCGAGGCTTGTGGAACCCAGAGATTATTATGAGGGTTTTTTTTAATTTAATTCTCATTAAGGGAATGAATTAAGAAAGAGTTCCTAATTTGATTTTAAAAAGACTGCCAAACTAAGTGAAACTTAAAAGTCACACACATAATAGAATGTGCAGTGAACTAGAGATGAACAAGGAAAATTAATTAAAGGGTTAATTAATATATTCCAACTATTTGAATGAATTAATGAAATTAATTATTTCACATGACTATGTGTTATTGTGTTTAGCACATTTAAATAAGTATTACATTAAATGTGCAACCAATGGGTATTGGAAGTTTGACTTGCATAAAACAAGTCAAAGGCATGGTGTCTTGAATAACATTTTAATATTGAGGGTCAAGGTGAAAATAACAAAGGTTGTGAGAGGTGGAGATTAGAAAATGGGATCCAAGGGATGAGAAAAAGTAAGGAACATCTTTTGCTATAAGACAAAGATGGTAGGTGGAAAAGATAATTGGAATTTTATTTTCAATTATATTTCATCATAAATATGATATTCCTTAATCCAATGAATGAGAATCAAAGAGAGAATGAATAGTCATTATTGAGAAAAATTATTCTGTTTAACCGATATATTGACATGTGGTATAACCAGTCTATGTGTTATGTGGTATAACCAGTCTATGTGTTATAATATGAATAAATGTTATTAATATTATTCCCTACTAATATAAACACATCGTCCAATAATACCCTTACACGTTGAATTGGTTATACCACGTGACAGTATATCGGTTATACCCTATAATTTTTCCACAAAACCCACCTAAGGAAGGTTTCAAAGGCCTCTATAAAATGAAATTAGGGCATTTGCCCTAGTTGGAACAAGGTGCAGCCACAACTCTCTTCTTTTCTTTCTCTCATTACTTCCCATCCTCTCCACCTCTAATGAATCGCCCAAAAAACCATTAGAGACACTAGAGCTTGAGCAACTCTAGATCTCTACTTTATTCATTCAATACCTTCTAAAGTGGACTAGTTTTAAAGGTATCATTTGTTTAAGCTTGTAGTGTGAGCTATCTAAAGGGTGATATCATAAAAGGAGAGAAAATGGTTTGGTGAAAACTCAACCATACCTCCAGGCCCTCATTGTCGAAATGGAATGAAGGCATCCAGTGATGTGTGCATCTTTAGGTTCATCCCAAAGAAGGTTTTCAAGGGTAACCACTTAACCTACTAGCTATTTCTCATGTTTCATTCAACCAAGATATCCATGTGTTTGCATAGGAAATTTTTGACATTTTATTTTCCACCATTATTTCACATTATAACATTTGGGCAAAGCTTTCCTTTCAGTTCACGATTTCATTTGGTGAACCAAAGTTGAATGATATGAAATTATTCAACTGAAACCCACCAAATAACTCTAAACCATTCAATAAGTGGTCGCCATATGTTCATCACAATTTTTGGTTGTGTCACCCAAAATACATAGATCATTCTACAGCTTGTCACTGAATAAAAAAAGTGTTTGTAGAACCATTGCTTATTGACTTCAAAATCTTTCAAAATAAAAATTGAACACCCGACTTTCTCAAACTTAACAATAACGTGTTAAAATGGATAAAACAACTAAAATAATACAGAAAAACATTGGATTTACAATTGAATCACACAATTTTAAGTTAGGGCTTACGTCCAAGTATTAAAAATAAGAGTCAGAATACGATGAACGCTTGGGAGATCTGACTGTTGATTGACTCCGGCAAGTCCGACAGTCTGGTAATCATAATTAATTGAAAGGTTAATTAGCATGAAGTATTTAAATTTAACTTAGGTTATTTAGGTTAAGTAGCTAAATAATATGAATAACTTAAGACTTAAGTTAGGTGCAAGCCAGATGGATTTATTAGGAGAAACACATTTGACTTGGTCAAAGGCATGGAGTCAATTGCATAGATAATCATAAATAGTTTGAGCTTCTCTTTAACAAAAGAGGAAAAATGATATGAAACGAAAGGCTATGATTTAAACATCATAGCAAGGGGATAAGAAAAGGGCAATGGACCTATAAAAGGCTCCCTATTGCCAAAATACCTATGGGGAATTAGGGCTCGCTTCTTGTTTCCGTTTCTCACAACTTTATCTCCCTCCAAATCACCTCTCAACCTAGGGTTGTGAATTCCACAACCCTTGATCTTCTTCCACCATCACATCCTTAGTGTGGACTAGCATTTAGAGAGACTTGATTTCAAGTCCTTGTGAGAACCAACCTAGGCCGAAACCCCTAGAGGAAGGGCTTGAAGACTTGTAACTTGGATCGATCCAACTCCAAGAGCAGAAAATCTTCAAGCGTAAACCCTTTATTATCTTTCATTATCTGTATTTTACACATTAAGTCTTTCATATCACTTAACTAGATCATGGGTATTAGGATGTTTGAAAAAAGTTATGAACTCATGTTCCTATTTATGCTTCGGTACTAACAAACATCCTTCATCCACGAGCGTTCAAATTACCTTTTATAATTGTGGGATAGTTACAAGCATATGTGGTTGTAACTAACCGCCAATAATTTCAATCGTGTTCCTAAATTTTTTTCTTTAATTTTTTCTCCTTTAGTCTTGGATTTGTGTTACTTTCTTTTAGTTGTGGATTATAACTGACGAACAATGGTTGTAATTATCAAACAATTTCAAGCAAGCGTTCAAACGCATGACAAGAGAACATAAAAGTGGACCTAGTTTGTCATGTTCTTCAACACCTCTCATGTTTTATTACTATATTTACTGATCGATTTGAATTTTGAACTTAAAAAAGTAAACAAGCTCTTATTTTATCTAAGACAATAGATGTAATTTTCAAGATGTATTATCAATAATTTGAAAATATGTATGATATCCATTAAATTAAAGGCTTAATTGTGTTTTTACCACCCAAAGTTTGGGGTGATTCCCACTTTACCACCCAGAACTTTATTTGTCCCACTTTACCACCCAGAACTTTATATGTCCCACTTTACCACCCAAAGTTTACATTGATTCCCACTTTACTACCCAAAGTTTACATTGATTCCTACTTTACCCCCTGAATCTAGAGTGACAGAATAGACTAAAAAAGGTTAACTGGGACACGAAAAATAGTTTTGGGTGGTAAAGTGGGAATCAATGTAAACTTTGGGTGGTAAAGTGGGACAAATAAATTTATGAGTGGTAAAGTGGGAATCAATGTAAACTTTGGGTGGTAAAGTGGGACAAATAAAGTTCTGGGTGGTAAAGTGAGAATCAATGTAAACTTTGGATGGTAAAAACACAATTAAGCCTAAATTAAAAGAGAGAGAAAGAAAACATGCGCCATAAGATTTTACACCACATCAGGATTCTCTACCCACTTTATTTTATTACAATTCAAATAATTTTAAAAAATATGAATATTCTTTTCCCACCCCTAAATCCCCTTACCCCTGATGTTGTAATCCAACCCCTCACTCACTAAATACATACAACCATTCAATCATTGTTCTTATGATCTTATCCTACGTGCACTCTTCCCTTATCTTGAGGTGTGCTTTGTTGGTTGGCTTTGGATCTCAGATTTTCAGAACACTCACTTACACAAATTCTGTAATTACAAGCATTTAGTTAGTTTTTATCTCCAATATGCATAAAGCCAATACAAAATAGAGGTGTGTACATATTCCTCAAAAAAATAAAAATAAAAATAAAAATAGAGGTGTATACATAGTTACAAATCCAACAGAAAATGAGGAGGGCATCATGCCTCAGAAACTGAGGAAATTACATAAATCTTTTGACAAATACTTTGATGTATGAGACACTTCAAATGGGCAGCCTAAAATAAAGACCCTTTCGGGATTCTTAAAGCTCACATCCATTCGGATTAAAATTAAAGAGAATGCTGTTAATTGAGTTCTTCATTTTTAATTCATGGATTAATTGAGTTGAGGACAAAAATCTAGGATTAATTTTTTTAAAATCCTGGGTCCTTAAAGGTCATTTAATAAAATGACAAATTTGTAATTAATATTTTAACTAAAAGTGGGTAGGAAAATAAAACATGAGTGAAAATAGTAGCACTCCTTTTTTTTTTTTTTTTTTTTTTTATTCAGGTGAAAAATCAAAAACTTGGCGCTGCAGGGTGCGCTTCATGCTTATATAGACTCAATTGGGAAGTTCACAATCACATTTGTAGAGTTTCTCATCTTCTTTGAGCTAAGCAAATTACAGTGCTTCATGTGAAGTGATAGGAATCATGTCTTCATTCATAACAAAACTTAAATGGCAGAGACATTTTTTATTAAATACAAATAGATTCTATGTGCTGAATATTGCTTTTCTTAGACTGAAACAGTGAAACAGATGCACTTCTATCTATGAATATATAACTTTACAAATAAATGATTGTAAAAGAATTGCGTGGTGTTCTTTAAACATGCAAAAAAAAAAACAAAGCTTTTCCTATGAGATCTGACTATGAACAGTAACGAGGGAAGAAAAATTTACGGTAGGTCGGGGAAAACTTTCTCCAAGAAATTGATGAAACGTTTGGCATACAGCTTGGGTTCAACAGCAGAAATGGTTTGAGGGTCAAACTGCAACGATTTGTATGCATGCTCAAGTTTCTTTTTCACATTGTATTCCTGCAAAATATCAATTATGCCCATATAAAGAACCACATCATAAAACTCAAAAAGTTCAACTTCTGTTGAGTCAGCCTCATCCTTCCCAAGCTTATGATTGGCCTGAGCTGGCATGTTTACTCCTAATTGCACCCTTAACCTGAGAAAAATGCAAGTAATTGACAGTAACTATGCTGCTCAATAACTGGCAGAATTAAAATAAATTCAACAATGAAATGCTGAAGTAGGGAAGCACAAAGTAAGCACACAGTTCCTATGAAATTTTCCATTAACTTTATAACTGCTCTACAATTACAAAATGCTATTTATATACTTCACCGCTACATCCAACCCACTTCAACCTTAATCCCTCGGTCCTCATGGTTAACAGACCAAAGAAATCTAAATCCTCCATTTCTTGGCAATTACTTCATACCATCATGCCTCTTCATGCTTTACCAAATGTTCATTCCATATCACAGCCTAGGTATTAAATAAAGCGTGGATTCTAAAGGGTTTTAAGACCTTAAAAACTTCCATAAACTCAATACACATGTGAGCTTACACGCAAAGTGCACGGTTACCCATAATAATAGCCATAACACTTGGTATTACTTTATGTAATTCATTTATCATTTAGATTATTTGATGGTTGGCTATGGGGTTTAAAAGTGTAGCTTAAAGGATTTTTGGAGAAACAGATATTTGTTTTATCATTTCTATAATGATTTGAGAAATCAAACCCCTGAGTTTTGTTTCAAGTCTTTTTTCCGTATGTAATATTTGCTAAAAGTTTAGTACCAATTCACACACACCAAGGAAATAGAAGATCCAAATGGGTACAGAATTGCAAGTCAATTTGAATAAAATCAAAGAACAGTAGGAGGTACCTTCCGGTACCAGGGAGTAAAAGATCGACTTCTTTATCACCAAGAGAGTATGCTTTCAACGTACTTCCTCTGATGTGAGGACCTGGTGCAGTACTGACAGAGCCGGGTTCATGGGTTACCAGTAGAAGACCTTTAGGAGGAATCAAAATGTCCCCTTGTGAAGTTACTACAGCTGGTCGCATAGGAACACAAGTTGAAAATCATTCAATACTTAAACTATGAGAAAAGAAAATCAGCCCAGAAAGTAACCAAGTGGATTTCAAAAACGATGCAGTGATTTCGGAGTATCCACAAAAGCATGGAGGTATGCACACATACAGCTAACTCCCATTTTATTTGTCAGATTGACTAGTTATACCGAATAAATACACCTGGACATGCATGTATGCACGCAACTATCTCATGCATTACGGAAAAATTCTTCTACTCCTCATAAATTGTCTAGTCAGCTTGGCAAATATTAAGACAATTTATCCCTCTTTTTGTCAGTAAATATCTATATTGTTCTCCAAGCAATACCAAATGCATTTATAGTATGCCCTTCAATAACTGACATGATTTCTAACAAAGATCAACTCGGTTGGTGTTAGTAGAAAACTGGCTGGAGGAAAAGGAAACATTGTCCCAGGCATGCGGCTAAGCTTATGAGAACCAAGAATGAAGATGTCAGTGTTCATAGAAATATCAGTAGTTCGAATTCATGGAAATGGAAATATTGATGTAGGTGAAAATTGTTAAAAATGGATGAAAATGAGGCAAATTTGCTTAGAAACATGGAAATTTTGAACAAAATTTCTAAGCATGCTAGGCCAATAAATAATGGATCAAATAAACTTGTAATGCCCATAAAATAGTATATCTATGATAAATATATGACATGCACTGGCCTCAGACACATAGCACTCTTGGGTTTCATATCTTTCTGTGTCAGTATTTTGAAACATGTGGATGTGGAGGATTGTTTTATATTTCAAATAAATGTTAACAGAAGCTCTATTAGTTTATTGGGTAAGTGAATGTTATTAATCTCTATTGGGTAACTGTTATTAGCTAGGAATGTAGATGGTCTTGAATGTTTATGTGTGTTAACTGTTACGTAAGCTCATTAGTGTTTATCAATTGTTAAATCCTGGCCATTAGTTTGAATTAAATCATATCCCTCACTGAGTTGCTTCCTTAAGAAGCCAAGCGAAGGGAAAAAACAAATTAGCTGACCCTTTTGCTTTTCTTCTCTATCATTTCTTTATGTTTCTTACAGTTTCTTCATTCTTCAAGTGTGTGCCATTTCTAAGTTATGAAAATTATTTAACTGCATCCACCAAAAGACAGCTGATTCAATCATAGGGTTTTAGCCCTCAAAATCAATGGTCAGAAGATTTGTTATGTTAAACCTATGGGTATATCTTATCATTGCAAGACCAGCTTACAAGGAAATGATGGCCATGTGCTTATGTACTATATATTCCAAAGGTACCTATGCGATTGCAAACTATGCTAACACTCTCACTCAGCACTCCCTCCATGCAATGCTACAGATACAAACCCGATCCGTCCCTGTGCTACACCTGCTCTGATGCCATGTTAAACCCATGGATACAACTTATCCTTACAAAACCAGCTTATAAGGAAACGGAGCCATATTCCAAAGGTAGCCAGGCAATGTGGGACTATGCTAGCAATGTTAACTATGATGCATACTTGTAAGTCTGCCCTTATGTGAAGGAGCTATTGTTCAGCCGTGGAGGATTGCACACCATGAACCACAAATTGAGTCAGCAGAGCATGTACCCCCTGTTTCTGTTATTCATTTTATGATTAAATGACATGCACGGGAGCATTGGGCCTTAGCTGCATCAGCCCCAACGTGATCAGATCACGACCTAAAGAACAGGGTTTGCATGGGCTAAGCAATGCCCATACTATTACCCAAAAATAAATATCCTCAAACACCCAGAAGATTTCAGTTGACATATACCAAAATTCTGGTGAAAATGTCAGAGAAATGAGGCTCTCTGCCTCGAATTTCCTCCGAAACCAAAATTACCGACATCCTGGTGACAATCGCGTACATGTGAATGACATTGTGGAAGGGTACACCTTCCACTCCCTTATTGGTGTAAACATGCTCAACATATCAGTGTGTTAGTTGAAATTTTAAACACTGATGAGAACTAGGCTGTTTATTGACTTGTTACTACAACTGTTGGGTATTCTTTTGATACAGTCCTCTTTTGTGTTTATTCTGAGCGTAACATTTTACTGTGAGTGACCTGTATAGTGTGTGTTTTAGTGTGACTATTGTCTGAAGACAGTATGGCACAAAACTGTACTGAATATTTTGAGTTGTTGGAAAAAATATAAAATAAAAAAGCACATTATCAGAAAAATATCCACATCACCAAATGCATAAGATATCACAGCACCTGAATAAATTATTAAAAAATTAGTTCATTTTGTAAGATATTTGTGTCAGAAAGAGATGCCTACCATCCCCAGTAGGTAAACTCTCATGATTGTGCATTGTACCAGGAGGCTGTGAAAAGGCCTTGAGATTCTCAGGAGCTCTAAAATGAAGTCCCAACAGAAGGCTATAATCGATTATTTGCTGAGATTCTAAAAACATGCAGTCTAGTGATATTTGTCTGCAAAATGAAGTGGGAGAAAGATTCCAGCAGTGGATTATAATGTGGAAGAAACTTATTCAGACAATCAGTGACAAGTAGAACACAATTCTTAGTTTCTTTTGGATGAATACATAATCCATGAGCTGTGAATCTATGGTATAAGACATACACCATGTATCACTGTAGATATATTTAGACTTCACAAAGAAGTTCAAGCATGTCGTTACCTAAAGAATAAAATAACAATATAGTACTGATAAGTAGTGTATTTAAATGGAAAAAAACAATGAACATTGCAGGAAAAAAAAAAAATAGATTTTCTAATTTCGGATCCATTTTTATCTTAAATCTAAAATCACCTTGCAACTTATCAATTTAACAAGAGCTTATGAGATTATTATTGGAAGTTGCAGTCAAAACCTAAGATATGAGGACAGTATTAAATATATTTTTCACATTACATTTCCTAATGTTCAGTCAAACTAGACCTCAAGCACCTTCCTTGCCCGTGAAACTAAATCAAAATCTAATAATTTAATCAACTATGGAAGATTTCAAAGCATTTTGACACTTAAATATCATCAAGCCAAAGAAGTGATTTCCAGGGCTACACAGTTGGCATGTACCAAGGTGAATGATTCAGATTTAGGGTTGAGGTTGAAATATCTCTTCAACCAGCTTGGCTCTTCCTCAAGGCAAGCTTTATATGTCAGAATTCAAAGATCCAGATGCAGAGGACTTGAAAGAGAAACAAGTGGTGGACACGTATCTATAAAGGTAGCCTAACACATAGAGGAACTTTCGATAACCCTCCCAAATATTGCTGAAGTATTCTTAGCAGTACTGCAGCTAGTTTGGATAATGGAGATCAGAGCATTATATCAGGTGATTTTGGATGCTCTTTGTGAGTGGTTTTGGAGAACTAGAGCATGACAATCAGTGGAAGATCATGATCAGGACTGAGTTATTACAGAAGTTTTTTAATAATATGATCAATAAAGTAATCCAGTAACATGCTTGAGCAATGAAAAACAAAAATATCACGCGTCCTGCATTTTCGTAAGGGCTTTTTTGACACGCTATGTATGGAATCCAAGAGACATATTAATGCAGGAGCCAAGTTCAAAGTATTTTAAATCAGTCCATCAAAGTTCCAAGCACCACATGAAGAGTCTTTTTTCATTTAATGAATGCAATTTACACATGAAGAGTCTTTATGTCACCTGTTCAAGGCATTAAGTGTTATGAGTTATGTCTCTTAGAATTCCTAGGCGTATTAATGTGGATCTTATTGTTCATGTATCAATGGCTCTATAAAAGGGCTGGTTTGTAACCTTTGAGAGAAGTTAATGGGGAAAGAAATCAGATTTTTCTGTTTGTGTGTGAAGCACGAGTTGACTTGGAGTGATTCCAAGCCACCTTCAGTGAGATGCCGAAGGCCAGTGTGATGCCGGAATTTTTCTATTTTTTATTGGAGTGATTCCAATACACTTTTGGTGCAATGCCAAAGGCCGGAGTGAATCCATATCTCTATATTCTCTTCCCTACTTTTACTATTGTCCTACATCACATATAAAAAGAAAATAAATTCAGGGGGCAGGGGGAAGAAATCAAATCCAAAAGGACAATAAAGAACAAACAATAACATAACATGAAGCAGTTTTGGGTTCGGGGTTATGGTGGAAATGATACTTCCTCAAGCATTGTGATATGAATTCATTATTTATTCAAAAAAAAAAAATGATCAGAAATTCGATATATTGGCACCACTACCAAAAGTTTTAAAAGGACTTACTTAAAAAGTGATTCACGCAATAATTTGTCCATGTGAAATTCAAATGACAGATCAAGATCTTTCAATGTGGTATTCTCATCAATTTTATCTTTATCTGTACATCTTCCAATTGTCGAACCTTTCAAATCATAACGACGATGAATTCGTAATTCAGTGCAAAACATATTCCCCATGACCATAAAGCGTACCTGAAAACAATGCATATAGAAGAAGCCACACCAATCAAAGGTGACAAACAAGGCAGAACTGAAACTAGGGCAATATGACAGAGTGATAAGTAGCCAGGTACCTTTCTTCCACCTTTTAATGTTATTCGATGGAGCCCAAAAAATTTTGTTATGAGAGTGTTTTCATGTTTTCCAACATGGCAATAATAGCTAGGCAGCATCTTGAGTAGAACCTACAAAGGAAAAAGGAAATGAATCATAATTCATCTCAACATCCTTCCCAAACTTGGACTAGAAAGAAGTACCAGTTCATGAACTTGTATTTCGTAAAATATATATATAAAAAAAAAAAAAAAAAAAAAAAAAAAAAAAAAATCTAAACACTGATATGGAATTTTTTTTTTTTTTTTTTTTTTAAAAGAAACAACTTTTATTAATCACAAATAAATAAATGCAAGCAGTGGACAAGGAGTCAACCCCAAAATTACATGCAGAACTACACTACAACCAAAAAGACACACAGATCAAAGAAAAGATAGGCTAAATCATAGCTAACAAACAGCGACCTTCCAATCTAAAAGAATAGTAGAAATCCTTATATTCAACTGATACACTCCCACTAAGAAGTCCAGAATAGATCTCTTTCCCAATGTTCCTCCACACCACCCCTTATGCAGTCCTCAAAGATCATTCTATTCCTCTCCATCCAAATGGCCCACAATATAGCCAGAACACAGCACCATCGCAGAACTATAGCCTTCAATTAGAATTGCAAAGCAATCTGCTGGAATCACCCAGCTTACCCCTGCCTCCCTAAAAGAATTCTGCCATAAATGGACAGCTACTGGACAGTGTACAAACACATATGGAATTGATGGATCATTTTGTTCAAGTAAGAAGCAAAAGGGATATAAAGATATTAAAATATCAAATAAATGCAACACCAATAACTCAGGTCGCAGAAGCCTTAACTTGACCACTCATTTTTCTTTCACCTCCTCAATCAATGGGCTATGGCCTTCACAAATACAATCATTACGTAGTGTAAATAACGATCTAAAAACACAGGAAAAGCATTCATCCTGACTTCCCACAATCTCTCCCCAGCAGCTTCCAACAAATGCATTTTGTAAAAAAATATTAGCATTTTCCATCAATTTCAATATCTTCACAGCTACAATCTTCACATTCAATTTTAAAGGGATAAAGAAACAGAAGATAATACAAAAATCCAACAAAAACCTTCTGACTGAAAATGGTGGGATTGCAGTTCCCTTGGACATGAGCTACATGTAATCACTGGCTTGCCAAGAATCAGACAAAAAATTCTGGAATCCAGAGGTCCAATTAAAACTAGCATGCCAAGAACCAGTCCATTCATGTTCAATAATGTGATAATTTCAGCAAAGCTCCATTGTTTCCTACAAAGATTACGAAGGAGTACCCCTCCAATCTGAGCTATCTGAAATTATTATATAGAGTTAAAGCCCTTGAAAACATAAAGGAAACTAGCAATTCCACATCAATAGCACCCTTTGACCACCAGACATATGGTAAATGAAAACCTTCCTTTCATGATTTTCCTTTTACAATCTCATCCACATCAATTTGAGGCATCAAAGAAACAGTTAGTGGATCCTATGATTCAGTGGACACAATTGCTAACGTAGCTATGAATATGCATTGGAGACGATCCCTTCAAATCATTGAAAACTGACCTAAAAGAACAAAAATCTAATTTAGCCCCACAAAGAAGAATATTTTCAAACTAGTCGTTAAAACTCCTAGCATGTGTTTTCCGATCCAACAAATCTACGATTTTCAGCAAGTAAAATGTGCAAATTCTCAACAGGTGGCCCAGTGGTAAAAGGTATGCATAGGGCGAGATGTAAACTCGAACATCCTAGGTAGAACCCCCCCCCCCCCCATGAGCGCAACACCCATATATAACTCCTACATATCCAAGATTTACGTAAGATCTTGGACCTGATAAGGGGCAAATTGTGAGGGTTTTCCTCATTACCCAAAATAAACAAGTGAAAGTTCACAAAGGTACTTTAATATGCAGAATAAGATCTCTCTTCTCTAACCAACTTGAGTTGGTCAAGTCATGATGTATTATAGTTCTAGGATAAATTTACATCTCACAAGATATAAATTATTAGTAAACTGAAAAAACAAATATTATATAATACCTTTATAGAAAAGAAAAAAGAAAAGGATTGCTTACGGCAGCAGGGGAATTCCACATTTTTTCAGGAAGCAATCCTTTTCTTTTTTCTTAAGAAAAGGATTGCTTACGGTGGTTGTGGCAGCATGGGAAGCGAGATGGTGGTATTTTTGGTTGTGGTGGGGTGGCGGAGTGGTGATGGCTCACTTTTTTTTTTTTTTTTTTAAATATCGTTATACTGGGATTTTGGAAATGACACCTATTTAATTTATAACCTCTAAATTCCACATTTTTTTAACATTGAATTTCAAGATTTCCTTCTTGATGATATCAAACAAGGAAATTAGAGATTGTCACTTCCAAAATTCCAACATTTTCCCATATACCGAGTTTAATTTTCGATTAACACATTGTTATTGTTTTCTACTAGAGGTACTCAGATTGGGAAGATCAGCATGCTTTTAAATGGGTGGAAATAGGACTAAATTTTCTTTTGGTCTGTCTGTTCGATAGTAAAATAACTTTTAAGGATATGTTCTCCAGCAAGCGCACAAAAATAAATGCATATACATTACAGAGTACAGACAAATGTAAACATCAATTTATCATATTTTATGATTTTTAACTATCCGAAAGGTCAAGAAAGGGAGCTAGAGTACAGACAATGTAAGCCCTATAGAGTTGATAAAAATATACTGAGAATCCACTTTTACCGTTTAAAAAATAAATTCAGACTAAAAAAGGTTTTATTAAGAAAAAATAAAAATGGAGCATCTTGATAATCGTTAGCCAACTGCTAAGTTCATTCAATACGAAAAGTAAACTGTTTGGGGTGCGTGGAACTTCGAGAATAAAGAACTCATTATATATAATTTAGCATAGAGGTTTGCAATATTCAAACCTTGAGTTCAGTTTTCCTTAGAGTCTTAATCACAAATCTATCATCATGAGAAAGATAGAAGATACTGCCACTTTTCCCTGGGGAAGAAAGCTCTCTTAAGCCATCATCACCACAAATGGACATCATGTACTCTGCTGCATCTAATTTAAACATCTCCCTTAAATTCCTGAAATGCAACTCTTTAATTAGGCAGAAAGAGATTCAAACATGCTTATTTGCATAGGATATAGCAGAAACATATACTTGTGAGGTTACAAGGTGTATATGATAAAGACAAATATAATACATAAAGGAGAAGGATATACTGCATTTTACACCAAGTAAACAAAAACATAAGAATGAATCAAATTGAGAAAATTAACTATTGAGAACGCTTATGATTTTGATGATACTAGATAATGAGAACTATTATATGCTTCAAAGCACCAAAGCCAGTAGTCAGACACATAAGGAAAAACATTTCACGGTCAGAGGCTCAGAACAACACAAAGGAAAAAGAACCATTATGCCTTCTTGTGAAAGAGCCATTATCTGCCAATCTTTTAGTGTTAACAAAAGCTTTATTAGGAAGTGGGCCAATAATAGTTTATTTTCTAACACTCTCCCTCATGTGTGAACCATGTTCCCCCTGATTGTGGGGAACAACATGTGATATACTTGACTTAAATAGGGAGGCAGTGCAATGGAGCAGAGATTTGAAAATAAGACCCCTTTCTTTGATACAATATTCAATTCTGTGAGTTTACCACTATCCCCAAAAACTTAAGCTATTTAGGCTTCAGTCAACACCCAACAATTACTTTATATTTTAACAGACTACAGTTGGGCATTGACCTAAGGGCTACTTGTGACTCCACAGGTCAGGGAATCTTTAGGTGTAGATAGGTATCGCATGCTTACCACATTAATATATAATCAGTACTAAAAGCTCTGTGGAAGTCCACTGACAGAAAAGGTTAGTGTTATTTTCAAAAACTGGAGGGAAGTCTCTGTACCTGGAAATCAATGTAATTTACTCAAATGACTTTAATAGTGATCGAGTGGCTGATAGTTGTTAGGACACTACAGAAAAAAAATTTAGTAGCAGCACAGCAGGTAGTTACATGTGTAGAGGGAGAAATGTCGAGACAACAACTGTTGCAATTGACATATGTGTATTTTACCAATTTACCCTTATCATTTATCACCAAAAAATTTCATAAGTGAGGTTTCATAGATTAGTTCTTTTCCAAAAACAAAACAAAAAACAAAGTCTGACAGACCAACCAAAACTGAAACTGGGGATTGACTTTATCTATTATTATGATGAAAGATAATAATCCACAGTTTAGGATTTCCATTCATTGAGACCTATGCAGACAAATATGCTCTCATTAGAAACCAAACAATCCAAATGCAGAAAGCTTTATCTCACTCACTTTCATAGGTTAGGCAATGTGCATAAGGCAACTATTACCTGAAGACCATAGGGCAATAATCTTTCCAATAGAAATCAATTGAATAATGCGGAGGTGTAAACTGAGATCCCTTTCTAGGAAAATACATCCTTATTCTGGCTCGGTCTCCAAAATCAGAAGATCGAACTTCACGTACAGGAACTGGTGTGATCTTCCCAACAGTGTACCTGTGAACTTCAAACAGAATATTTAGTAAGTGTAAAAATTCCTATCAAAATTATAATACTTTGGCAGAGAATGGATCTGCCCAATTAAACTGAGATTTCATCTGGGAGTTCAAATTTATTTAATCATCATATATATTGCTTGAAAGTTATTCTTATTGGTAAAAAAAATATAGCTCAAAGTGATAGTTTATGTTATATAGGTCTAAATTGTTAACTTATAAAAATCACAAAAATAAAAATGGCACAAATGGACTCTCCTGAAAATCCATGTCCTTCTACTTCCATTTTTTTAAAGGTGACCAACCAGAGGTTTAGCCTGTACCTTCATCATCATGACCAAAACTTAGCAATTCCAAAAACATATAACCAAAGAGGATAACATATGGCATAATCCAGCCACCTGAGGATCATTAAATTAAGTTAACACATTACTGGCAGCCAAATGCTTATGCGTTCCACCAAGTCAATAATTTCAATTTTCAATTTTCAAACATCAGGTAAAATATTGAGGGCTCTGTGCCAGTGAATACACATGGAATAAGAAACAGCAAACACACATGTGAACATGCAAACTAAAAGAGGATTTTTTTTTTTTTTTTTTTTTTAAAAATGCAAACTAAAGAGGAAATTGAAGATTAAATGGTCATTTTTGTGCACACAGTATTAATAGTTTGAGACTACAAAGGTGTGGGTCAAGCGATTTACCTGATACCAAGTTGCAGATTAAGCATCAAATAATAGCTTCTATGGCCTCCAAAAATGTCAATACATGACTTTTTTCCTTCCTTCACTGAAATTTTATTCCGTTGTTTACTTTTCTTTGACATCTCTGTATAATTCCTAACTCTCTCTTTAATCAACACCCCTTGCATGTATTCTCTCTCGTAAACAAAATTGTTGTTATCTTGTGTCTCATGATGACTTTCCTCGGAGGTATGGGACAATGTGTGTAAAGAGTCGTAAGATCTAAATTCTCTAGCAGGATCCAAATGGGTCCAGTTTTTATCTAATGACATAGATTTGTGTGATATACGACTTGAATTTCTTAAAATTCCACCAATGGAGATTTTCTCAGAAAAACTGCGCTTAACACTTGGTCTAGCCTTGCTTTCTTCTGAATTTACCAATGATCCAGACAGCAAACTCTTTCCGTCATCATATCCCAGAGAGCTGCACCACTTCTTTAAGGGCGGATGTTTAGTTCCAGCTGGATAGAATGTTCCTTTTCCATCTTTTAGGCCCCGACTCCACGTTCCAAAATAATATCCCCCATCTGAGAACCTATAAATTCCAGACCCATCTCTTAACCCATTTAACCAGAAACCATTGAAAAGATCACCATTGGCCCATTTCATGACCCCTCTACCACACATTTTCCCAGCTTTCCAACACCCAATATATGTATTCCCACTACTCCAAGAATACCTACCACTACCTTCATGTCCTCCTTCCTTCCATGATCCTTCATAAGTATCTGAATTACAATACTGCTTTTTTCCAGTCCCATGCTGAATATTCATCCTCCAGGAACCCCGGTAAAAGGTACCATCAGATCCAGTAAAGATGCCATAACCATGAAGGTAACCACCAGAGAAATCACCCACATATTTTGCTCCTGATGTCCAAACTATCTGCCCTTTACCTGTCATTTTTCCTTCTTCCCAGTCACCCTCATAGACTGTTCCATCAGACCATGTGTATTTACCCTTACCATGTGGCAGAATTCCCTTAAAATTTCCAACATAGACGTCTCTATTTGAGAAGGCTTTCTCACTAAACCACCGAAGAAAAAAAAAAAAAAAAAAAAAGATATTATTTATGGAACCTGATTACATTGGAAAATGAAGGGAGGAGAGAAACGGATAACCTGAGAATTATTACCTTTCAGTGTCCTCCATAACAGCCTATAATAACTAATTCATTCGTCCTGGATATTGTTCACAAACTTCATCTCATACAGGCTTTCTAACTCTAGGCAGATCCATAAGTAGAATAACAAATAGACTCTTCAATCACCTTCATCATCTATATAAAAGCAGCAAGCAGGTTTTGTGACTCTGAACATAAAACATATCCATCAAATAAAGGCGATAACACATTTGTTTATATGCAGGATATTATTTTCAAATGATGCTCTTTTTTCTATTCGTTTAAAGCAAAAAAGACAGCATCATTTTTCTTATGCCTGTTCTTTTGCATCCTGGCTTCTGGTTAAGGAAAAGTTAAGCATCTTTTTTGAGTTTCTCTAATTCGTTTCTTTGTCTTAAATTATGAGATATGTTTTAAAAGATTAACATGCTCATCTATAAAAACTTTGATGGCTTGGAGCTGGCAGAAACTCAATCAACCAATTGCTAAATCAACAACACATCCAATTCCAATATATTTTAACCAAAAAGCCCTAAAACATTAATGTAAAAGAATTTTTTGTAATTTCAAAAATCAAGATAAACTTAAAAATCCAACATTGACCTGCTATCCTAATCATCTACTTCCAAATTAAAATCATTGATCTATATCCAGCTTAACATCACCATATGGCATCATTTGAATGATAAAAACTACCAATAAAATGCACCTTCTTATTTGAAAGGTAGTTTCCACCCCCAAATTTTCCAAAGTTTCCAAACGAATACTAATAGCAGCATGCTTTAATTGTACACAAACAGTTTTTACAAAAAACATAGAACTTGAATTCCTAATATTCTAGTTATATGCAAAGCTTCCAAGTAATCTGATAATTCATATTATACAGCTAACCATTTCTCGTTGACAGTAATCTTACAACAAGAAAATGATCCTGTACTTAACCAGATCATAGTTTTGAAGTTTTTCAAATGGTATGCAAATGCAATAATCAACTTCAAGCAAAGAGGGAATTTTCAGCTTTATGGGTTACTGCTTAACACATATCAAATGTCTTGACAATAATTGAGTACCCATTTCAGTGAAACTCCTATTCCTAATAACATTAGGAAAGCATTAAAGCCCCACTACAGAAACCTGAGAAATTAAAGCTCTTTATATACAGTAATGAATTTTGATACTAAAATCAACAAAATGAATTAAAAAAAAATTAGTGATTTAAATGGGGAATAACATAAGCTCACCTGGGCTTAGATTTAAAAGTTGAAGCCAATCCCTCTCTCCAAAGAGACCCCAAAACTCTCAATGAACTGAGTTTCAAGAAAAAAAAATTAATAATAAATAAAAGAATCCCAAAAAATTTCAGAGCCAAAAAAAGCAATAAAGAGCACGAAAAATTCCGAAATTCAAACCGACCTTTGCCCCAAAATTTTGAAAAAAGAAAGTCAAAAACAAGCTAAAAATGAATTTTTGACAAAAAAAGAAAAGTAGAAACCGACTTGAATTGACACTTCTTGACCACTCTCTCCTCTCTCCCTCTCTAAAAACTGATCATTCGGTTTGAACTTGGTTTTCCCTTTTTTCCACCTGAGAAATGGAAAAAGGGCAACAACAGTGAACAGACAGACAGAGAGAGACCCTTGATTCCGCTGTTCGAATCTAGACACGTGTCACACATCTGTCACGCGGGATCCACACCCTCTTCATCAAGCATTAAGCATAAATGTCTGCCGCCACGAAAAGCATACTGGCTGGGCTAAGATTGGGTGTGTCGCGGTGCACCAAACCCTTCACGTGGGGATTCGATTCCTTTTGGTCTTCTTCCGTAGCCCATGTGACTTGTGTAGGTACGTGCAAGTTGCAACTGACCAGATTCTTCCTCCATGTCAAAGTAAAAGAGAGTAGCCACAGCAACTACTATATTATTCTCCGTTTTCTTTTTTTTTATTGATATTACATTATACGAGGAAATTATAAATTTGGTCCACTTATTTTATACTTAGTTTAATTTTGGTTCACAATTTTTTTAAAAAAATTATTTTAAATCATTTTAGTTGTGTTTTCTTCAATTATAAGTGAAGTATAAGTTATATTTCATTATTTCTTAGTCATAAAAACTAATTTAGAGTATTTGAATAAAGAGAAATAAAGTGATTATATTTTATTTACTCAAATTTAGATCAATTTTAAATCTGATGTATTTTTAACTAGTTAGATACTTACATGTATACACATATACCATACTTTGATGACAAAATTTGATCAAAATACAAATACAAATATGTTCTTCTAATTAACAAATTTGATAAATGTGTTCGTAGATAATCACCGTCACCTTAAATGTGTAATTTTTTAAATAGATAAATTATTGACTCCCAAAATTTTTTCCTTAGGTGGACAGGACTAAAACAAATAAAATGTTCTCCTAAGGAACAAATTTTTTAACAATTGTGAGAGACCGTGAATAATCACAACTGGATTAAATGTGTAATTTCTTAAATAAATAACTCATACAACAAGTTCAAGTTTACCCAGATTAATAATGATTGTATAACAAATTAGACTACCAAAGAAACAAAAAAATTCAATCATACAAAAAAAAAAAAAAACATAAACAATCTTTTAAAAGGAAAAGAATAAGACAAAAGCCATCGTCTAGAAAATTAGAAATAGAACAATGCCACTAAACGGGTATCAAATAGGAAGAGAAACAAGTTGAAAGTAGCAGATTGAGATGCTGCCTCAACTTCACAACTGAAAATGAGGGAAGTAAACTGATTCCCACCAAAGAGATTAGAATAAGAATTCAAGGCTTCAAGCACATACATTTTTCATTCTTACGGTGGTGCATGTTTTCAAATAGATAATTAATAGTGATGTCTAGTGTGGGAATGAGATTCTAATCATCAAGCTTTGCACAAAGCCTGATGAAGCATAATTCACTTTTTCAACCAAAGTTTTTTTTTTTTCAATAAAAACAAAAACACAGCATGCCTTTTGAAAGCCTAACTTAATGCCTATATATAGGTATCGCAGTTAGATTAGATTAACTTGTAGTGTTTCTTGTGCTTAATTTGTTATAGAAGCCATTCATTTAGGGATTCTTCAAATTATTTTTTTTATAGAAAATTCATAAAATCCCCTTTAAACTCATATTTTTCTAACTTAAACCCATGGTTTTTTTTTTATTCAAGTTAACCCCTTTGACTAGCTGCCAACTCACCCATTTTTCATATTTAGATTTCTCAGTCAACATTTTACAAAATTAAGATTTTTTAATGTCTTTTTTACCCTTATCCTCATGTTTGACATTGTTTTTAAATGTTTGACTCTATTCTTTTGTAACGGCTGTTGTTCTTCCTAAAATTTGGGTGCTTTAATGCTCATTATTCATTTCCTTTGACGTGTTGGTCTAATTTCAAGCATGAAGGCCAGCGTTGTTTCAACCAAATCCCTTATGATTGATCTTTCCATATTTAATTGATTGTTTTGGGTTTTTATATAAATCATCCAATTTCATAATTAAGCCCTTCATCTTTGTGTTCATCCTACAGTAACAAAAAAATATAATGAACCTAGCTACATACAATTGTCATAAACAAATGACCTACAACAACAAAGGAACAAACATTTGTATAAAAAAAAACTAAGGAACCTACATGAATTACTCAAATAAGAACTTATGTTACCATATAATTTAATAAGGAATCTACATTTAATAAAGAGGAAATTACAGATTTAGTCCAATTATTTTATATCTAGTTTAATCCAATTTTATAATTAAGCCCTTCATCTTTGTGTTCATCCTACAGTAACAAAAAAAAATAATGAACCTAGCTACATACAATTGTCATAAACAAATGACCTACAACAACAAAGGAACAAACATTTGTATAAAAAAAAAAAAAAAAAAAAAAAACTAAGGAACCTACATGAATTACTCAAATAAGAACTTATGTTACCATATAATTTAATAAGGAACCTACATTTAATAAAGAGAAAATTACAGATTTAGTCCACTTATTTTATATCTAGTTTAATTTTGGTGCACAATCTTTTTTAAGTTCTGTTTTGGTCTACTGATTGTTTCACTTGTTCAATAAAGGTCCAGATTTGTTTTCTCAAATTTAGCATGTCTTTTACCCTATCAAATCTCACCAAATTCAGCAAACATATACTTGTTTAAAAGCTATGTATCTCTTTTTTACAATCATATAAAGATCATTCAAATTGAAATTCTAAAACTCAAGATAATTGACCCCAAAATAGGGTATCCGAAACTACTAATTTTTCAAATTTCACTCAATCTCAATTCTCTTAGATTCTAATACTTCAAATTGATTCCTATGACTAAGAAATGATGAAATATAACTTATACTTCAATTATAATTGAAGAAAACACAACTCAAAGGATTTAAAGCCACAAATCTAGACCTTTATTGAACAAGTAAAACAATTAGTTGACCAAAACAGAACTTAAAAAAAATCGTGAACCAAAACTGAACTAGGTATAAAATAAGTTGACCAAATCTGTAATTTTCTCTTTAATAAATATACTATAAAAACCCTACATCAAAATCATTCATAAGAAACCTACATTAGAATTTTTTTAATAAGTAACCTACATGAGAATTATTTAATAAGGAACTTACGTAAGATTATTTAATAAGGAACCTACATTTTATGAAAATACAATACCTCATACACCTACAACATAAAAACTTACATATCTCCAATAAAAAATAAAAAACTAACATATGTCTAATAAACAAAACAACTCACATATTTATTACTTTCTATATTTAAATACGAACAATTATAATTCTAATAATTTAATGATTCGCTCTAATTTAGTGATTTGTCAGGGAGAGAAATCTGAAATTAACATTAATTGCATAATGACAAAACTTGTAAATAATAGGAAACTAATGGATTGTTGTTATCTTATATGGCGTAGGATTTTAAATATGGGCTTTAGCTATTAAGAAAAAAGTAATGGTGTTAGACTCTATAAAAAATTAATTTAAAGGGCTAATATGCTAATATCCCTTTTTTTAAGGGATTTCTCATGTGGCCCAATCCATATTATATTTCAATGATCGAAACCATCTATATTTTAGATCTTTATTGAAAGATTATCTTTGCAAAAAATTAGCTAAATAAAAAACAATTTACCCGTTTGATAATCAGACTTCCAATTGTACTACTCTAACAATTGTTGGGTAAAACTCATCTTTAAAAGCCAACTTGCAATCATTTATTGTAATTTTTCATCCATGTGATGATCAAATGGTCATGATATATAAACTCTTTTAATTTTCTTCTCCCTATGTGTATCATACGTACACCACAAAATTTTCTGATTGGTTGTCATCAAATCTCTCGAGTCGATCTTGTGTTAATTTATGGGTTTTAAGTCCATATGGGTGGAACTCATTCTTGAAAACCGACTTACAAATAGATGGTGTCTATGTTCAAATATTGCATATCCCAAAAGTATATATATAAGGGATGTGAGAGTCTGCTAACACTAACATTTCGCACTAGAATGGGATCACTCTGATAAAGTCACTAATCCCCTTTACAACCAAGGTTGGAAACACTCAGTTTTCTGTTTTCCCTTTCCACACAAGGCATGAGACACAAACCTAACCCACCACAATGATACACATACTTTGATTCCATTTCAAATCTAAAACTTCTTGCAATTTCATTTATTCTAATTGTCTTTTAAATGGTCAAGATAACTTCTGAATATTTTCATCCTTATGTGTATCATATACCCTTTTTTTTTTTTTTTTCAAAAAGTTTCTTTGTCATCAATTTTCATGAGTTTTGTCACGTGTTACATTCATGGAGGGAATTCATACTTGAAAATCAACTTACAAAAAAATGGTGTATGTATTTAAATATTGCTAACATTTCCATTCATGGCCAGGGCTGGAGACACCCTGCTCACTCTTTAGTGTCCGGGATGGAAACGTTGGAATTTCCCCTTTATGCAAGTAATTGAAATATTGAATGAGACACAAAACCTAATTAACCAAGGCATAAGGCATGGCCCCTCTTTTACTCTTCTAGCTAGCGATCTATAACAATCATGAAATAGATTTCATAATATATGCTTTATCTACTCTCATAAGATGTTAAACTTATTGATTGAAAATAAATACTAAAAATGGACCAAAAAGGCCATTTTAGATGTAGATCGACCATAATTGAGAGATTTTGGAATAAATATTTTATGAAAGGAAGTCTTATTTGCATTATCTTATAAAAAGCTTCTTGCACTTCTTTGGGAGAATACAAATATATAACAATGCTATTTTGCACTCACGGATAGCCTTCTGTAAGGAGTGTGGATATCAATATCATTAATCATGAAAGGGGAAAAGAAATAGGAGAATGATGGGTGGGATTAGACATAATATAGGATTCATTTTTGCTCTCCACGGTGAGCATCACCACCATCATGATGTGTGATAATCATGGCTGTGGAGACACGTGTCACCCATCTATGATAATGGTAATGCTCACCACCACTTTTTTGTGGTGAGAAAAAATGGACTCCATAATATATGGCAGAGGAAGGATGGGTTGGACTATAGTGCGGCCCAACTATGCTAATTACTAATAGGCCAGTGCTATTCCGACCACTCTAAACTGCTGAGTTAACCACTTTATCTTAAAATTTCAATTTTACCCTTAAAATAAAAAATTTTAATTTTGTTCGTCGGGTCATTCGACAGTTATCTATCAAAATATTTATGGTTATTCGACAGTTATCTACTGAACATTGGTAGATTATTCGGTGGATAACCACCAAATAGAAATGAAAAATGTATTTGACAGTTATTTGCCAAAATATTTGTGTTTATTTGACCCTTATCTGCCGAATATTGGTGAATGTTTCGGTACATAACCACTGAATAGGAAAAAAATTAGACAAAATATGTTAAGGTGGTCAACTCAACAACTGATGGTGGTCTGCATAGCCTCACTCTTACTAATATATGGGCTTCTAGGTTCTTTTTTTTTTTTTGGGTCAGTGGGCCTCTGGATTCTCATGTACTTTAAGTCTGTAACTAAACTCTTCCACTTTTGTATTTTAAAGAGATTATATGGCCATCGTATTGTAAGGATAAAACTAGGTGGGTGTAGTCTAAAGTTGATTAGGAAAAAAATGAGTATTACTTGTTATATTTATGATCATACCGACACTTTTATGTGGCAAATGATATTTTAATTTATACACAAATATATAACAACGATTTTTGGAGTAGTCGTTGTTATCAATTATTTATTGTCAAATTGACATTGGTTGACTTTGTGACGGTTGTTATATATGTACATGCATACAGATGTTGGTTAATTATATACTTTTTAATATATAACTACTCATTAGACTTACTATTTTATTAATTATGAGTGTTTAATGTGACTTTCTTGTTGGAAATACTAAATCAAGCTCAATTATGAATCCTAAGTATTAGTGTGTGTTAATACCTATTTTGTGTCATGTTGAGCTTTAGAATTTATTGGGTCTTAGATTATATAGAGCCTTATTGTTTGTATCATAATTGGGCCTTAGACGTGTTATAACCCATTTAGAGTAATTGTAAAGGTGAGGGTCTTATCATCTATTATAAATAAGTTCCTCCACCTTTTTAGTTGAGGAGAGACTTATAATGCCTCCTTTAGGGCTCTAATATCTCTATATATTCTTTGATTGTTCATAGTGAAACTCTAATCACAACCAAGCGGACATAACGTGGATCTCATTGAGATCAGGTGAATCACTATATATCTTTGTGTTCGCTTGTGTAATTATCGTTTTGTGTTTTGATTATTGTCGTTGATGACTTTAGGAAATTTGTGCATCAACAGTGTGTATACACACTTTGCTAAGCTAGCTTGTATACAAATGCACATATATATATGTATATATACAAAAATGCTTTAGAGCTAATTAGTTAGTAAGATAATATAATATTAACCACCATTTTGGGCTCACTACACAATGTAATCTCATAATTCAAACCGTTCATATTTTAGGTCTCCATTCAAAGATTAACCTTGCAAAAAATAAATTAAATCAGAAATCATTTAACCATTCGATTATCATTACAATCATTTACATAATATACATAATGTTGTATGTTGCATAATGTAGTATGTTGCATGTGCAGATCTACTATGATCCTCAGGAAAACAATACAGATCTAAACGACTAGTTCTCAATCTTATGTAGAGACCAATTTTGCTTTCAAAGATGAAAAGATTAATAAAGCGCCAAGACTAGCTGGCCATATGAATAACATATAATATGTTATCTACATATCCTAGAAAATATACATAGATATGATGAGAAAGAATAAAGACATAGAGCAACGTATTCATCATCAACTGTTTCTTTTTAATTGTGTCTAAAAGGTGAAAGAATTTTGTTTATGATTATGATTGTGTCAAAAAGTAATTTTATCATTATTCTTTGGGTTTTAATTTTTTGGGAAATTTTTTGGGGGTTGAAATAGAAAAAAATAAAAAATAAAATCACCATTTGCTCTTATTACCCGTTTCTAATAAGGTTTTGTTTGAGGTTGATTCATAAACCATTTGCACTGATATATGAATAGGCTTTTTGGTTTAAATGACATTTAATCTTTTAATTTTATACAGTTTTATTGTACGGCTCTTCAAGTGATGTTTGCAGTTTGCCTAATGACCAGGATCAAATATGGTCTTTTAATTGGAATATAATTTTCCACTGGACACAACTAATTATTACGGCTGCTATTTGCACACATTTTTTTTTTTTGCACATTCTTTAAAAAAAAAAAATCCAAAAAAAAAGACCACTTTGCCCCTCTTTAATTTCCTCTCTTTCTCCTTCCCCCCCCCCCCCCCCCCCTCTTCTTTTTTTTTTTTTTTTTCTTCTTCTTCTTCTTCTTCCCCCCACCCCCACCTGCACCTTTCTCTTCTTCTTCCCCCCACCCCGACCACCTCGCCCTAAGCCCTCCCCTCCTCTCTGGCTCCTCTCTCCCTGCCGCCTCCCCCCAAGCCAGCCCCTCCTCTTTCTCTCCTTCCCTCTCTCTTCTCGCCCCACAAACAGCCAAAATCTTCACACAAAAAAATTGCAAGGGCTGGATAGACACAGAGAAAGGGAGAGAGCAGAGGGGGAAGGAGAGAAAGAGAGAGAAGGGGAGAGAGGGTGGGGTGGTCGCCGGCGGTGGTGGGCTTCGACGGTGGTGGGCTGCTCGGCATGATCGGGATGGGGTGTTTGTTTTTTTTCTTTTCTTTTGTTCAGGATGGGTGTGCAAAAAGAAAAAGAAATGGGGTATAAAGTCTTTTTCTAAGGGTTTTTTTTTTATTTTTTTTTAGGGGTGTGCAAAAAGAAAAAAAAAAAGGTGTGCAAATAACAGTCCTCATTATTATTAACGATGTGAATCAATGAGGATTTAGGAGATTTTTTACATTATAAAAAAGAGTTGTGTGTTATAAAACGAAAAGCCTAAACTTGAAGGAGTTAGATGCAATTTAATGTTTTGCACAATTATTATTCTATATGAAATAATAGTAATACAATTCTATAAAAAAAAGAAAAAAAAATAGTAATAAAACATTGCAAAAACTTGGCATAGATAAATTGACCCTAAGCGAAAGTCTTTCAAAGAAAAAATGTGTATGTCGTTTCTCCTTTCATAATCACCCCATCACGTGAACATCATGTGAAAGGCCGGGCATATAGGGCATATATATATGTGGACTGCCCATTCCTAATTTTTTTTGTTAGTTTATTGAATGCTATTGAAACCAATCACTAACATCCTATATAAGTAAAACGTACCCTAGCTTTTACCCACCTTAATTTCTCCTACCTCGATTAATAAGATGTTACGGCGGCGCTCTTCTTTAACCTACCAACATCTATTTGTATCAGATTCAGAGACCGATTCAGATGATTTGAGTGAAATCTATCATGCTCAGACTTGGTGTATCAATAAACGGGGAAAGCTAGTTGCAAAGGAAAGTAGAAAAAGAAAGAGGAATAATAAGATAAAAAGCAAAGAAGATGATAGTGGGAGTGCAAAGGCATTGAAGGAAGATCCAGGTTCGAAAATGCTAATTTTCATTTGGTATCTAGTACTTCTCAAAGTTGTTGTCTCTTTAGTTTTACATATACAATGTCATTCATTTCATATGATTTTAACACATAATAAAATTTTAATAAAAGCACAAAAAAAAAAAAAAAAAGTGAAATATATGATGACTACATCTAGTTAATCAATAGTCAATTCTAGAGGTTTATTCTTTACTTTTGTCTTGAAGCAGCATGAAAATACTTCTTTTCAAAATGATACATTTGAAGGCTTATTAGCGCCAATGCCCCCTGAAAGTAACTTCAATTTTCATTTTGTCCCTTGAAACTTCATTCCTCCCACTTTGTTCCCAAAACTTTACAAACCCTTTCAGTTCACCATATTTTGTCAAGTTCGTCAATAGCTCCAGTAAAAAAGCTAATGTGGCCGCCTAAATGACATGGATGAGTCATTTTAATATTATTTAAGATGTCATGTGGATAGTGGCAAAAAAAAAAACAAAAAAAGAAACCATGTGGATAAACAGTTAATTAAAAAATGAAGATTCCTATTTTGCCCATGAGATAAATTAAAAAATATATTAACCCTTACAAAAAATTTTTACACCTAAATTAAAAAACTAAAATTTAAAAAGAAAAAAGAAAAAAGAAATACTTTCTAAAAAATAGGAAAAATATACAAAAAAAAAAAAAACAAGAAAACTCCACCCCACCTGGCCACTTGGCCGCCGACCCCACCGCCGGTGGCTCCTCTTTCCGGCGCAGCACCCCACCCCACCCAGCCACCTTCCTCTGTCTGTCTGTCTCTTTATTTCCCTCTCTTCCTCTCTCTCCTTCTCTTTCTCTGTCGTCTTTGCGCATATCCAGACCAAGTCGAAACCCAAAGTCACTGACCTTCGGGTAAGTCGCTGGCCTCCAGTAGGCGATCTGATCTAGGCAGAGACGAGAGAGAGAAGAAAAGAGGGAAGGAGAGAGAGGGAGGGAGGGAGGGAGGGAGGGAGAGAGAGAGAGAGAGAGAGAGAGAGAGAGGGAATTTTCAGCTNATCCACATAAACACCACGTCATCTTTTTTCACGAAGCTCATGACGGACTTGATGGAATAGGGTGAACGTAGTGCAAGAGTTTGTAAAGTTCGTGGGGGGCAGGGGCGGGGGGAGCGCAAAGTGAGAGGAATGAAGTTTCAGGGGATAAAGTGAAAATCGAAGTTACTTTCAGGAGACATTGGCGCTAATAAGCCTATTTGAAATGATGATTGTGAAGCCCACAAACTATACCATTGATCAGAAATCAAACTTAAATTAACTTGAATAATTGATAATGCAATTGAATCTCACTAGTTGACTCACAATATAGTACTCGAAATAGGCACTATGACTAGGGAATAGTACTATATTGATTTGGAAATTGGAAATTAGACAGTACATGAACCATATATATCTCAAACTCAAAGCAATACATGTAACTACGATAATGGATTAGGATAGGTTTGGTGTTCAATTCCATCCGAATGCAACCAAATATATGCATTTAACTTTTATCAAATTTTAGTTCTTCCATTACTATGAAATTTACAACAAGAATGATTTTTTGATGTAGAAGTTGTACTGAATCTTGCACAAGATTATCAAGAACACATGCACCAGATTTCAGTCCCATCGCTTCGCAGGTCGAAGGCTATCTTCATCACTTGGCATGCATTAGTCAAGTCCATGGAGCAATTTTATAATCAACCATTGCACTATATGACTCATGTTCTTGTGAAGCAGTGGGATCAGTCAAGAATTGGCACTATGGATGAAGAGAAGCCAATGAACAACTTTATTCATTTAAGGAAAGCTGAAAGTACCATCTGGGATGTTGAAGCAATCCATAGAGGTTTCACTTCTCACATGAACCCAGAAATGCTAAGCTTAAGGAAAAATCTTGACCCTATGAATGAAGCTTGGGCGTTGGTGGCAGCCATGGCTGGTAGGGGCAAGATTGCAGATTTGCAGGAAGAACCAGAACAGAGGAAGCAGGGAGCAGGGGCGACGGCCATGGCCAGATTTGCAAGGAGCAGGGGCGACGACTATGGCTGGTAGGGGCAAGATTGCAGATGCATTCAGACCAGACCTCCTGCGCACAATGACAAAAATGAAGAAACTCGATCACCCAGACCAGACCATCGCCCCAACTTGCCTGAACTACTGAAGGCGACATGCCGACGCCCTTGCACAGCTGCGCGCCTGTCGCCGTCACCCCTGCTCCCTCGCCGTCGCCCCCTGCTCCGCTGCTCTCTCAATCACTCGCATCCGCCCCTGCTGCCTCTACTTGCTGCCTCTTGATCTTGCCCCCACAAGAGTTGAGTTCTAAATCCGCCACTATGTATAACGTAACATTGTTGTCACATGGTGTAATCAATGCACCCGTTATAATATGGGTGGACTCATCCTTCACCCATCTTATACATAACCAGAGATTTATTATACTAGATGATGGTGTTATATATGACTACCCAAGATAAATTTTTGGAAAAGTGAATCTCACTATTAGAGTGATATGATACATGAAATGTGGTCCAAATGGTCTTATTATTAGACCTTATTGATTGGTAAGTTGGTAACCAGTTTGGCTCCCTTATTTGACTTCTCCTAAATTAGTAACTAATTAAACGGCCTTTGTGGACAAAAAGTAAATTTAAACGGTGCTCAATTCTATCCGGACGTAAAAAATTGTGAAAGCCTACATGCAGAGAAGAACAACCAAAATCTAATCTGGTATTTGTCTATTTATGGAAGGATATCTAGTCCTAATTAATTTCGGTAATTTTACTAATTTGTGAATTCTTATGCATAATATTTTTTAGGGTGAACGTACAATTGTATACAATTGGAACTCTTATTATATAGATTGCTGTAAGTACTAATAAGGCTCCAGCACAGGTCCACCATCTGGGTTGGGTGAGGCCCACTGGACCTCTTTTTACGTGTGAGATTTTCTATGGCAATTCAAATGAAATTGAACAGAACAAACAACATTGATGAACAGTGGTAAATATGAAAGACCACATTAAGTAAAATGCACTTTAAGGGGTAGAGATCTTATGTCCCCAATTCCCCATGTCCCTCCCTATCCCCTCTCTTAAAATTTTTTGAAAAAATAAATATGTTTTTTAAACAAAACAAGAATTAAGAAAGGGCCTAAAAAAGCTGAGAAAGGGGACATGAAGGGACATGATGATTGGAGACAGGAGATCTCAACCCCACTTTAAGGACCAAAATAATATTTTTGTTAAAATTGAGAGACTATTTGTGATAAAAAGCTAATAAATAAATATAACAAATGAGTGTATACACTTGTTGGTGTGTTTGTATGAAAAAAAAAAAACTTGAAATTTAAACAAAATTCAGCATTTAAAAAATTACATACTCTAATTTCTTTGTTTGAGTCCATAAATACAAAATTTTGTAAATTCTATGTGGCAAACTTGAGATTTGAGAACTCTAAATTTCAACTTTAAATACCATCCAAATTGATGTCATTTTCAAAATTTTAATTTTTACAAAAGAATAATAAGTCGTGTCCACCCATTACTTTTACAATTAATCACAATACCACCACCACTATCACCATGCCGTCGTTACCACCACCACTGACACCACCCCGCTGCTGCCACCACCATCGACACTGACACCGCCACCACCACGTATTGCCGCCACCACCACTGTCGCCGCACGCCACCATCACCATCAACATTGCCGTTGCCACCACCATCACCACCATCGTCGTCACCGCCATCGCTGCCACCACCAACACCCCAATTTTCGCCATCATCATTTTTCCCACCGCCCATGGACCATCACCCCTACCACTATCATCAACTCACCACAAAGATCATTTTTATTGTTGCTACCATCACCATCACTCTTTTATAATTGATGCATCAAAAATAAAACTACTATTAATTCCGTATTTAAATTCAATTATGTTTACATATTATTCAAACAAGAAAATTTACATATTATAGAATTTTAAATCACATCATTTTAAATTCCTGTCATTTGTGAATTCCTTAATAGTTTCAAATTACTTCATCCAAACGCACAGTAAAAGTTTACTCCCATTATTGGTGATTTTAAAAGGCTGAACTAATCCATGTTAACCATAATAATGGACGAAAATGATAAAAAAGCTCCTCCACAAGAATTTCATTGACAAAATAGTTCCAAGTGTTTAAATTCTTTCCTTTCAATCCAACTTTGGGCTCATGTAAATGTTAATTAGTACTATGCTATTAATAAGATTCTCTTGCTTATAAGAGAATTTTTTTAGCAGTAATATCATATTTTTAGAATTTAAGATTGTTTTTTCTTAAAATTTGTGTATGAATTTATTATATTAGTGTATTAAAATTTTACAAGTAAAATATGACAAATGCCGTATATATAACTATAATTTTAACATAATTAATTGTCAGTAACTATAGGGTGATGGGTGTTCAAAGTTCAAACACTAGCTGTTATATCCAAGTTAGCCTTGACCTATTATCCGCGCAGTCGCCTCAGCATATAAGAAAATACTGTTCACAGGTAATAAAATCCAAACTGTACCTTGTCAAAAGCTGCTGAAAATTGAAGGGCAAGCGAGATGCTACTTGTTAACCTTGTAATTTTTCTGGTATATTTTACGAAACTGAAGAAACAAAAATCTTAACTCTGGCTGCAGGAGGAGCCCCTTCTTGCCATCCAATCCTGTGTAGGACTCAGTTCTATTAAACACTATCCAAATGCATCTCCTGCTTGGTTTTACTACCAAAAACCAAGAAATCCAAAATTTTAAGAGCTTTTGCAGTGTCATTCTGCAAACCTTCACTCGTACTGCTATTTTTAGTGTCCCTATCAACCTGAGTACTGGTAGAACCAATTGACTGATTCATCCTTTTGGTTTCATACTTTGCTGCAAATGCAAGTGTCGAAAAGAATGCCCTCTGAGATGATTTGTCTGTGTCTTTATGAAACCTGGATGCTATGTGATCTGAAGATTGACCCAAAGTAAGTGGAGAATGTGGCAGCTTCAGTGAGATTGCACTTGGGTTTTGAGGGTTATCAACTCTATTTTGATTCTCATGAAAACCCTCATTGTTACCACAACCGGCAGCCAAGCTAACAGGTTTTTCACTGCTAGAGTTAGCTACAGAAGATTTCCCGAAAGAAAAAAAGTTTAGTCCCTGTGGTGCCGCTGCAGGCTGATTAACTTTATGCACCCCAATTGAGTTTTGAACAGTCCTGGACACATTTGGGCTTCTAAGATCCCCATTGTTACCAGAACCAGAAGCCAAGCTAACTGGTTTTTCACTACTAGAGTTAGCTATGGAAGCTTTCCCAAATGAAGGACAGTTTAGTTCCTGTGGTGCTGCTGCAGGTTGATTAACTTTTAACATCCCATTCGAGTTTTGAACAGTCCCGGACACACTTTGTCTTGTCTGATTCCCATTATTACCACAACCGGAAGCCAAGCTGACCGGTTTTCCACTACTAGAGTTGGCTACGGAAGTTTCCCCAAAAGAAAAAAAGTTTAGTCCCTGTGGTGCTGCTGCAGGTTGATTAACTTGTAGCATCCCATTCGAGTTTTGAACAGTCTCTGGCACACTTGGGCTTGTCTGATGACAGACTTGGTTTGTACCACTGGCATCATCTGGTGAAGCTTTTCCAAATGATAAGAAATTTATTCCTTTAGGAGTGACTACTGGTGGTGTTCTCATCAAAATGTCATTTGAATTTTGAAAGGAACTTGATGGACTTTGGTCCATCAAGTTCCCAGCTTTGGTACCAGTATTCCCATCCAGGGTCAAGGCTCCTTGTTTATACATACTAGACTGAACCAACGATGGTTTCCCAGTAGAGAAGAAGCAAATTCCTTTGGTAGCCAGAACAGGTTGTTTCAACAGAGCCCTTGCCGCATTCAGTTCAGTATTACTGAGAGTATGGGCATTCTTGTGGGAGGCAGAGCCGATTTTCACTTGTGCAGATCCAGAATTACCTTGCACCGAGGAAGGCGTCAATTCCGGTTTGCAAGCAGCAGTTGCACTGTCTTCCTTGGATGTCATCTTAGAAAAATTGTAAATTTGATCAGCAAAATTTAACTTATTTTAGTAGTAACTGAATTAGGTAAGAGCTAATGATAACTCAGGGCAGATAAGTCGGTTAATTTACACATGCAATATACTGTGATAGAACTCGCCAAGCAGGCTTTACATTATAAGTGGCTCAAAGTAGCATCTTATACAGGCAAGAATGTACCTTGTGCGAATATAAACACTGATCACCTCTGCTGCAGAAACCATTGGCAATAAATTTGTCACAGGGATACTTGATAAGCTGATGATCATATGGGCAGTCATCCCCTTTCATGCATAACCCACGTGCAAAAAAACTGCAGGGCTGCAACACCAGAAAACAAGACAAGGAAAGTGCATTATATCCTTCATAGAGTTTAGGTACCATTTATAGAGTACCTCTATTACCACCACCCACTCTGCTCATCCCACCTATCTGTTTTGCTAACCCTCCTATTAAAATTTTAAAAATCATATTGCTTAACACACCCACCAATATTTGCAAAATACCCAGCCTACCCTTTTTTTTTTTTAATGTTTTATAGTTAGTTATGGATGATGGCGGCCATGCCAGCCTCCAGTTCCATTTTTCATTTTTGTTTAATGTTTGTCATTTTAGGCAATTCATAGAAGGATAAAAGTGTAATTGAAAATTTTACAAAGAGGTGGGATGAAAAATTTGGGGGTGGTAAAAGAAGCGATCTTTAAAAAAAATCCTTCAATTAAAGCAACTAGCACCACGAGAAAGCATTAAGAATCCAGTCAATTGACATACCTTGGACTTTGTTAGAGGCACCATATCATGTGAAAATTTGCATTTTTCACCCTGTGAAACAAAAACAAAACATTATAAATGAGGAGAAAGCTAAGGGAAGGAAATCCAATGATGATAGATCATTGACACCCAAAAATTGTTTTAAAAAGAAATAAAAGAAAGACATTGCTTTGGCAACTCTACAAAGAAATAATTATGAGGAAAAAATTTCTGAGTATGGTCAAAAATCAAATACTATTGCAATAAGCAATATCAAGGCACGCTGCTTTAGGAAAAATATAAAGTAAAGTTAAAAGTCAATATAGATCAACAAGATTGATAGAATTGAAAGCTCAACCTCGTAGCACCTTCCCTTTAGATAATGGCGGCAATAATTTACAGTTTTTGGTTTCTGTATTGGAAGCAGCTTCAGCCTTTTAACACCAAGTTTCCTGTTCTTTTCTGCTCGTTTCTTTCGGTCTTTTGCCTGCAAGGTGCATTGTTCATGAAAAACAAATATCAATGTACATTTACAAGCAGCTACAATATGTTGCCCTTAAGCACTGAACATATTGAGAAACTTTTCAATTACTTTTCCAAATGGGAGTTCCAAAGAGATTTGCAATAAGATCTCTTTGCAATGTAAGTAATAACTAATATGTAATACCTTTTTCCTTTCTTTTGATTCCTTTGAAGGAAGACCACGCTTTTTCTTATTACAGGCAATGGCATCCCACTGCACATGACCACCAATAAACCATATTGGTTACATATGGACCAAAAGAGCAATGTGTCAAACTAAAAATTAACTCATACTCAAGACTCTCTGGCAAAAGAGCAATGTGTATGTATGTGGTAGAGTTTCTGCTCAATGAATTGAGCAGCAACTCTAAAGAATGAAGGTGGCATATTGATACATCACAAAATGTTCCATGCCAACAGCTACATAGGTATGAGTAAACAGAATTTACGAAAACAAAACACAATATATGAACCTGCATCTAAGGAAAAGAAAATACACAAGTGAAAAAGATACCTTTTCTTCAGATGTGATTCCATGCGTTCCAGCTGTATTTGTCACTGAGATTTGTTCATGCAATGGTAGATTACTAGTACAAAATGCTGGACAGCCAATAACCTCCCTAACTTGGCTATTTTTCTTTTCAATTCTTCCACTCTCTACCAAAGGATCAAAGTCATCTGCCTTTATAGCTTTCATATATTTACCCTCAACAACTCCTGGTCTACAAATGCTTTCAGTTCTTTTACTTTCTCTGAGTTCCACTCCTCCACCATTTTTTACTTTGTCAGCAGTATCCACCAGAAAGGAATTGTAGTCAAAATATATTCCATTTGCTTCCTTACAAGGGTGCTCTTTTCTACCAATTACATCTTTACATATTTGCACCTCATTGACCTTCCATTCCTCAAACATTACTGTATCATGCAAAATCATATCTATTGATCGGTCATCCGTACCGTCATCACCAGAAATTTCTCCCTCTTCAATATCTCTATCATTCATATGGTTGGGAGAAGTCATCCCATTTCTTGTGCAAGCTATTTTCTCCAGTTCCTTATCCTTTGGCTGCATTTCATGCTCTACTTCCAAATAATTAGTTTTATGTGTATAACTTTTGTCTTTATTACACTCACTAGGCTTTGAAGCTTCAACAACCATATCTTTGTTTAAAGAGAAATCAAAGGCTTTTGTATCACCCCCAGCAGATATAGAAGTCTCCATTCCTTTATGTTGCATTATAGGCTCTACAACCAATGTGTTAGTCCTCAAGGAATCGTTGTGTTCATTAGACTCCTTTTGATTTGAAATTTCACCAACCACAGCATTAGTTAAAGACGAATCAAAGGCGTCACAAACCTTTTGATCCACATTGTCAGATCTCAATGCAACACCGCGTTGAAAGTCATCACGTTCTTGGTTATTCAACAATTCAAATTTATCGTTCCCACTCGGGTTCTGATCCAATGATGTGGTTGAGGGTTTAGGAGTGCTGTCTTCATTTTCTTTCACAATCTGCTCGAGCTCATCCATCAGCATTTGTTCAGGACCAAACCCCAAATCTTGAAAACCAATTCCAAAGATATTTGCAATGTCCATCGCGTCCTTTTGTTTCGACAGATACTCATTGTCTTCCGATATCATTAAATCTTCTATCTGCTCTATTGTTTCTCGGAAAACATTAGCATCAGAACTCTCATCAACCGTCGAGACTCGTTGAGCTGCCGAATTATCAGGCTTCACACTCTCAGGAGCAACCAATTCAACATTCTCATACACTTCCTTTTCAGTTGCTTGCCCTGACTCATTGCTGCCAGTATCTTAATACAAAATAAAGAATATAAAAATAAATAAAACAACACAATCAAACCAAAATTCTAAAACTTTAAACTAAACATTCCAAATCACTAAGCTACTGAAGTAATGAAGAAATCAGTTTCACCAAGTTAAATTCAATTTCTCAATAACCAAACAGTATAAAAAATAAAAAACTGAGCTATGCAAATTCAATTACCTTGATTAAGCTCCTGAGGTACAAATTGAGAGGGAATTGAATGTTGCGACTCGTTGTAGCAGTGAGATAGTATGCGAACCAAGGTATGGTAAGTTTCGCTCCTGAGGTGTCTTCGACGGTGAGGAGGGAAAGAGATTAGAGTTTGGGACGGTTTGGCGGTTTCAAGTTGGGTTTCCTCCATTGTTGCAAGAGGTTCCTTCTCTTCAGAAACTGTTTGGGCTTAAATTTGTTACCAACCGGAGTAATTTTTTGTGTTAAAGTGCGTTGGGTGGCATTTGAGACAATTCACTTGGTTGGAGCAATTCGTCAAACACGTGTAGCGCCTGCTTGTTGGGTGGAGATGGCTTGGTGCTAATTGATCATTCACTTGGTTTTGCACGGGGTATAAGCCAAGTCAATTGGTTTGCCATCAGGGACGGATCCAGGATCTGAAACTGGGGTGGGCTAAAAGAACCCTTGACAATACGAGGAAATTTCATTAATAAACAGAAAATATACACCTAGCAACCTAACTTCTAGCAATATGCAACTAAGAATTTAAGATTGAAATTTGAAGCTTACCAAACCAGCAATAATGAAATATACAACTTGGTTTCCAAACTTCCACTTCCAACACTTAAGATTGAGCTTACAAAACTTGGCACCTGAAATTTACAAGCAATCCCACATCAATCAAGTTGATCACATATGCATTTACAAATGAAATATGTGTCCATATGCTCGGACATCATATACTCTCTCACACTCTACGGGACCAAACTTCGTCTTCTTTTTACTAGAATTCTATGATTGCTTTTATGGCCATTGGCCCATGGCTTGTGCTATTCAGCAACTGGAGACTATACAGATACAAGTTATACTTTACTAAGTAACAAGAAGGCATATAAATATACAATACAAGTCAACTGGACTAATGGACTTGCTCTTTCTTCCTGCTCGTCACCAGTCAGTCAGCTCCCCCACCCCATACACATATACCACGCAAGTATAGAACCAAAACCTATATGTTTTAAAAAAAAAAAAAAAAAAAAAAAAACAAATGTGATTTGTTAAGAATTCGGGTGATATTGAAATGGGTATGGGTCTGGTCATTGGGGCATAAAATCCAACAAAATAAAAAATTCCTAAATTTAATCCCTAAATTCAAATGGGGTTCTCAGTTCTCACATTTAAACCTAACCTTAATACTCAAATATAAACCCTAAATAGCTAAATTCACACACAATTAGAATCCCTAAATTCAGCCTGAAACATTTAAACCTAAATTAAATTAGAAACAAAAAAGAAGAGGAGATTCAAGAGAAATACCTGCCCATGCTGAAAATAAAGATTGAAGGCGATGATTTAGATGTCTGGTGAGTGGTGAGAGAGAGTGAGAGCTGAGACTGAGAGTTAAGACAGAACGAGAGACCAGAGAGAGAACGAAGGGTGGTGTCGTTTTGTTTTTCAAGGTGGGCTGGGCTTAGTTTTGTTTAAAAGTGATTTATAACACACACACACACTCTCTCCCTCTCTCTCACTCATGTCCTAATCATTTTTTTCTTCATGCAGGGTCCTCTTCAAGCTTATAATGGACTCTCTCTCTCTCTCTCTCTCTCTCTCTCTCTCTCATCTTTTTTCTATGTTGAAGCAGTCAGGCCATACTACAGAGAAGTGTTGTTGTTCTCAGGTTTACTGAGAATAAACCCCCACTCTAACAACTTCAAGTTTACTTCTCAGGGCGAATCAAGCACTTCATTGTGGCCCTTAGTATTGCAAGGTACTCATCCTTGGGGTCAGCTTTCAAGAAATTACAAAAACAAAATTCTAAGAAATTAGAGTAAGCCTTTAAGGTTGCCATATCCATCCAGGTTTCTTTTCTTCCTTTTAATGTTCCTTCTAAAAAGGCCTAGACGGATTTTTACAACAACAATGATAAGAAATGAAGCAAAGGTCATCATCTTGGTCAGCCAATCATGATTTTGTTAGTACTAACTATTCAACTTAAGCATTTAATCAGAAAATAAATGTCATACAGCCTTCTTGGACTGATAAAAGAATGTATTAAATTGTAAAAGTACATTGTTTTTTTTTTCTTTTTCAAAACAATATATCGAAAAGGAAGTTCATATTCAGTTAATACCTAGATATCTCAAGTGGAAAAGTCTTCTATTAGAAGATAATCTATATTCCTTCTAGACTGAAAGAGCTATACTTAAGAAAACCCAATCACTCATTGCACATAGACTCTCTTTCAAAAACCTACCATCACTACAACAATTTTGGCCTAAGGCCTCCAATGATTTCCACTAAAGTTGGGGGGGTGCCAATTGCTAATGTGGTTGTTCACTAATGTTAATTATTAGTGATTATCATATTAAGTTAGACATGAACAGTGATTCCATATGCAACTAATGGTTCTGATTAGTTGATGTTATTGTGGCACCCATGTAATTTAAACTAAAAAAAGGGGTTTAGTTAATTTAGGGACTAAAAAAAGGGCCAGCACACACAAATATCCACCACCAATTTACTTGGGGTTGTACTATAACCAACCCAAATTGTACAAAACAGTAACCATTTTTTCCATTTTTTATCATAAATTCCAAATCCAACTATGGAGTCAGTAAAGACTGCAATAAAACAAGCTAATCAACTTGTGACACAAACTTAAAAAGTCATCTCCCGCCCATGCTCAATATTTTCCCTCCTTCTAATGGTGCCTAGTAGGTTGGAATCACATTTATCCATGACTGACTTGATAAGGTGTCAACCACTTGTGGCTGCTAGTAGGCTTCAAGGGATACTATATACAGTAAAGAAATCATTCATAAAGTGTTTAAGATATTTACAATAGCATTCACAAGGCTGCAGTAAAGCAGGTAGAGCTACTGCTATACTCAAGAGACTTTGTAGAGAGAATATCATCTGCATCTACTGCTCTACACATTGGTACTGAGGAGAGCCAACCATTAAGCGCAGATCCAAGCTAAGCAAGAGATGGAAAAAAGCACACTTTGATTTACTGATAGATCAGAAGGGAGATCAAAGCCCGAAAGCACCTAGTGAGCTCAGATTTTGACTGGGAAACCAACTGTATTTGGTTAAACCAGAGAAAAGAGCAGGTAGCGCATGATCTGAATAATCAAGTAATGAAATCTTCCTTTGTCGACCTGAAGCTGAAGTGAAGGAGGGAATGGAGCTGGAAATCATCCTGGCTTTTGTGAATAGGTTGTGAAGCTTTACACTGTAAGGTATGACATATTCCCTGCACTTATGACATATTCTGAAGATTAATTGATTGTATGCCATTTTCAATAATTTGTCTTCGCTCTAGCATATATTAAGAAGCAACACACATTAGAGAACTTTAACTCAAAGATATAAGAAGTTTAATTAATCTCCCTAAGCAATATATATATATAGCTTCAGATCACCAAGTTAGGCATATTTGGCTCAAGAAAGGAAAAAAAAAAAAACAGAGAGCCAAAATTATGAGGGAAGAAGGTCCGGACCCTACACTGGAGGACTGGACCTCCAGTGAAGGTAGCAGCAGTGAAATGGAATTTGCACGAAGGGAGGTCCGGACGTTGCTTAGGAGAACCGGACCTCCAGAGACGACGCAACTTGAAATGGAGATTTCATGCAGGGAGGTCCGGACCTCTGTTTGGAAGACCGGACCTCCAGCAAGGAAAATTACACTTGAGCTCTATTTTCACTAGGGGAGGTTCTGGAGGACCGGACCTCAATTGGGCGGTTTGGTCTTCATTCTTCAAAACCTTTTCTTGTCCTACATTTTTTTCCATAATAGAAATCCTATTTGGCAGTGATCTAGAGTTTAGAATATTGATCTAGAGGATTGCAATGGTAAACACTCAAGATATATTGAACATTCAAAGGCAGTAGTCCCACATGGATTTCAGCTTGAATGGGAGGCTTACCACAGCTGTAGACAGCTACGTAAGGGGCAACATTGGCACAAGCATTGGCAACACTCCATACTTGGCACCCCCAATTCAGACTGGCACAAATTCCTTCCACCTTCCACAGATGCCAGGTGTGATTACGCCATGTTCTAAAGCAGGAATGGCTGGTCCCCAACAGTTGGCGCAACAGCATGCTACGAATGAAATGAGAGCAGAGGATGGTGCTGCGGGAGATGCAGGCGCTTCAAGAAGCAGGGTTGGAAGGTCACAACACAACTGATCGACATAGCAAAAGAAATCATGGCTGTCAGTAAGAATACTTTTTGTTGTTTTGAGTAGGGGTGGGCATAATAACTGGCGCACCGAAACACCGAACCAAACCAACCGTAAAAAAACCAAAAAAACACCGAGTTGACCAAAAAGTCAACACCGTAAGAGAAAACCGAACCAAACCGTATACGGATGGTTCCGGTTCCGGTTTTATGCTCATTTTACCCGAATCAAACCAAACCAAACCGTGTCATTTTTAAAAAATATAATTATATATTTTTATGCACATTTTATACATTTTTGTATACATTTTATACATTTTTAAACACATTTTATACATTTTTATTTTTGACCCTAAAATATATTTTATATAACCCTATGAGTTTAATATTATATATATAATAATGTTTTAGTATATAATTTTAGTTATATCTTATATAATAAAATTAGTATATTCTATTTCTATATACTCTATAGTCTATAGTCTATATATAATAATGTTTTATACATATAGAGTTATATATAAACTTAGTATAGTTAGTTATATATAACTATATAGTTAGTAACTTAGTATATAGTTGTATACATACTACAATAGTTATATATAACTATATAAGTAATATATAATTATAGTAGTATACTAGTATATACTATAGTAGTATATGGTTATATATATACTATACTCATTACTCTATAATAGCTATATATAATCTTATATATAGTTATAACTTATAACCCAAATTTGCCCAAACCCCAAACGAAATCTCAATCTCCCCAAAAATACCAATATGAATAATAACTCATTAAACCCAGAACCATAGTGGAGTGGAGAACCAAACCGAACCGAACCGAACCGCACCGCACTTTGAATGGTTTGGTTTTTCTCCTTCCTTTCCGGTTTTTAGCACCGAACCGCACCGTATAGGAACGTCCGGTGCGGCGCACGGTTTCGGGGGTGAACCGGGCCGAACCGCACCGTGCCCACCCTTAGTTTTGAGTAATATACTGCTGGTATTTTGAACAGCTTTTGTGATAGAACTAGAAACTTGGTAGGTTATATTATGGTTTAGACTATGATATATATCACCAAGTTTGGAAGTGTGGATGAATGGTTGGGATCATATTAAATTGTGTTGCGCAGCTAGTGATTATGCTTTTGTTGTTTTTGATATCTATGTTTCATTTTGTTTTAGAAATTGTGAAAAGTATGGGGAAAGGATATTAGAATGGTTGTAACTATGCACTTGAACCGCTACTTGAATTAAACATGCAATTTCAATGTATATAGCAAGTCGTATTTGCATCAATGAAGAAAGGCTGTGTGGGTTCAGCTGTGTAACTTGAGTTGTCAATTATTTGGTTTTTTATTTTTCTGATATGGCATTGAGGTTCTACTACATACCCCTCCTATTAATGGGATTGCTGGACTGAAAGTTAAGCATGCTTGCTCCAATATTAGTGTAGGCTTTCCACATTTTATGAATAATATAGTGTAACAGCCATTGCAAGCATCCTTAGTATTATAAGAGCACACTGGAACTGAAAAATGCATATTTGGACTGTTGCAAATGAAAGATTAATTGGACAATACAGTACATTCAATCCCACTGCAGCAATCGTTTTGGTGGGAAAATGCATTCTCAATCTAAGTTAAATAGTCACCAAAGTTCTTGCATGGTGGAGGATATTTAATAAGTGAAACCAAATCAGAAACTAATACCAATAAGGTGGGAGTGCAGCAAGCAATGGTTGGAATTAGTGAGCATTCATACCCACTTTTAACAAGATAGTAGAAGAAACCATGGCATAACATTATTTAATAATATCAATCCTCCACCAATATAGCAACCTCAATAGAGATGGTAAACAAGTGAAACCCACTAACTGCAGCATTGGTGAGGACCAGACCTTACAGACTGACAGGCAGGTTTTGGCAGAAGCTTCCACCATTCTTACATGTGGGTGGCCTTAGCTCCCTTGCCACCCTAACACTAACCTCCAACATGCTATATGGTGACTGCAGTGTGGCAAGGGACAATACAAACTAACAACAGTGGCAGTTGCCTCTATGCCTACCAAAAAAAATTGGTTGCCTTTGCTTGATTTTGTTGTAGTGCATCTACTAACAAAAGGTGAAGCAAGAGAAAACTTTGTAGCAAAGACCGTCGATCAATATCTATTATGTCATGGTGGTTTGGTGCTGAACAAGACTTTTAACTTGAGCTGCAAGAATTAGATGCACTTCAGTACTGAGAACCAGATGCCCTTTAATTGTTCAGGAAAAACAAGATTTCATAATCATAAATTTGTCTTTTTCCAATATTGACACATGCCTTTAATCTCAACTATGTGAATGACATTAAATTTTTCATTTTTCTGTCGTTATGAAATAGCACATAACAAGAGCTAATCAGGGACCGCTGTCTAATATACAAAAGTAAAAAAAGAGAGAAAACCCCTACTCTAACAACTTCAAGTTTACTTAAGGCAACTATTTATTTCATAATATAAAATACTTCTTAGGGCGAATCAAGCACTTCATAGTGGCCCTTAGTATTGCAAGGTACTCATCCTTGGGGTCAGCTTTCAAGTCTTGTACATAAAAACACTCATCAAATCCAAACCTCTTGAAATATAAGAAAGGAGGTATGCAATGCATTACACTTAAAAAAACAAAATTCTAAGAAATTAGAGTAAGCCTTTTAAGGTTGCCATATCCATCCAGGTTTCTTTTCTTCCTTTCAATTTTCCTTCTAAAAAGGCCTAGACGGATTTTTACAACAACAATGATGAGAAATGAAGCAAAGGTCATCATCTTGGTCAACCAATCATGATTCTGTTAATACTAACTATACAACTGAAGCATTTTTTCCTTAAGAAAAGTCTTGAAACACAAAACCAATATTCTGTAGAAGAAAAGTCTAGCCTTCCAGACTACAAAGGCATTTTGCAAAGCTTATAACAGAATCATGTAAAGAGCACGAAAAGAAATTCGAGGATACCAGGCCAAAAATAGTTATATAAAACTCACTTCCATACCTTATTGATATCATTCCCAAATTCATTTTTGTAGTGATTGAGAGATGCATTGATCTGTGCTTTGCTCCGTGTAGCCAACATCCTGATAATATCCTCATGATTAATGTAGGCCTTCTCCGAGATCTTTTCATGGAGTATCTTAGCCTTTGATTTTTCCACAGTCATGTTCACCTCATCTCCCTCATATCTACATGCGCTAACAGTAAATCTCTCTTTGTTGCAAGGAGAAAAAAATTCTCAAATGAAATAGAAACTTTGATATGGTAAGTCCATAAAAAAATTAACTTGCCCAACACAAAATATATATAACTAACATTAACAAATTTGAAAAAAGAAGGCTTATCAATGGATGACTATAGCCAGTGCTTTTCTAGGACCTTTCTTTATTGCCCTTGAGACTGGGCTAACTCTGTTCCATTGCCACCAGCCATTATATGATTAATCATTTTCACTCACACATATGTGGGAAGCTTAAAACTGGTTTAGGAATTACAGATATATTTAAAGTCTACCTGTCTAGGAAGTCTATTTTCCTTTTAATTTTAAGAAAGCATTTTCATGAATTCAAAAGTGAAAAGCACCCCTCATCATTCACTGCACCTGTGTAAACAAATGGTTGCTAAACCAATCAGAGAATAAATGTCATACACCCTTCTTGGACTGATAAAAGAATGTATTAAATTGTAAAAGTACATTGTTTTTTTTTTCTTTTTCAAAACAATATATCAAAAAGGAAGTTCATATTCAGTTAATACCTAGATATCTCAAGTGGAAAAGTCTTCTATTAGAAGATAATCTATATTCCTTCTAGACTGAAAAAGCTATACTCAAGAAGTTGTATCTTGCAGAAGTCTCCAGTTGTGTGATGTGCAACATACATCCTCTTCAAGGGACCTCTTATAGCGAGAATGATAAGCCTGCCTTGCCAAAAGTAGATCATGTGAAGACCAAGAGCAGGCTATTTCTGCAAGAACCTGACTGCTTTTAGTCCTCTTCTTTGTTGCTTCATTGGCCAAAAGTGCATCGCGTTCAGCTGGATCAAGTGTCCAAAGCAGTACCCCGGCCCTTCTGATTTAGAGAAATTCAGAAAACCAAATATGTTAGCTCTATCAACGGATGTGTTTACTTCCTCCCATAAGTTAAGTAGCCCAAAGATTAAGCTTGTGAAATCTAGTATCATGGATTCGTATCCAATTAAGAAAAAAAGAAAGCTGCAAATATTGATAGCATATGCCCTGCCTTGTCTTGGAAGAATCATGGTATCAGTCTATGTAAAACATATGCAGTTAAATGAACACAACTAATGTAAAACAAAGTACCTTCCAAAAGTGGCCTCAAAGTCACTTGAAAGTTATTGTTCAGTTCCTTAGGGAGATCTTCACCATAAGCTTCAGCATACGTTTTTCGAATAACCTTTCTTTGAGCAGCATTTCTATGCCCCAAAATGGATATGATCAACCTCACTGGTCCCCCTTCCTGCAATCATATTTATAAAAAATTTAAGATTACATAAATCCAAACAACCTGAACATGAAAGTGATTGATAACAACTCTGGTCTAAACTATTAGCGGTAAAATAATTATAATCATGCTGGGAAAATTTATGCTGTTAAAAGTGACTATAAATTGCACATCAGACAATGATTGAAATGTATTTCAAATCGTTTCCAAAGCCAGGTCTAATATTTAAAAAATTAATACTACATTTTCAAGAATCAACCAGATCTAATAATTAGCTTCACTATATTGCTTCTGCTATCAAAGGACACACTTTCTAACGGTAAGAACTGAATAGCCTTTTCTTCCTCTAAGGATTTTCATCATTAACAAATACTCATCCATCCCTCTTAAACAGTCTATGTCAAAACCATTTTCATGTCAAATCAGATTATTTACAAACCTATTATATATCTATATATAGCAATCTTTTTTTTTTTTTTTTTTTTTCAGATGAATTATCCCAAATACATTATCGATCTTCCTCTGATAAAAAAAAAAAGCTTTGGGGAAGAGTGAAGTGATCAACATGTAAAACAAGCTTAACAGATCATCGTTTACATTCACATGGACCATTCACCAACCCAGAAGACCCCACATACAAGCTTAACAACAGAGTCATATAGAATTATTAGAATAAAAATGAATAACAAGGCGGCTTGTTTTCCATTATCAGATCATTTATGTCATATTTAACGTTAACAATCAGACCAGTGAAATGGGGTTGGTCAACTTGGTCGAGAATCAATCTTGAAGCCAATTAAAAATGGGGTGGTGGATTATGATCGGAAAAAGAAATGGTGCGAAGGAGAAAATGATCAGAAAGACAAAGGAACTTGAGTTGCTCACAGTCTTCGGATGCAGAAGAATCAAGTTCCTTCGGCATCCAAAGAATGTGAGCAACTCAAGACTAACTGATTAGGGACTTGAAGGGTCGACATTGACACTTTTGCTTTCTTATTCTCTCTCTGTATAAGAAAATTGGAAACGAGAATGGCTCTGTTTGTATATGAGTCTGTAAGTGGCCCTTTTTTTCTTTGTAGCTGTCCATATTCCATATATAGTAATGCCACTGTAATTACTGCCACGTTTCAACATACCTGGTAGTCTTTGTAGCTATGTACTGGTCATGTTTATATTTACTGTATTGTAGCTAGTCATTTTGCATATAAACTATAGGCATATAAGAAGCCATTCTTTTATTCTCTATAATTTCTCACAAGGAAAAGCCACACTTTTAACATTGAGGCATCCTACATGCATTATACAAGAAGCATAGCACACAAGTACATGAAATAGATTACAATAAGAAAACATCTAGGAAGAACCTTTCTTCTACGAAAAAGACTCACAGAAAGTAAAATATGTATAGGAAAGAAGCAAATTCCTCAGGAAGTCAAACCATGGTGTGCCAGCAAAGGTTATCATACGCAATGGCTTTGACAAATGCAGCCTTTGAGCTGAGAAGTGTTGAGAAACTTGTTTCATTGTTGGACGAGATTCCGGACTAGCATTCAAGCAGGCAAACGCTGTCTTCACAAGAGTGAGCACTTCCCCTGCTTCTTGATGTGTAGGAGGGGAAATGCGTTGGTCCAAAAACTCTAGAATAGGGATTTGATCGGCTGGTAATGCAGATGAAGACGACGAGGATGATGATGACAATGACCCTGATGCTACAGATGAGAGAAGATCTCCCGGATGCCTTCCCAAAATTATTTCCAGTGTTACTATTCCGAAGCTATACACGTCACATTTCTCATTCACTTCCATTGTATAAGCAAGCTCTGCTTAAAGAAAAAGCTCATATAACAATGGCATTTTTAGTATGTAGGAATAACTATTCAATGAAAGTTTTTAAAAATTAATCATATCTTGCATAAATTGTATTATGCTATCACGGATTAATTAGAATTGTAACATATTTATCCTTAATTAACCTCATCCTAACCATGAAAAAAAAATGATTGGTCTAAAAATAAAACCATTAAATATGTTAAATATACAATAATATAAAAGCATAAAACCACAATATTACCTGGTGCCACATATCCATATGTGCCTGCAAGGGCAGTCCAATTAGTTGAGTCTGAGTTTAAGAACTTAGCAGTGCCGAAGTCTGAAACACAACCCTCATATTCAGAATCCACCAAAATGTTCTTGGTTGATATGTCTCGATGCACAATTGGTGGCAAGCAATCGTGGTGCATGTAGCACAAGGCATGAGCTACACCTTTAACAATATTCACTCTTTTTCTCCACCCCAATTCTTTAGCTTCATCATCCTTGCTCAAAATTGTGGCCAAGCTACCCCTTTCTAGATACTCATACACCAAAAATGAGTGCCGTTTATGGGAACAAAAACCATAAAGCTTCACAATATTTCGGTGTCGTATCTCTGTGAGTGCCCTTATTTCATTCAAGAACTCCTTTTGAAAATTCTTCTCACCATTGCATAGCAGGTGGAGTTTCTTCACGGCAACTACTACTTTGGCAGATGACAAATTTGCTCTAAAGACGCTTCCATGTCCTCCTTTCCCAATGCAAAATTTAGAATCAAAATCCTCGGTTGCCCTAATGATTTCCTCATACATGGTTTTTCCATCAAAGTTTAAAATTGAAAAAGAAACCTCTTCATGCACGATGGTTTCTTCTAGATGCTGATGCTTCTTTTTCCTTTCTACTACAAAGGCAATTGTAAATATAGAAGAAAGAAGTAAAAATGCTGCGACAAGAGTAAATGTGATTACAAATATGAGTTTGTGGTCCTTTTCCTTTTTTAAGCCATGTTTGCAGGGTTGCAAAGCTCCAATGTTGCCACACAATCCTTTGTTCCCTTGTAACGCTTCTGGGGGAGCATCTTGAAATGCGCTGATGTTGGGAATGGGTCCTTCCAAGTCATTGTAGGATATGTCAACATACAACAAGCCGTGCATCCCCCCAAAACTTGTTGGAATCAAACCATAAAGATTATTGTGGGAAAAATTCAGCTTCTCCAAACTCTCCAAATTGCCCATTGCTGATGGTATCATACCTCCAAGCGAGTTACGACTTAAATCAAGTTTGGTCAAGTGAATTAATTCCCCCAACTGATCTGGAATTCCTTGATTAAACTTGTTGTTGCTCAAATTCAAGTAGAATAAATTGGCGAAGTCACCCAGAAGGCTAAGAATTGAATCATTGAATTTGTTTGTGGACAGGTCGAGATACTCAAGATTAGTTAGTGATCCAAAGTCTGAGGGTACATGACCAGACAGTTGATTTCTATCCAACATCAGCCTCTGCAAAGAAGTCAATCTCCCAAACTCCCTTGGGATAATCCCAACTAAACGATTTGAAGAAAGATTGAGTTCTTGAAGTTGGATTGCGTTGCCAATTTCACGTGATATACTACCAGTAAGGTTGTTTCCCCCTATTCGTAAGGCTGTTAACTGTGGGCACTGCCCCCAATTGTGTGAGATTTCACCATAAAATTTATTTTCACTTATATCTATAAAATGAAGATTTGGATAGACACCAAAATCTTCAGATATATTGCCTGTCAATTGGTTCCCATCAAGCCGCAATCTAAATAAGCTCATGCAAGTTTTCATGCTTTTGGGGATTGGACCAGTCAAATGGTTGTTGTCTACTGATAAGTTTGCGAGTGATCCACCTTGGCAAAGGTTTTGGGGCAAATAACCAACCAATTGATTATCACCCAACTGCAATTCTACCAACCTCGTGAGATTTCCTATTTCTGGTGGGATAGTTCTAGAAAGCTTATTTGTAGTGAGATAGAGATGGGTAAGATTTCTCAAATCATCTAAAGAAGTAGGAATTGAACCAGTGAATTGGTTTTCACCCAAACCTAGCTCCACCAGAGACTTCAAGTTCCCTATCTCTTTAGGAATAGTTCCAGAAAACTTATTTCCCCAATGATAGAGAATGGTAAGATTTCTCAAATCACCTAAAGAAGTAGGAATTGAACCAGTGAATTGGTTCTCGCTCAAACTTAGCTGCACCAGAGACTTCAAGTTCCTTATCTCTTTAGGAATAGTTCCAGAAAACTCATTTGAATATAGAAAGAGATGGGTAAGATTTCTCAAATCATCTAAAGAAATAGGAATTGAACCAGTGAATTGGTTGTCGCCCAAACCTAGCTCCACCAGAGACTTCAAGTTCCCTATCTCTTTAGGAATAGTTCCAGAAAACTTATTTCCCCAAAGATAGAGAATGGTAAGATTTGTTAGTAGACCGATTTCTGGTGGAATTTTCCCAGACAACTGATTTTCAGAGAGATCAAGATGGATGAGTTTGGAGAGGGAACTGATCTGAGGTGGGATGGGATCAAAGAGTTGATTGATGCTGAGGTCAAGATATTCAAGATTTGGGAAGGACAAGAAAGAAAATTCATGTAGCGTACCTTGTAAACCAGAGTTGCTTCCAAAACTGTAAATGGTTTTCCACTACTAGTGTTGGCTACGGAAGTTTCCCCAAAAGAAAAAAAGTTTAGTCCCTGTGGTGCTGCTGCAGGTTGATTAACTTGTAGCATCCCATTCGAGTTTTGAACAGTCTCTGGCACACTTGGGCTTGTCTGATGACAGACTTGGTTTGTACCACTGGCATCAGCAGGTGAAGCTTTTCCAAATGTTAAGAAATTTATTCCTTTAGGAGTGACTACTGGTGGAGTTCTCATAAAAATGTCATTTGAATTTTGAAAGGAACTTGATGGACTTTGGTCTATCAGGTTCCCAGCTTTGGTACCAGTATTCCTATCCAGGGTCAAAGCTCCTTGTTTATACATACTGGACTGAACCCAAGATGGTTTCCCAGTTGAGAAGAAGCAAATTCCTTTGGTAGCCAGAACAGGTTGTTTCAACAGAGCCCTTGCCGCATTCAGTTCAGAATTACTGAGAGTATGGGCATTCTTGTGGGAGGCAGAGCCGATTTTCACTTGTGCAGATCCAGAATTACCTTGCACTGAGGAAGGCGTCAATTCAGGTTTGCAAGCAGCAGTTGCACTGTCTTCCTTGGATGTCATCTTAGAAAAATTGTAAATTTGATCAGCAAAATATAACTTATTTTAGTAGTAACTGAATTAGGTAAAGAGCTAATGATAACTCAGGGCAGATAAGTCAGTTAATTTACACATGCAATATACTGTGATAGAACTCGCCAAGCAGGCTTTACATTATAAGTGGCTCAAAGTAGCATCTTATACAGGCAAGAATGTACCTTGTGCGAATATAAACACTGATCACCTCTGCTGCAGAAACCATTGGCAATAAATTTGTCACAGGGATACTTGATAAGCTGATGATCATATGGGCAGTCATCCCCTTTCATGCATAACCCATGTGCAAAAAAACTGCAGGGCTGCAACACCAGAAAACAAGACAAGGAAAGTGCATTATATCCTTCATAGAGTTTAGGTACCATTTATACAGTACCTCTATTACCACCACCCACTCTGCTCATCCCACCTATCTGTTTTGCTAACCCTCCAATTAAAATTTTAAAAATCATATTGCTTAACACACCCACCAATATTTGCAAAATACCCAGCCTACCCTTTTTTTTTTTTAATGTTTTATAGTTAGTTATGGATGATGGCGGCCATGCCAGCCTCCAGTTCCATTTTTCATTTTTGTTTAATGTTTGTCATTTTAGGCAATTCATAGAAGGATAAAAGTGTAATTGAAAATTTTACAAAGAGGTGGGATGAAAAATTTGGGGGTGGTAAAAGAAGCGATCTTTAAAAAAAATCCTTCAATTAAAGCAACTAGCACCACGAGAAAGCATTAAGAATCCAGTCAATTGACATACCTTGGACTTTGTTAGAGGCACCATATCATGTGAAAATTTGCATTTTTCACCCTGTGAAACAAAAACAAAACATGATAAATGAGGAGAGAGCTAAGGGATGGAAATCCAATGATGATAGATCATTGACACCCCAAAATTGTTTTAAAAAGAAATAAAAGAAAAGACATTGCTTTGGCAACTCTACAAAGAAATAATTATGAGGAAAAAAGTTCTGAGTATGGTCAAAAATCAAATACTTTTGCAATAAGCAATATCAAGGCACGCTGCTTTAGGACAAATATAAAGTAAAGTTAAAAATCAATATAGATCAACAAGATTGATAGAATTGAAAGCTCAACCTCGTAGCACCTTCCCTTTAGATAATGGCGGCAATAATTTACAGTTTTTGGTTTCTGTATTGGAAGCAGCTTCAGCCTTTTAACACCAAGTTTCCTGTTCTTTTCTGCTCGTTTCTTTCGGTCTTTTGCCTGCAAGGTGCATTGTTCATGAAAAACAAATATCAATGTACATTTACAAGCAGCTACAATATGTTGCCCTTAAGCACTGAACATATTGAGAAACTTTTCAATTACTTTTCCAAATGGGAGTTCCAAAGAGATTTGCAATAAGATCTCTTTGCAATGTAAGTAATAACTAATATGTAATACCTTTTTCCTTTCTTTTGATTCCTTTGAAGGAAGACCACGCTTTTTCTTATTACAGGCAATGGCATCCCACTGCACATGACCACCAATAAACCATACTGGTTACATATGGACCAAAAGAGCAATGTGTCAAACTAAAAATTAATTCATACTCAAGACTCTCTGGCAGAAGAGCAATGTGTATGTATGTGGTAGAGTTTCTGCTCAATGAATTGAGCAGCAACCCCAAAGAATGAAGGTGGCATATTGATACATCACAAAATGTACCATGCCAACAGCTACATTGGTATGAGTAAACAGAATTTACGAAAACAAAACACAATATATGGACATGCATCTAAGGAAAAGAAAATACACAAGTGAAAAAGATACCTTTTCTTCAGATGTGATTCCATGCGTTCCAGCTGTATTTTTCACTGAGATTTGTTCATGCAATGGTAGATTACTAGTACAAAATGCAGGACAGCCAATAACCTCCCTAACTCGGCTATTTTTCTTTTCAATTCTTCCACTCTCTACCAAAGGATCAAAGTCATCTGCCTTTATAGCTTTCATATATTTACCCTTAACAACTCCTGGTCAACAAATGCTTTCAGTTCTTTTACTTTCTCTGAGTTCCACTCCTCCACCATTTTTTACTTTGTCAGCAGTATCCACCAGAAAGGAATCGTAGTCAAAATATATTCCATTTGCTTCCTCACAAGGGTGCTCTTTTCTACCAATTACATCTTTACATATTTGCACCTCATTGACCTTCTTTTCCTCAAACATTACTGTATCATGCAAAATCATATCTATTGATCGGTCATCCGTACCGTCATCACCAGAAATTTCTCCCTCTTCAATATCTCTATCATTCATATGGTTGGGAGAAGTCATCCCATTTCTTGTGCAAGCTATTTTCTCCAGTTCCTTATCCTTTGGCTGCATTTCATGCTCTACTTCCAAATAATTAGTTTTATGTGTATAACTTTTGTCTTTATTACACTCACTAGGCTTTGAAGCTTCAACAACCATATCTTTGTTTAAAGAGAAATCAAAGGCTTTTGTATCACCCCCAGCAGATACAGAAGTCTCCATTCCTTTATGTTGCATTATAGGCTCTACAACCAATGTGTTAGTCCTCAAGGAATCATTGTGTTCATTAGACTCCTTTTGATTTGAAATTTCACCAACCACAGCATTAGTTAAAGACGAATCAAAGGCGTCACAAACCTTTTGATCCACATTGTCAGATCTCAATGCAACACCGCGTTGAAAGTCATCACGTTCTTGGTTATTCAACAATTCAAATTTATCGTTCCCACTCGGGTTCTGATCCAATGATGTGGTTGAGGGTTTAGGAGTGCTGTCTTCATTTTCGTTCACAATCTGCTTGAGCTCATCCATCAGCATTTGTTCAGGACCAAACCCCAAATCTTGAAAACCAATTCCAAAGATATTTTCAATGTCCATCGCGTCCTTTTGTTTCGACAGATACTCATTCTCTTCCGATATCATTAAATCTTCTATCTGCTCTATTGTTTCTCGGAAAACATTAGCATCAGAACTCTCATCAACCGTCGTGACTCGTTGAGCTGCTGAATTATCAGGCTTCACACTCTCAGGAGCAACCAATTCAACATTCTCATACACTTCCTTTTCAGTTGCTTGCCCTGACTCATTGCTGCCATTATCTTAATACAAAATAAAGAATATAAAAATAAATGAAACAACACAATTAAACCTAAAATTAGCTATAAAAATATAAAAACCAAAATTCTAAAACTTTAAACTAAACATTCCAAATCACTAAGCTACTGAAGTAATGAAGACATCAGTTTCACTAAGTTAAATTTGATTTCTCAATAACCAAACAGTATAAAAAATAAAAAACTGAGCTATGCAAATTCAACTACCTTGATTAAGCTCCTGAGGTACAAATTGAGAGGGAATTGAAATGTTGCGACTCGTTGTAGCAGTGAGATAGTATGCGAACCAAGGTACGGTAAGTTTCGCTCCTGAGGTGTCTTTGACGGTGAGGAGGGAAAGAGATTAGAGTTTGGGACAGTTTGGCGGTTTCAATTTGGGTTTCCTCCATTGTTGCAAGAGGTTCCTTCTCTTCAGAAACTGTTTGGGCTTAAATTTGTTACCAACCGGAGTAATTTTTTGTGTTAAAGTGCGTTGGGTGGCATTTGAGACAATTCACTTGGTTGGAGCAATTCGTCAAACACGTGTAGTGCCTGCTGCTTGGGTGGAGATGGCTGGGTGCTCATTGATCAAACACATCCCAAAATGATCAATCCAAGCTGTGTATACAGAGGCCATGCTGATTGGTTTGGAGAGAATGATTGGGAGATGTGGGTATGCTAGAAACGATTGGGAGATATGTTTGGAAATGGTTTTGCACGGGGTATAAGCCAAGTCAATTGGTTTGCCATCAAGGACAGATCCAGGATCTGAAACTGGGGTCGGCTAAAAAAAACCTTGACGGTACGAGGAAATTTCATTAATAAACAAAAAATATACACCTAGCAACCTTACTTCTAGCAATATGCAACTAAGAATTTAAGATTGAATTTTGAAGCTTACCAAACCAGCAATATGAAATATACAACTTCGTTTCCAAACTTCCACTTCCAACACTTAAGATTGAGCTTACAAAACTTGGCACCTGAAATTTACAAGCAATCCCACATCAATCAAGTTGATCACATATGCATTTACAAATGAAATATATGTCCATATGCTCGGACATCATATACTCTCTCACTCTACGGGACCAAACTTCGTCTCCTTTTTACTAGAATTCTATGATTGCTTTTATGGCCATTGGCCCATGGCTTGTGCTATTCAGCAACTGGAGACTATACAGATACAAGTTATACTTTACTAAGTAACAAGAAGGCATATAAATATACAATACAAGTCAACTGGACTAAGGGACTTGCTCTTTCTTCCTGCTCGTCACCAGTCAGTCAGCTCCCCCACCCCATACACATATACAACGAAAGTATAGAAGCTGATCGTTGGCAATGGAGAACAAAAACCTATATGTTTAAAAAAAAACAAATGTGATTTGTTAAGAATTCGGGTGATATTGAAATGGGTATGGGTCTGGTCATTGGGGCATAAAATCCAACAAAATAAAAAATTCCTAAATTTAATCCCTAAATTCAATCGGGTTCTCAGTTCTCGCATTTAAACCTAACCTTAATACTCAAATATAAACCCTAAATAGCTAAATTCACACACAATTAGAATCCCTAAATTCAGCCTGAAACATTTAAACCTAAATTAAATTAGAAACAAAAAAGAAGAGAAGAGATTCAAGAGAAATACCAGCCCATGCTGAAAATAAAGATTGAAGGCGATGATTTAGATGTCTGGTGACATTGTCACTTTTGCTTTCTGATTCTCTCTCTGTATAAGAAAATTGAAAACGAGAATGGCTCTGTTTGTATATGAGTCTGTACGTGGCCTTTTTTTTCTTTGTAGCTGTCCATATTCCATATATAGTAATGCCACTGTAATTACTGCCACGTTTCAACGTATTGGTCCTGTTTATATTTATTGTATTGTAGCTAGTCATTTTTCATATAAAGTGTAGGCATATAAGAAGCCATTGTTTTATTCTCTATAATTTCTCACAAGTAAAAGCCACACTTTTAACATATCCTACATGCATTATACAAGAAGCATAGCACACAATTACATGAAATAGATTACAATAAGAAAACATCTAGGAAGAACCTTTCTTCTACGAAGAAGACACACAAAGTAAAATATGTATAGGAAAGAAGCAAATTCCTCAGATAGTCAAACCATGGAGTGCCAGCAATTCACCAAAGGTTATCATACGCAATGGCTTTGACAAATGCAGCCTTTGAGCTGAGAAGTGTTGAGAAACTTGTTTCATTGTTGGACGAGATTGCGGACTAGCATTCAAGCAGGCAAACGCTGTCTTCACAAGAGTGAGCACTTCCCCTGCTTCTTGATGTGTAGGAGGGGAAATGCGTTGGTCCAAAAACTCTAGAATAGGGATTTGATTGGCTGGTAATGCAGATGAAGACGACGATGACCCTGATGCTACAGTTGAGAGAAGATCTCCCGGATGCCTTCCCAAAATTATTTCCAGTGTTACTATTCCGAAGCTATACACGTCACATTTCTCATTCACTTCCATTGTATAAGCAAGCTCTGCTTAAAGAAAAAGCTCATATAACAATGGCATTGTTAGTATGTAGGAATAACTATTCAATGAAAGTTTTAAAAAATTAATCATATNAAGAACTCCTTTTGAAAATTCTTATCACCATTGCATAGAAGGTGGAGTTTCTTCACAGCAACTATGTTGGCGGATCGCAAATTTGCTCTGAAGACGCTTCCCTGTCCTCCTTTCCCAATGCAATATTTAGAATCAAAATCCTCGGTTGCCCTTACGATTTCCTCATACATGGTTTTTCCATCAAAGTTTAAAACTGAAAAAGAAACCTCTTCATGCGCAATGGTTTCTTCTAGATGCTGATGCTTCTTTTTCCTTTCTACTACAAAGGCAATTGTAAATATAGAAGAAAGAAGGAAAAGTGCTGCCACAAGAGAAAATGGGATTACAAATATGAGTTTGTGGTCCTTTTCCTTTTTTGACCCATGTTTGCAGGGTTGCAAAGCTCCAACGTTGCCACACAATCCCTTGTTGCCTAGTAATGCTTCTGGGGAAGCATCTTGAAATGCGCTGATGTTGGGAAGGGGACCTTCCAAGTCATTGTAGGATATGTCAATATTCAACAAGCCATGCATACCTCCAAAACTTGTTGGAATGAAACCAGAAAGATTATTGTGGGAAAGATTCAGCTTCACCAAACTCTCCAAATTGCCCATTGCTGATGGTATCTTACCTCCAAGCGAGTTAACACTTAAATCAAGTTGGGTCAAGTGAACTAATTCCCCCAGCTGAATTGGAATTCCTTGATTAAACTGGTTGTTGCTCAAATTTAAATAGAATAGTTTGACCAAGTCACCCAAAAGGCTAGGAATTGAATCATTGAATTTGTTTGTGGACAAGTCGAGATATTCAAGATTAGTTAGTGATCCAAATTCTGAGGGTACACGACCAGACAGTTGATTTCTATCCAACATCAGCCTCTGCAAAGAAGTCAATCTCCTAAACTCCTTTGGGATAATCCCAACTAAACTATTTGAAGAAAGATTGAGTTCTTGAAGTTGGATTGCGTTGCCAATTTCAGGTGATATACTACCAGTAAGGTTGTTTCCCCCTATTCGTAAGGCTGTTAACTGTGGGCATTGCCCCCAGTTGTGTGAGATTTGACCATAAAATTTATTGTCACTTATATCTATAAAATGAAGATTTGGATAGACACCAAAATCTTCAAATATATTGCCTGTCAATTGGTTCCCATCAAGCCGCAATCTAAATAAGCTCATGCAGGTTTTCATGCTTTTGGGGATTGGACCAGTCAAATGGTTGTTGCTTACTGTAAAGTTGACGAGTGATCCACCTTGGCAAAGGTTTTGGGGCAAATAACCAACTAATTGATTATAAAACAACTGCAATTCTACCAACCTCGTGAGATTTCCTATTTCTGGTGGGATAGTTCCAGAAAGCTTATTTATACTGAGATAGAGATGGGTAAGATTTCTCAAATCACCTAATGAAGTAGAAATTGAACCAGTGAATTGGTTCTCGCTCAAAACAAGCTGCACCAGAGACTTCAAGTTCCCTATCTCTTTAGGAATAGTGCCAGAAAACTTATTTTTCCCAAGAGAGAGATTGATAAGATTTCTCAAATCACCTAATGAAGTAGGAATTGGACTAGTGAATTGGTTCTTGCTCAAATCTAGCTGCACCAGAGACTTCAAGTTCCCTATCTCTTTAGGAATAGTGCCAGAAAACTTATTACTCCAAAGAGAGAGAAGGGTAAGATTTCTCAAATCACTTAATGAAGTAGGAATTGAATCAGTGAATTGGTTCTCGCTCAAATCTAGCTGCACCAGAGACTTCAAGTTCCCTATCTCTTTAGGAATAGTGCCAGAAAACTTATTTCTCCAAAGATAGAGATAGGTAAGATTTCTCAAATCACCTAAAGAAGTAGGAATTGAACCAGTGAATTGGTTCTCGCTCAAACTTAGCTGCACCAGAGACTTCAAGTTCCCTATCTCTTTGGGAATAGTGCCAGAAAACTTATTTCCGAAAAGATCAAGATGAATGAGTTTTGAGAGGGAACTGATCTGAGGTGGGAAGGGATCAAAGAGTTGATTGATGCTGAGGTCAAGAAATTCAAGATTAGGGAACGACAAGAAAGAAAATTCATGTAGCGTACCTTGTAAACCAGAGTTGGTAAGGTTTATCCTGGTGACACTTCCAGCAGCGTCGCATGAAATCCCAGCCCAAATGCATGGGCTTGTATTTGGTTTATGATTGGTGGAAGAATTGGTGGCATTGTTAATGGGAAGATAAGTCCATGAGGTGAGATTATTGAACTGGGTTTGATTATGAAAGCTGGCTTTCCATTTGAGAAGAGCCTCTGCTTCAGTAGGAGCAGCAGAAGCAAAAGCAAAGTTTGGTGATGAAATCAGCTCAACATACAAGATAAGGCAAAAAGCAACAGAGCATGATACTTTTGAAGATGTCATGGTTTTTCTTTTTGGTGTATATAATGTTTATACTACTTCTGGGACTTATTTATAGTGCCAACTGCCCTGCATTAGCTATAATTATTCTAAGGGCCCTGTTCTCTCTTCTGGTAAGTATTCCAGGGTTCAGAAGTCTTTCCAATATTTCTTTCACAAGTCAAGAAAAGAAAATAAATTCACAAGTCTTCAGGTTAAAGACTTGGAAGGTCTTTCCAACTTTCTCCTTCACATTTGTTTCTCAATCATAAGTCTTCGTGTCTTTTCTCTTTAAAGTTAAATGCAACTTTTGCATTTTATTGGATGTTTGACAGAGAGGGTTGAGACTTGCGATGGGTCCTACTCCTACCTGAAAGATTGATAGTGCTAGACTGATGAAGAAGACTTGATCGAAGACCTGCTCTGAAGGGACCATAAAATTAGTGCACATCACTGCCAAAATCAGTCAATTTCTTTTGTTTGGTAGAATGTTGTGCGCACATCACTGTAAGATTGGATTTGGCTCAATTTATTTGGTTGATGTCGTGGTTTCAGACTCCCTGCCTCCTTTTTTTTTTTTTCGTCAGTCTTTCCCTTCCTTCCTCTTTTTCTCTTTCTTTATATTATACTAGAAACTCATACCAAAAAAAAAAAAAAAAGATTTAGAGAAAATTTCAACTTTAGCAGTAGAGTACCCTTCCTCAAATCTTATTTTTTTTATTTTTTTTCTAACTTATTAATTANTTCGAGGAAGATTAACGGTTATTGTTGAACTTTGGTTATTTTTTAACTTTTGTTATTAGGATGAATAATTGTACATTTTGGGATCCTGTTTTTATTTTAAACTAAAAGGCATCATCTGGGCGAAGGCTTTGAACTTGTTTAGAACTTGTTTACATTATTAGCCCATATGACTACTGAGACAAACAAACCCAACAACACCTCCATTCATGCTCTTTACCTATATCACCGGTATAACCAACAAAGACACACACCATCACCCAATGGATGCTTGACAGTGATTTTCTTTTGGCATTTAGAGCAACTTCAGTCATTCCTTAAGCCTTTCCCCAAATTTAAATTTGGAATAAAATAATATAAAACACAGCTTCAATCATTCTCTAAATTAATCTCCCCGAAATTGTCATATATGGGCTTGACTATTGCTGTATTGTCTTATCGATTTTTTTAATCTTGAAATTGAATTGTTTAGTTACAAGAACAACGAAGATATTGGTTTTCATAACCAAAACCCAAAAGCTTTCACATCTCTCTCACAAAGCCAAACAAAATTCTCTCACTTACTTGCTTAACTGTGGCTAGAACAGAACACTACATAAAATGTCAAACCATGCCATTATACAAAGAAATCTGTGTTGGGTTTATTGATTTAAAAATTTACAGCAAAAAGGAATCATCAAGCTCATGATGCACATGCATGACTGAAAATTCATTCTCATAGTCGACTTTTCCTCACACGGGGGTTGTGGACCTTGTCGATGTTCACTGTTACTCATATTCAAACGTATCGCATTCATATTGGTATGAAAAAAAAAAACATTTTTCATTCATAAAAATCTTAAAAGAATCCTAGTCAGAAAAAAAAAAAAAATCATATGCTAATCTAGCTAGTCTTTTATCAAACAACAGATAGATATATATATATATATATATATGGTTAAAGTAAAGTCAAGCTTCAAACTTCAATGATCGAGGAAAAAACCCAACAAAAAAACAATAACAAAAGAAAGAAAAGTAGTATTTAATCTTAATTGCATATCTAATTATTTCGACCAAATGAATTGGTTACTAATTATTTCGAGCTTTGTGGAGTGTACTCTTTAAGCATGGTATATCACAAGATTTAGAACACATATTATCAACTATCAATTTTTTTAATATTTTTTTTGTTATCATACTCAACGACTTTGACAAATGTAGCGTTTGAGCTGAGAGGTATTGAGAAACTTGTTTCCTTTAGAAAGTATAAATTGGAAATTTTGCATCTTCTCATGGAAGTTAAAAATGAAATTGATAGATGTGAGAGTTTTATTGGATGTTATTGGTGGAGGATGTTTTTCATAGACTTGGACTTGAGTGGAGTCTTTTTGTCTTATCTTTAAAGTTTTAATGCAAATTTTGCATTTCATTGGATGTTAGACAGGGAATTGACAGTGCTTGATGGTGTGGAAGAAGAGAATCAGCAACAGAGAGCTCGCTGGAGATGATTATTACAGTAGCTATGTAATGGGTCGCTGGAATCGGGTGGGTTGGGGTCTCGAATCTGGATATTTTTTATACTTTTTGCATCTTTTTTTTTTTTTTTTTTTCAGAAAATTAGAGTTTACACCTTCTTATGTATCTTTTTTGGACTGAATCTCTATGGTTTTTTTTTTTTTTTAAATAAAGCCTTTTGACCACTGCCAGGTTTTTCCTTTATGAGTTCACCTCATACCTTTATATGGTGTAGAATGAGACTTAGGTTTTAACTCTATGATTATGAGCAGAGGCGTCAAGCACTCGAGGGAGAAGCAAAAATGAACTATTGAACTTTGCACTTGGAATCCTATAAAAAAATTTGCAGCAATATATTTATAAGAGTTTATTTATAATTTTAAAAGTCATAAGGTTTCAATCTGTAAAAGGTATAATTAAAAAACTGGAATGAAAGTTTCCCTTAAATTTTTTGGCTATAATTATAAACCCTCTAATCATCCCAAAATTCTACCAAAACCCCCTGTCATCTAAAAGATCTAAAAAAAACCCCTTAACTATCCCAAAACTCTCTAGCTATCCCAAAACCCCAAGCCATCATGTACTGTTCATAAAAAAATTACAATAAAACCCCCTAGCCACCTAAAAACTTTGCCTAAACCCCCACCTATCTAGAAATTCTTTCAAACCTCCCTATAACTTATATTCCTAAATTACCCTCATGACGCACGCTGACACGCTCTGACATGAATCAGGGAAACTGAATTTCAGAAATTCAGTTACACTAAAAAAAATGTACATTATTATTAACTAGAATAAAAGAATAATTACACCATTATTTTTCCATGGAAAAAAAATAATAATATATTACACCTTTACTTAACAAAACAAAAACAATTACATCAATTTAGTTTCAGTCTGAATTCATAGCATTGGGCCATTTTTTTCAATTACAACTTAAACTTAACAAAAATCTTCAGAACTTCAATCCTCAAATCTTTAAATCTTCAAATTGTAACTGAAAGTAAACAATAAAACAATTTCAATCGAAAAAACATGAAATAGAACACTACAATCAAAGCAACAGACCTATTCAAGAATAAAAATCAAAGCTAAAACAGATTATAAAACAAAGCTAAATCAGAACTGGAACTGAATACGAACTTAAACTGAATTTGAACTGAAATTTTCTCTAAAGCATATAATTAATCATAGATCAACAATAAAACAACAGAACACTATAATCAAAGCAACAAATATTCAAGAACAAAAATCAAAGCTAAAACATATTATATAACAAACAGATTATAAATCAAAGCTGAATAAGAGCTGAATACGAATTGAAACTGAATTTGAACTGAAACTTTTTCTGAAGCATATAATTAATCAGAGATCAACAATAAAACAACATAACACTATAATCAAAGCAACAAACATATTCAAGAACAAAAATCAAAGCTAAAACCGATTATAAATAAAAGCTAAAACAGAACTGAAATTGAATATTAACTGAAACTAAATTTGAACTGAAACTTTCTCTGAAGCATATAATAAATCAGAGATCAACAACAAAACAACATAACACTATAATCAAAGCAACAGACCTATGCAAGAACAAAAATCAAAGCTAAAATAGATTTTTTAACAAACAGAGTATAAATCAAAGCTAAATCAGAACTGAAACTGAATATTATCTAAAACTGAATTTGAACTAAAACTTTCTCTAAAGAATATAATTAATCATAGATCAACAATAAAACAACAAAACACTATAATCAAAGCAACATACATATTCAAGAACAAAAATCAAAGGTAAAACAGATTATAAATCAAAGCTAAATCAGAACTGAAATTGAATATTAACTGAAACTAAATTTGAACTGAAACTTTCTCTGAAGCATATAATTAATCAGAGATCAACAACAAAACAACATAACACTATAATCAAAGCAACAGACCTATTCTAGAACAAAAATTCAAAGCTAAAACAAAATATATAACAAATAGATTATAAATCAAAGCTAAATCAGAACTGAAACTGAATACGAAGTGAAACTGAATATAAATTGAAACTTTGTCTGAAGCATATAATCAGAGATCAACAAAACTTTCATTGTTAAATCACGCTTCGTACAACTATTCATACATACATACATACATACATATATATAACCCTTATTCCAACAAAACAAGCAGACAAAAAGCAAAATAATTACTGTGAAAAAATAAAATAGAAGAATTTATTTGTATATATATATATATATACTCTTTTTTTCTTTTTTTTTTTGCTAAAGATATATGTGACATGAATAATAAAATTCAAAGCAATTAAGCACACACGCACAACCATGAAGACAATCCATGCAATTAGCTCATAAATTAAACTATGATATTTTGCAACAAAAAATTAAACTAAGTATTCATGGACATAATTTTTTGTATGCTCCATTTGTATTGGAACTTTCAACACAATAATTTCTAGATAATTTCAATTGGTCCCCAAATTCTAAATCCTCGGTAAATCAAACAAATATATGATATGCTTGGAACTCACAGGAAAGGGAATAGAAATTGTAATTGCTAAAAGATTTTAATTAAAGTGAATAAAATCAGGTAACCACTCGAGGTGGAGTCGCCGCAGTGGCCATGAGGTTTGATTTAGGGTTTTTTGATTCATCAACAATTAATTGGACCAATCCAAACACACATAAGTGAAGAGCACAATGAGGAGAAGAAGATGGGTACCTGACTTGATGGAAATGGTTGCCGGAACACAGAGATCGCCGGCGAGGATGTCACCGGCTTCTCTCCTTCGAAACGGCTGGCCTAGGGGTTATCCAGATCTTATGATGGCACCAGTGGACTTGGGACGTCGAGAGGAAGCCATCGATAACGGTCCGGCACTTTGTCGTTGCCGGAATCGACGGATTGCCGGCTAGGGAGCTCGGGTCTGCCTAGACTCGATTCGGCGTCGATGCTTGCTTTCATTGAGAGTGGAATACAGGGGGAGGAAGAGGGAGAAGAGATGAGAAGATCAGGATCGGTCTCGCCGGCAACCGTTGCCGGATGACGGAGCACGCGCAGATATAGCTGCGAGGGGAGAGATAGAGAGAGAGAGAGAGAGAGAGAGAGAGAGAGAGAGAGAGAGAGAGAGAGAGAGAGAGAGAGAACAACAAAAATGAAAGACAAAAATATCTGTATATCCATTGACTAGGGTGTTTAGGCAAAAATTTAAGTAAAATAGGGGGTTATGAATTAACTTAAAGCATGGTTGGAGACTATGAATTAACTAGGGTAGAATTAGGGGGTTTATAATTATTTACTAAAAAAAGAATTACAGTAAAAAGAATAAAAAAAAATTGGAATAAAAAACAATTACATTAAAAGTTAACACATTTGTTTACATGCAGAATATTATTTTCAAATGGATGCTCTTTTTTCTATTTGTTTAAAGCAAAAAGAGAGCATCATTTTTCTTATGCCTGTTCTTTTGCATCCTGTCTAGGGCTATAAATTGGCTCAACACAGCTCGAGTTCATATCGAGTTCGGCTCGAGCTTGGTTCGTTTAAGCTCGGCTTGAAAAAAAACAAGCCAAGTCGAAGCTCGCTCGTTTAAGAAACAAGCCAAGCTTGAGCTTTAGTATGTTCAGCTCGGAAAGCTCGTGAGCAGCTCGTATTTTTTAGTTTATATGTTTCATACCTCATTTTCCATAGCTTATATGAGGACTTACTATTTTTATTTCCTACTTTGTTTTTGTATTGTTTGGTTATAAGACTTCCACTACCTTGCGTTTCCTTTTTTAATGAGAATTTTTGCAAATGTTATAAGTTATCAATGTTTAGATGGAATTATTTGGTACAGTTGTATTTCATGTAAACCATATTCATCTATATGGTGTTTTAAAGAAGTCTTTGGTGCCTATATAATTTAATTAAAAATATGTATTAACTCTAAGTTATATTAACATATTAATATATTATAATGCTTTCAAGAAGAAAATGTTTGATAGAAATTAATATTTTTTAAAAATAGTAGCTAATAAAATATCTTTGATAAAATTATGTGAATAATCTCGATACAGCTCAAGTTCGTATCGGGTTTGATTTTTTTTTTTTTAGCTCGTTCGAGCTTGGCTTGAGAAACAAGCCAAGCTCGAAAAATTAAAGCCAAGCTTGAGCACAGTGGTATTCGGCTTGGCTCCACTCGTTTACACCCCTAATCCTGACTTCTAGTAAAGGGAATTAAAGTTAAGCATCTTTTTTGAGTTTCTCTAATTCATTTCTTTGTCTTAAATTATGAGATATGTTTTAAAAGATTAACATGCATGCTCATCTATTAAAACTTTGATGGCTTGGAGCTGGCATAAACTCAATCAAGTAATCAACCAATTGGTAAATCAACCACACATCCAATTCCAATATATTTTAACCAAAAGGCCGTAAAACATTAATGTAAAAGAATTTTTTGTAATTTCAAAAATCAAGATAAACTTAAAAATCCAACATTGACCTGCTATCCTAATCATCTACTTCCAAATTAAAATCATTGATCTATATCCTGCTTAACATCACCATATGGCATCATTTGAATGATAAACAGAAAAATCTCCTACTTCTTCTTTCTTTGTTTCCGTTTACGTGCGACCCGACCCGAACCCATCTTCCATTTTTGGCCAGTGGCATAAGAACCATCTCTTTATCCTCTTTCTCCCTCTGTCATCCTTTCCACCATTAGAGCTACCAATTAACACAGTGAGTTGAAGAGAAATAAGTCCGAAAATCCTCATTGTCTATTCACCGATTCCAGCCACGACGTGACCTCCTACCTCCACCATAAGCTTCCTCTTATCTTGCTGATCAATTTGGTACCAATCCCTTGTCCCGGCAACGACCCACAGCGGCGAGTCGAAGAAAAAAAGCTCGCGACGTACTTCTCGGGTAATTTTCCAGCCCCTCATTTCGTCCTCCTTTCTTTCTCTTTATGTCTCTCTTCCCATACCCCCAAATCTCCCAAGCCCTTCTTCTAAAATATAAACTATCGAAGGAAAAAAAAAAAAAAAACTTCACACAAAAACAAGAAGAAAGAAGAAGAAGAAGATTAAAGAAAAACGAAAAGGAAGAAGAAGAAAGGAAAGAAAAAAAAAGGAGGAGAGAGTCGCAGACAAGAAGAAGGAGAAGAAAGAAGAAAGAAAAAAAAAAAGGAAGAAAAAGGAAAGAAGTACTTTACCCAATAATTAATTTAGTTGAGGTACAAAATTGTACTTTACCCAATAATTAATTTAAGAGCAAATTTCACTTTGCACCCCTGAGGTTTGCTCAGATTGTCAAGTTGCTCCCTTAGGTTTCAATTTTGGCAATTTGAATCCTAATATTTGAAATCAAAGATAATGTGGCCCTTCAGTAAGTCTGACCATTAAGTCAGATGTTAAATGCTTATGTGGCACATGTGGGACCCACAATGTCTGCAACCATCATAAGGGCAATTTCAGAACTTTTCCATGTCTGCTCTCTAACCACATCCTTTTGTAAAATTTTTAAAATAGAAAAATTCCTTATTAGTAAGCATTTAACGACTGAGGGGCCACATTGTCTTTGATTTCAAACCTTGGGTCGAAATTGCCAAAATTAAAACCTGAGGGAGCAACTTGACAATTTGAGCAAACCTCAGAGGTGCAAAGTGAAATTTGCTTTTAATTTAAACAACACCCAACATCTGCACTCATCTTTACATCTCTACACACCTCTCTTCTTTAACAAAACCCTAAACTCCACTACACTAACATTCTCTATATCAAGGCAAACAAGCAAAATATTGATAAATGGATGCATAAGTCGCGATTTGGGAGTCTTCAATTGAAATATTATCATCATTTCTTCATTTTTTACCAAAAAAATTAGTATTTTAAAAAAATGAAATCACAACATGTTCGGTGCATCAGTGTCGAACACTTGGGATACTGTTTGGCAAAGAGGCACCGAACATCATCAGTCTTGTTCGGAAGGCCACAACCGAACAGGTCTTTTTTTCAACAAAAATGACCACAACAAGAACCAATACATATCAGTTGCAATTGCAATTACAATTACTGCCACGTTAAATTCAACATACTTGGAAGTCTTTCCAGCTGTCTAATGGCCCTATTTCTATTTATTGAATTTTTTATTTTGTTAATTAATTTTGAAAATTGAATTGCTTAGTACTGATTTTGAGCCTTGTGGGGTCTTTTCTTTTCTTGTCTGTTGGGGTGGCGTACAAACTCAAATTCACAGTATGTGTTGCTGCATTGTCCTGTAGTTAGTCATTTTGCATATAGCATATAGTTATACAAAAAGAAGCCATTGTTTTATTCTCTTAAGAGCTATAGCACAAGAGTGCATGTAATAGATTACAATAAGAAAACATCAAAGAAGAACCTTTCTTCTCACTCACACAAAGTGAAATATGTATAGGAAAGAAGCACATTCCTCAGGTAGTCAACCCATGGAGAGCCAGCAATTCACCAAAGGTTATCATACGCAATGGCTTTGACAAATGCAGCCTTTGAGCTGAGAACTGTTGAGAAACTCGTTTCATTGTTGGACGGGATTGCGGACTAGCATTGAAGCAGGCAAACGCTGTCTTCAAAAGAGTGAGCATTTCCCCTGCTTATTGATGTGTTGGAAGGGCAATGCGTTGGTCCAAAAACTCCACAATAGGGATTTGATGGGATGATAATGCAGATGAAGACGACGAGGATGATGACGACGACGACCCTGATGCTACAGATGAGAGAAGATCTCCCGGATGCCTTGCCAAAATTATTTCCAATGTTACTATTCCGAAGCTAAACACGTCGCATTTCTCATTCACTTCCATTGTATAAGCAAGCTCTGCTTAAAGAAAAAGTTCATAACAATGGAATTGTTAGTATGTAGGTATGGCTATTCAATGAAAGTTTAAAAACATTAATTATATCTTACATAAATTGTATCATGCTATCACTGATTAATTAGAAGTGTAACATGTTTGTCCTTAATTAACCTCATCCTAACCATGAAAACAAATCATTGGTCTAAAAATATAACCATAAAATATGTTAAATATATAATAATATAAAAGATATAAAACCACAATATTACCTAGTGCCACATATCCGTATGTGCCCGCAAGGGCAGTCCAATTAGTTGAGTCTGGGTTTAAGAACTTAGCAGTGCTGAAGTCTGAAACACAACCCTCATATTCAGAATCCACCAAAATGTTCTTGGTTGATATGTCTCGATGCACAATTGGTGGCAAGCAATCGTGGTGCATGTAGCACAAGGCATGAGCTACACCTTTAACAATATTCACTCTTTTACTCCACCCCAATTCTTTAGCTTCATCATCTTTGCTGAACATTGTGGACAAGCTACCCCTTTCTAGATACTCATACACCAAAAATGAGTGTCGTTTATGGGAACAAAAACCATAAAGCTTCACAATGTTTCGGTGTCGTATCTCTGTGAGTGCCCTTATTTCATTCAAGAACTCCTTTTGAAAATTCTTCTCACCATTGCATAGCAGGTGGAGTTTCTTCATGGCAACTACTACGTTGGCGAATGGCAAATTTGCTCTAAAGACGCTTCCATGTCCTCCTTTCCCAATGCAAAATTTAGAATCAAAATCCTCGGTTGCCCTTATGATTTCCTCATACATGGTTTTTCCATCAAAGTTTAAAACTGAAAAAGAAACCTCTTCATGCGCGATGGTTTCTTCTAGATGCTGATGCTTCTTTTTCCTTTCTACTACAAAGGCAATTGTAAATATAGAAGAAAGAAGTAAAAATGCTGCCACTAGAGTAATTGTGATTACAAATATGAGTTTGTGGTCCTTTTCCTTTTTTAAGCCATGTTTGCAGGGTTGCAAGGCTCCAATTAATGTTGCCACACAATCCTTTTTTCCCTTGTATCGCTTCTAGGGGAGCATCTTGAAATGCGCTGATGTTGGGAATGGGACCTTCCAAGTCATTGTAGGATATGTCAACATACAACAGGCCGTGCATCCCCCCAAAACTTGTTGGAATGAAACCATAAAGATTATTGTTGGAAAGATTCAGCTTCTCCAAACTCTCCAAATTGCCCATTGCTGATGGTATCATACCTCCAAGGAGTTACGACTTAAATCAAGTTTGGGCAAGTGAATTAATTCCCCCAACTGATCTGGAATTCTTTGATTAAACTAGTTGTTGCTCAAATTCAAGTAGAATAAATTGGTGAAGTCACCCAGAAGGCTAAGAATTGAATCATTGAATTTGTTTGTGGACAAGTCGAGATACTCAAGATTAGTTGGTGATCCAAAGTCTGAGGGTACACGGCCAGACAGTCTTAGATCACCCAACAATGTAGAAAAGCCTAATTCCACTAAAGACTTCAAATTTCCAATTTCTGGTGGGATTATCCCAGACAACTGATTGTGAGAGAGATCAAGATAAATGAGTTTTGTGAAGGAACTGATCTGAGGTAGGCTGGGATCAAAGAGTTGATTGATGCTGAGGTCAAGATATTCAAGATTAGGGAAGGACGTACAGGAAATAAAATTCATGTAGCGTACCTTGTAAACCAGAGTTGTTAAGGTTTATCCTGGTGACATTTCCAGCAGCGTTGCATGAAATACCAGCCCAAATGCATGGGCTTGCATTTGGTTTATGATTGGTGGAAGAATTAGTGACATTGTTACTAGGAAGGTAAGTCCATGAGGTGAGATTATTGAACTAGGTTTGATTATGAAAGCTGGCTTTCCATTTGATAAGAGCCTCTGCTTCAGTAGGAGCAGCAGAAGAAAAAGCAAAGTTTGATGATGAAATCAGCTCAACATACAAGATAAGGCAAAAAGCTACAAAGCTTGATACTTTTGAAGATGTGATGTAGAACAAATGGCAGACGGTTCATGCAACAACTCGACCGCCAGAAGGCCAAGAAAAGAAACAATCCTCAGCTCGGCCCAGTGTTTGAAATGGGCCCATCATATACCGATTCTGAGGGCCTAGTTTGACCAAATTCCTTCGTTTAGGGCTTCAAATAAGCAATTTAGTGTTTTTGAATAGCTTTCCTAAATTGCACTTTATTTCCATTTTGATTTTCGTTTTGAATTTCGAACATCTAGGGTTTTGAATGTATTTAAACAACCTTTTTGGCTGTTTGTATTTTTCATTATTACCATTTTAACCAGAAAACCTTGAGATTTCTCTCTTTTCTCTGGTGGACTTCAGATTCTTTTTTAGGGTTAACATTGATTTTCCCTACTTGCGTGTTACGCTGCGTCAAGATGTCATGGTTTTTCTTTTTGGTGTATATAATGTTTATACTACTTCTGGGACTTATTTATAGTGCCAACTGCCCTGCTACGTGCTTTTTTTATTTCCATAATAAACTCACAAGTCTTTAGGGTGTAGAGTTGAAAGTCGTTCCAGTATCTTGTTAAAATTGGAAATTTTGCATAGTTTCCTTGAACTTAATGAAATGAAAATGATAGATTCATTGAAGATCGAGAGAGTTTTATTGGATGTTACTCATGGATTGGCAAAGAAAATATTTAGTGGATGACAGCTCATCCACTTGAACAGGAAACACTAAAGATCGTGGAGAGTACATCATCAATATGGATAGAAGTAGAAGTGAAGAGGGAGCATCATCAATTAGAAGTGAAGTGCGCCAACTCGGCTTCTCTTCAATCCACACTAAAACTGCTGTCTTAGTTTTCTATTTAAATGTTTCTATTTAAATGTTTTTGTGCTTTAGGTTAATTGAAAGTCTTAATTTGTCTCTGAGCTTTATCGATCTATTAAGTCAAATGCAAATTTTGCTTCTTTTTTTGTTGTTGTTGCTGTTGATGTTGATGTATGTGGTGCGTACTATAGGGAATGAGCATTTGAGGTGAAATAGCGATTCAGGGATATTTTCTCATAGGCTTTTGCTCAGTGGTCTGGTGGTCCAACTTGAAAAGATAGAAATAGACTGAAGTAAAACAAATCGGATTATCTCAGATACATTTTCTTCTTATACAAACATAGCTTTGGCGCAGACTGCAGAAGTGACCAACATGTCAAACAAGACAATTCGGCTCCTCGATCGGTCTCCAATGCACATGAAAACTTATACAAGAAAGTACAAACTTAGCTAAAGATTAGTGGTCTTAAAATGAGGGCATGCGTACGTTGGGTTTATTGATTCAAGAATTGACAACACAATGTAATCTTCAGGCTCATGATGAGTTGATGACCATGCCGCATGACTAAAAATTCAATTGCAAGTGGGGGTTGAGGGGAAGCTTCTCAATTCTCATAGACTTTTCTTCATATGGGGGTTGTGGACCTTGTGGATGTTCACTGTAACTTATAATTCAACATGTCACATTCTAATTAGCACTCATAAAAATCTTAAATTCTCCTAGACAGAAAATAAAAAGAAAATATCGGATGAGGTACCTCTAGTATTTTTTCGAAGAAGAGACATGGTTAAAGTAAGTTCAGAAGTCTTTCCAATATTTTTTTTCACTTTTATTTCTTTTCTTTGGAAAGACTTGGGTGGGGAATTCCTCGGAGGTTTTCATACGCTTGAGTCAAAGTTTTTGTCTTTCACCTTTAAGACTAAGAACAGCTCATCCACTTAGAGTAGTAAAAGACTAAGAACAGGAGAACAGTGACACGCACGGCAAGCATGTATCAACAGGTGAATTGCAAAGACTAAAGAGTGAGAATTCATGCAATATAAGAAAATAAGCCAGAGAGCCTATTTTATCAGAGTAAGTTGTAGATGTCATGGTTTTTGTTAGTGATGCGTTAACCCATCTTGCTACTGAGCTTAAGCTAAAATTAGCAATACAAAAGTAAAATATATTTTCTCTCATACTGATTACATATTGGGTATCTGGGAAAGTAAATAAGTACCTAATAGAAATATAGCAATCAACCAATTCATTCCTCTATCCCATAACAGTACTGTCAAAGTCTTTGTCTCTTATATTCACAGTAACTTCACTTTTGTTCCTCAATAAAGTTAGGTGCAAATTGTTTTCTGTTTTGGACCTTTGCAGGCTCCCAGTCACTAAAATAAAAAATAAAAATTAGATGCAAATGTTGCATTTATTGTTAATTTAATGAAATGAAACTGATAGCAGTAGTGAGAGTGTAACATGATGAAATTGACACAAGTGAGAGAAGGGGTTGAGATGTGCCCAGACCTAGGAGTGCTTGAAAATGTTTTTCTTCGGTCCAGGAACTTAATTTATTCATCTGGAATTGACTGCACAAGGGAATCTTTTGGTGCCACCAATCATTCATTCATTAATTCTTTCTATCTATTTCCTACATGTTGTGCCTACTGAGAGCGTCAAGAGATCGGATTTGGGCTCAATTTAATGGTCGTGTCTAAGGTTCTATTGCCTTGAAATTTACAAATAATCCCTATGTTGGTTAATTTTTTTTGGTACAATTTCTTTTTCGGAATTTTTTATTATCAATAATCCAATAACTAGTTAGTCTAATATTAGATAAATTCACAAATCTGATAAGTTCTTTCTTGCCTTTTATGTTGCCATATTAACTGGATATGATTTATTCCTTTATTTCGTGTATTTTTGCTAATTTTCAGCCGCTTTCTTTTCTTGGTTCTATTTTCCTTAAATCGACCCCTAACTCGTCCTACATCAAACTCCTCCACTTGAAAAGAGCTCAACCTCGAGTTCGTCTTGAATTGAACTTGATCTTCAGTAATTACGAGGTATGACAAGCAAATAGAATCTTTAACCTGTGGAATCCAATCTTCCTCATACTTAGATGACATCATCATGTAGTTAGTTCCATAAACAACATTGGAATTTGTCAATTGATAATCGAACTCCTTGCATGAATATCCTTTGTACTCTTTCTTTTCGACTTCCATAAAGTCTTGTTGACAGGACCATCCCTGAATTTCACCTTGAAACCCGGAGTGATTCCTGTGGGATCCAAATCCAAGGAAACTTCTACCGAAAATTCGGCAAAACCTCCCCTGTAAATTAAACAATCCCACCTGTTCATAAAAAAAATAGCACTTCTAATTCAGCAACCAACCCCAACCACAATCCAATAAAGGTCTCAGACCCATACCAAGTAGTATCCATTTAATCAGAGCAAATCTACTAAAATTTTACAATCACATCTCACTACAACAATTACACAGAGAACCTTGATCCTATGATACCAACAAGTGGGGATGAAATACTTAGATGCCTCGACGTGGTGCGGTCCGACCTCAGCAATCTCTAATACCTGGGGGCAAAACGTTATAAACAAAAACGTGAGAATAATCTCAATGAGTTAACAACATAAGGTTTAAAACAATTCCTTTGAAAAACATTTTATAAAATTACCCGTTCTCCTTGAATGCCCCCAGTTTTAAAACTCTTTTCACAGAACCATCCCTGAACATCATTCTAAGGTTAGTAAATTTTTTCCTGTTGCATAAGAAGTCTCAAAAATAAGGGATATGCATGGAAAGATTTAGAAAGGGGTGCAATGCATTAGTTTCAAGTAAATAATTATATGCATTTATAAATAAATCGCTCAACTGGAAACCAATAATACCCTCAAGCTGTAAATCTATTAAAATATCTAAAATAATAATGCAATGCTCAACTGAAATTGTCATTTAAAAAAAATAAAAATTGCTATTGTAAACTTATGTCCCAAAATAATCCACAAACTGACAACTCACGTCACACTAAAACCCCATGGAAAACTGGCCAAAAACTCAGACAAATAAGCTCACCACATCCCGTGCATACGCACGAGCAGGCAGATAAGCTCGCCACTTCCCGTGCAGAGCGAATCAATGCATGGGCAGGCAGGAATGCTCGCCACTTAACTAGTAATCGTCGTACCAACTCTAATACAGGATTAACTAGTAACGAAAAATACCAACGCAAGGTTCCAAAACAGCTCACAAACTATCTTTGTTTAACATTATATATACCTCTTCAATTTTTTGATTTCTCACGCCATGTACGCAAGCATCATTAAAACGTGTTTGTGAGAACTTTATACTTAGATCATAGATTCAAATCTCAAATCAAAACTTATTTTAACAACCCAGCAACTACACTCATAAATAAAAATTAAAGCTTCCAAAATATGTATATTAAAATCCAATTTAAACATTTTACCTCCACCTAAACAATCGTTTCAAGTTACAAATAGACCAAGTCTCAAGTAAAATCCAAGATATAAATATGGACTAAACATGAAGTTTATTAAGACGTTTCAAAACCCAAAGTTCAACTCACAGTGAGAAATCAAGCTTCGACCCTCTACTAGATCGTCTCGCGCCTCGATAGTGTCGCCTTTAAAATAAAACAATGAAATATAGGATTAGTCTCAACTTAAAGACATTTCAAAATGCGTGTGTGAAGTCTAGACGTTCCGCTCAATTGTGCGAATTTTAAAACGGTAAATTTAAACTTTCTCATAAATTTCATACACTCAAATCTATCCCAGCTCAAATCCAAACATCACCTAAACATTTTAAACTCATAAATTTTACCCCAATAACCTTATGTACGATATACCTTGGCCGGGGTTCGTCCAAGAGTACTTTGGTACTGGAAAAAGTATCCAATTACGGTTCGAATTTGGGATTTCGTCAACTCCGAGCAATTTCAACCTATTCAAAATTAACAATCAACTCAATAATGGCTCAATTTCACAATATCGATAGGGATTAATGGTTGGGTGGTTGGAACCACCGCCGTCGCCGCCTAAAGTAGCGGTTCCTAACCCAAAATTCATCAATTCTCAAAATCTCCTTAAATTTCCAATTCAAAACAACAATTGTAGGTTCGTAGGGATGGAAATTGTCCAAAAAATACCTCAATTCATCACCCAAATATGAAATTCCCAGAAGACCCGAATTGGGTTCCAAATCCCCAAACTTTCAGTTTCTAAATACTCAATTTAAATCAACAAAACCATAGGAAAATGAAAACCCATGAAGAGAGGAGAAAAACCCACCTATCGATTTCGTGATCGGAGCTCGGTGGTGGCCGGAATCGGCAAGAGAGGCCGGCGGCATCACTCCCCTTTCTCGCGTCGATTTTCTGCACGTGGAGGCCGGCCAGCAGCGGGGAGGGGTGGGTAGAGTCGGCGCCAGTGTAAGGAGCACACCGGTGGTCGCCGTTCGTCGGGGGAAGGCCGGAGCAAGAAGCTTCGGTGTGTAGCAGTGGCTGCGCGCACTGCGTACGAATTGCGCGAGAGAGAGAGAGAGAGAGGGCTGAGGCGGTGGCGTCGCCGCCTCCTGGCCGGACGGCGAGGGAAGGAGGCCAGAGAGAGAGAGAGCTCAGGGGAGAGAGAGAGAACCGGGGGGGGGGGGTGAGTCGTGAGTGAGGAGAGAGAAGGCAGTTTTAAAACTGATTTTTGGGTTAAAGAAAATCATTAAATGAAATTTTACATAATTGCCCCTCACTTCAAAAGTCCGTAACTCTCGAACCATAACTCGGATTAGTGTGTACTTCATGTCTACGAACTCATGGACTCGAGACCTTCCCAACAAGCCCAAAGTCAAAATCAAAAATTCACAAATTTTAAAAGTCAACTTTCGGGTCAAGCTCAATTTAAAACGAAAACTTAAAATTTGCCCAAAATCTTTAAATTTCCAAATAAATTTGGGTCGGGTCGTTACACTTGTTCCTCGTCGTAAATCTTAACCTCTGTTGGATTTTCGATCACTACTATTGGAGATTCTTCCTCCTTCTTTGTTTCGACAACTAGTATAGCTTGCGTGCGATTTGGATACTCCCTTGATAAATACAATTCGTATTCATAAGGAAATAATTGTTTAACAATTAATCGCTTCATCATTCTCCATGTTTTCATTGTCGGTTTATCTTGTTGTTGTCAAATTTTCAATATGTGTTTCCACGTTTCATAAGCACTCCCCTTTAATCTTTCTACAACAACTTTCACAATCTTCTCTTTTGGAATCTCCAACATCTCAAAGCATTGCTCTACGTCGGTGACCCAATCAAGGAAATCTTCAATACATTCACTTTCTGCAAAACAAGGAATTTCATAAAAATAAAATTCCATGACGTTGTCTTCTTCAATTTTTGTTTTTTTTTTTTTTGATGAGGTTGGCTACGAGCAAATCCCCTAGCGCGCTCCTCTTCAATCTTGGATAGTTCCTCATGACCAACGTCGATGACGTTCACGTCCCATCGTTGTTCGCCAACGAGCAAGGCAAATCCTTGCTTTGATTGATGCCTACTCTGATACCAACTGACCTAGCGAAAATCTAAGGGATTCAAGCGAAACCCTAAAAGTAAAGGATTTTGGAGTCCACCAGAGAGATTGAGAGAAAACCCTTGTTTTTAATATTGATAAACTGAATAATAATCCTCCAAGCAATTGTAAAATTGCTTAAATATGTTTAGGAAAACCCTAAGGCACTAACAACCTCATAACTAAAGCCCACGAGCATTGGGAAACCCAAATAAAATAGAAATGAAAATTGATAAAATGTCTGAAAATTCAGAAAATAATTAAAACGCTGTTTTGAGGCCTAAAACGAAAGAGATCTCGTCGTTTCCATTGAAATTGATAAATTATGCTCCCAATTATGACACAAGAATATTCTTTCCTGCCTTTTATGTCGCTATATTGACTGGATATGATTTGTTTCTTTATTTGGTGTCTTCTTGCTAATTTTCAGCTGATTTCTTTTCCTGGTTTATTTTCCTTAAATCGACCCCTAACTCATCCTACATCACCTGACTATCTGAGAAGGTTGGCATTTATAGAGGAGAGCTGTGAGCTAGAATTATTAGATTCCCGGCATGAGTGATTGAATGATGCTTTGATTGACTGCGGTGATTGACTGCTTGTTTGTGTCTGCACCGAAAGCAAATTCTTGATTGAGAAAAGCAGATTCATGAATAGTAACTTTTCTTGAGAATGCTTTTACTATTAGGCTCATGATTTGTGAACAGGTGTTAGTCGCTATTCAGGTCGTAAGGATCTTGAGCATCTTAGTAATAGGAATTTGACCAAAAGACTTTTTTCTTTTGACTAGTGGCCTTTTTGTTGGCTTCATTAGAGATTGAGGCTTCAGAGGAGGCTGGAGAACTGTTTTCTTTTTTGACTTCATCTTTCCAACCCATCTGAGTGACTTGGAGCATGATCTATTTGGCGAGTTCTTTTAACTCTGATTTCGATTTTCCTTATATTGAGAGGGAAGAAATGGATGACTGTGAAATGGTTGGCTTCAGTTGATGGGTTCTTGTTGGAGGAAACTCAATATTGACTTGGGTGATGATGCGATCATGGTTAAATTTGTCCCACCATTTTTCTGAAAAATGTCTTGTGACTATATCGGAATTGATTTCATAGTGCCACTTGAGGATCCATGACACTTTGTATTTGGAAACAAAATGCAGGAGAGTTGGGATTTTAGCATCATCTTTATTGACTGTATAAACGGTTGAAAAATACTTCACAGAGTCTTGCAAAGTACTTGGTAGAAGGCTGAAAACAGGTCCATGAGTTGACCACCATTTTTGGAATCACAAGGGAAATTTTCCTCTAAATTTCTTATCAAAGTTAAGGAACCAAGAATGACTGAAATCTTCTGTTTGATGCAAGAATATCTTATACGAAGCATCAATGTAATCATAATAATTAAATGTGACATCTTCATCAAGAAATCGGTGAGAGTGAGAGTGAGGATGAGGACCCAAATCTGGTTGACTAATAATTTTTTGAATGTATAAATAATGGTAAAATATTTTATTTGGATCATTCCTATCTTTGATAGGTTTGATTAGAATTGACTCGGTTGCGAAGAGGATATCTCTATAATATTTTAATGACTTAGTGGGGTGACTGGGAGCATAATGTAACATGGGTGGAAAATATGCTTTTGCAAGCAATTCTAGAGTCTTAAGATGATTAAGACAGGGTTCAATGAAAAATAATGAATGACCTAGGAGTTTTTGGGACATAGGCAGAGGTGGCTGCCTGATAATTGATAATGGGTTGAGGAACTGGTTGAATGGTTGACTAGTAAGGATCATATTGTGATACTAAGGCAGACTGGTAGTTGGGCCGGATACTACCAAGGATAGTAAACCTGTTTGAAACATTTACTAGAGAGTGACTAAAGGGGATTATACTTGAAGGAGTGATTGGTTCAGGTTTAACTGGGTTTAGAACAGAGTTGTTACTAGAGGTTGAAGGGTTATTAGGCCTTCTAGCTGCCATCTTTTCCCAGCAAGAATTCCCGGGTGAGGAAATCAGGGATGCAATTTTGACTTCCTTGAATATATTCAATTTCAAAATAAAAAATACTTAGTATAGCTTGTCGTCTTGCAAAAATCTGTTTATATGCAATGTTTTGAACATCTTTTTCTACGACATGTTTGGCACTTTTGCAATCAACTCTGACTAAAATTTTTTTATTTAAAAGATCATCTTGAAACTTGGAAATGCATAATACTATAGATAAACTTTCTTTTTTTAATAGTGCTATAATTACTTTGTGCTTGAGTGCAAACTCCAGAGTGAAAACGAACAATCTGTTCAGGATGGTATAGATGAGTTTGTTGTTTGAGAATGCCTCCACAACCAAGTTTAGAAGCATCAATTTCAACTATTTTGCAAGAATTAACTGTTTGAATATCAGGACAAGGTAACGTCTTGACATAATGTTTAATTTCTCTGATTATAGAAGTATGAACAGGTGTCCAAGGAGGGGGATTGTGTTGGATTCTATCAAATAAAGGTTTGCATTGTTTTTTGAGATTTTTGTAGAAATCTAAAACATAATTGAGAGATCCAATAAATCTTTGGAGTTGATTTTTATCAAGAATTTCATCAGGGAATTTATCTACAAATTGAATAACTCGATCAATTGGACTGATTTTGGATTCATGGATATTATATCCAAGAAATTTGACCTTGGTTTGGAATAATTTAATTTTTGAAGATGAGAGATTTATAATTTATGACTAATCGTGGTGTACCTCTTTCTAATTCAGCATTTTTATGAACATAAAATGCTGACAAGACCAAGGAGATTTACTCTTCTTGATTATTCCTCTGTTGAGTAATTTAGTAATTTCATTTTTACATAATTAATTCCATGATTTCTTGACTCATTTGGATAGGTCTTGCTTTTGGTGGGATATTTTTCTCATTAAATTCCTTAATATAAGAGAGTTTTACTATATGTTTATTTCTATGCTAGAAGGCAGTAGGAAGATCAGAACAAACTTCTCTTTTGATTCTTTCTTCAAAATCATTAATCTTCTGTTGAAGAATTGTACTAGTTAATTGATCTTCAATTCGTTTGAATTTGATTTCTTCTTTCAAATAATTTATTTGTGTATTCTTTTGATGGATTAGACTAATGGACTTTGAAATGGATTTTTTTTGGAAAACATGTAATTCGTTGACTTCTTGTTGGGATATGAATTTAAATTTTATTTTTTCACCCATAGGATAAGTGGTGATTCCATCATTCTCTATTGTAAAACAATATAACAACACAATGAAAGGGAGTTCTAAAATAACTTGGTCTGTCATGTTTTTTTATTAAAACAAAAGATATTTTAAAGCAAACATTATTTTGACAGATATGTGCGCGCTTTAGAGATTTCATAATTAAGTTCCATTTTACTACCATTTGCTGAAGTTAAGGTTTCAGTTGTTTTACTGAAATATTTTGTTGGTATCATACCTTCTTGGATGCAATTTAAATCAGTACCTGAATAAATAAGTGCATTGGTTATTAGTTCGAAATCTTTAGTGACTATTTTTACTTTAGAATGCCATTTTTTGAGTTTTATTTGATTTATGATACTTATAATATTTTGATGACTTTTATCTTCATCTTCTTGTTCTGAGTGGTCAGAACCATGATGAGAATTATTATGACTTGAACTATGTTGGTCTGTTTCTTTAAATTGTTTTAACTTCTTCTCTATTTTGAGGACATTTATATCCTGTCTAATTACTTGATTTTCTGTTTTTAAATTCATATTTAGAGTTTTTAATAATCGGATTTCAGTTTTTAATATTGTTTACTTCAAGTTGCAAATCTTGGAGTGTAATTTCTTTTTTGGTTCTATTAAATTTTTCTAAGGTTGTACTAAGACAGATTTTTGGTTGTGGTATTTTGGGTTTACTTTCATCAATTTGGGTTATAACTTTTCTGAATTGTTTTAAGTATTGGGATTTTAATTCTGGATTTTCAACTTTGCTAATTACAGCAAGTATCTGTACAACCAAAATTGATGTTGGGAGAATCAGATTGGGTATTTTCAGTTTCGGTGTTAGAGGTTGTAAGTAAGGTATTATTGGTATTTTATGCCTCACTAGAATCAGTGTCTCTTAATTCGAGAATCCTGATTAGGCTGTCTTTTTCTTCATTAGATATGATTAATTGGGTAATTGCTTTTTTGACTCTACATTCATTTGCAAAATGCCCTTTTTGCTACACTTAAAACATTTTATTTTACTTTTGTCTGTGATTTTTTGCTTTTCATCTGATTTCTTTTTCTGTGACCGATATGATGTTGATGTTTTGGTGTACTTTTCTTGTAGAAATTATTTGTTGTAATATTTCTCTTAGTGTTATTGTAATATGTTTTATGAGGGTATTTTTCCCTTTGTTTATATTTAATTATGTGATGGAGCTAGGGAGGGTAGCCCATATTGTTCACAGAAATTTCTCATTTCATACTTGGCAGTTCTTCTATCTTTACTAGATTGTTTACTTATTTTCATATCAATACACATTTTTAGACCCTCTTTCTGAATAGTAGTTATGATGTTTCCATAAGTAAGGTTATCATAATTTATTATATTATTTTCATTACTTAGGATTTGTCTTATTTTATGAGCAAATAAGTTTGACAAACCATTAATGAATTTTTCTTTCCAAAATGGTTGGCTACTATCTTCCCTTAACATAACTCTTGAAATAAAGACATCTTTGTACCACCTAAAATTACTTAAGGTAAGACATCTAAGGTTATTGAGTTGATCATGGATCTTAGATGTGACGTTACCAGGTGTTCCAATAAAATGTTCAATGTTTGTAAAAAACAATGTGTTTACTGCATCAGGAATTCTCATGTCAATTTCCTCATTGAATACTGGGATGCCATCTTCATCGTGTTTTATTGAATGTTTGGTTTTTAACCTAGAGTCTTCGGTAAGATGTTTTTACCACCAAGAATGTAACATTCCTTTAAAATTAGTTACTAAGAGGTCAACAATTTTTGTTTGTGGTGTAGCTATTAGCGACCATAGACATGTGTTGTAATTTATTTAGAATTTCTTGTTTAGATAAACCATATATATTCCATTCATAGAGTTTATCAGAAGATACAGAGAATTGACTTTGGAAATTTCTTTCCTCAAATTGTAAATCTGGGGGAGTTGGCCTAGGATACCAATTTTTTGTTAGACTAGTAGGGCTTATTTTATTTGTAACTCTTTTTATTCCAAGATTTTGAAAGGCATGAGTAATTTCACAGCTTGATTGTGAGGTATTATCTGACTTTGTTTCAGTATTTTGTTTGTTGATAACTGTTATGATATTCTTAGATTTAGGTTCACTATTTGTAGGTGTGGGTTCATTTTTGACATTAGTTAATCCTAAAAGCATTTGTTTTATTTTGTCAAGTGTTGATTGTTTTTTGCTAATACTAAAATTATGTTTGATTTTAGGGAATTTTACTAAAGGTTTTTCTTTTTTAATTGGTTCTAGACTGGAGATTTTTTCAATTTTATTTTCAATTTGATCTAATTGTTTTCCTATAGTATCTAAGCATTGATTTGTATAATTATTTTGTTTAATAATTTTTTTTCTTTCTGGATCTGCTCCCGTAAGTTTAAAAGGTGAAGCTGTTACTTGCGTGTCTTTATGGGTGAGAACTATTGTTTCTAGGGGAGGATGACTAGAAGTATGGTACTATTATCATTTTTGGTCCATTTTTCTTTTGTTATTGTTTTTAATTTGTTGTTTTCTTCATAATGTTGTTCAACACAATAAAAAAAATATATTTTGAATTAATTGTTTTCATCATCTTTTTCCATTTTTGAAATATATCTTCTTTCTGTTCAATAGTGTAATTTTGTCTATTCAATGTTACTAACTGATTCAATATCTTGGTTTAGGATTTTAAAGTTTATTTTAAAATCTTTATTAATCATTAATAGTTCAGGATTTGCTGGAGGAGTTACTTTGAAATCAGTAGCAGTAGGGGAAGTTTGATCTTCTTCAATTGTTTCAGTGTAATGACTAGTGCTAGTGTTTGGCTTGTAATAGGGATAGCTTACTTGGGAGGTTGTTTTGACTCCCTTTAATTTAAGGTTTTTTAAATCTTTTTCTAAGTCATGATCTCTTCTTTTTAATTCTTCTGTGGTAGTTGACCTTGCAAAGGAATGCCTTACTTGAGTCTTAGTTTTGATTGTTTGACTTTCTGTGTCTAAATTTCTAATTTGTAAAGAGGACCTAGGGTTTTGGTTTCCGAAATTGATTTTTACTATACCATCAAGATATTGTTGGATTTAATCAAGGTTGAATAAATTATTTTGAATATTAGTTGGGTGACTTTCATTTGTTAATAACCAATCTTCTGGTAAACTAACATCTGACCATTTAATAATATGTGGTATTCTTAAGTTTGCATTTTCTTGACTACTTTGAATTAATAAAGTTTGGTCTTTTGGACTTTTGGAAATGGCCTGGAAATTCATATTTGTTCCAATACATTTATAATAAACTCTGTAGATTAAAGCTAGGGGTTGAACTCCATCTAAGACATGATATCCTGAGGTTTTTATGTTTAAAGTTAAAGCTTTTAACATGTGTGGGTCAATTAAGTTGACTATAAATTTTGGGTATCAATCAAAATGGGTTGGACCATTATACAGACTTGATTCAATAATTCCGGGAGTGCTATATATCACTGAAATTAGTGAATCTTGCATCTCGTAAACATAATAAAACAGAGGCCTTAAGGCCTTTCCTTGTTAAAGGTTTTACTGCAATTTGGACTAATCCAATATGAAGATAATTGTGACCATCTTTTCTGTGTTTTTTAATTGACTCATGATTGAAAAGTTGACAGGTTTTATGTTCTTTACCTACGGCATAAACTTGTTCGACTGTTTTAACATGATGTTCACTTTTGAAAGATGACATTGACCATTTCTTTCTATAGATTTCTTTACTAGGGACCTTGAGTATATTTCAATCATTAAAATCAATATGATCATTTGACTGGTACTCTATTTGTTCTTCATTTACTATGTCTGGGATTTTGTTTAAACTAGACCTAGAACTACTGGCTGTAGAGTTGGTCCTAAAATATCGACTCATCTTTTCAAGCTTATAGGTTTTTTGGGAGATTATTTGAGTTGTCTTTGTTTCCTATTAAGAACCAAGAATTTCTTACCTCTCATGCCTCACCCTGGGACTTATTGTTTGGACCTGGACCTACTGTTTGGATATATATATATGTGAATTAATTACCATATACTACATGTCAACTCATGTATGTAACCAAACACACCCTATGCTTGATTGTGTAACAATTAGGTAACGTGTATTTAACAATTAGATACTCATTTTAGACATCAAGCACAAGCCTACCACGTGTCCTTTTTAAGTAGTCACTTTTATTGGTTTGCCTTTGTCCAATTTAGTTGTTATTTTCATTGCTTTTTTTTTTCTCGATATATTTCCAGATCTCACAACTCACAAGATCCAGATCTCCCCCTCTATCTCTCTATCTCATCTCTCTCTTTCTCTCTCTTTTCTCCTCTCTCTCCATAAATTGTGTGAGTTCGCAGAGAACATAAATGAAAGACGACCACTCTCTCTCTCTCTCTCTCTCTCCATAAATCATGTGAGTTTGCAGAGATCGAAAATAAAGGATGGTTGTGGATCACGACCTAGAGAATTAGGCTCCACTGCTGATGGAGGATAGATCGTCGTCGAAGCTGAACTCATTCTTCAAAGGTAGAGATCACACAAAGGACGTGTTGTTGGTCGTGAGATTGCTTTGTGAAATTACATATGTCGCTTTGTTTGTGGCCTCTGTTTTCGTATTGATTTTGATTTTGAAATCGATTTTTCACATTTTATTGTTGCTATAGCTACAGTTTCAGTTGCGAGTTTAGGTGCAGTTTCAGTTGCAGATTTAGGTATAGTTTCAGTTACGAGTTTAGGTGCAGTTTCAGTTGCGGGTTTAGGTGCAGTTTCAGTTGTAGTTTCAGAATTCTTAAATTTGTTATACCAATTTGAATATGAGAGGTCTCAGAAATCTTAACTTCTTTGTTATGTAGCAATTTTAGTTTGATCTTAGAGATGAGATTGCAGTTTCAGGTGGTTTATGAACATGAGTAAGTTGTGGCTTGGGGTAGTTTCACTTTTTATTTGGTATTCCCGGCCCGCAATTGAAGAAAGGATTAGTAGGGACATGCTTGAAACTTTTATTATTTGGCGTGTGCTTTTTTGTCCTTGTCATAGGCGGCTGGATGTTGGGCTTTCTAGAAAGTGACCTGGAAATTAAATTTGTAGGTTTGGATTCTTTTGATTAATTTTTTGAATTGCCAGTACCTTAAAGTTAATGGACTATATATATATATATATATATATATATAGCGTGAATAAGAGGGTAGAGATCAAAGGTGATTTCAATCAACTGTTATTGCATGATGAACGGATGAGGAAGACTAAAGGGACCTATATATAGTCACTTGGTTTTGTACATACTAAAAGTCTGAGAGGTCTTAAAATGAGCGTGTGCATTGGTTTAATAATTAATTCAAGAATTGACAACAAGGGAATATTTGGGCTCATGCACATGTGACATAACCAAAAAATCATTCAATTCGATCTGTTTGTTTTGTTGTATGTGGTGCGTAATATATATATGGATTGAGAATTTGAGGTGATAATAGGGATTCAGGGATATTTTCCTTGATTGATGGATCTATATATAAAAATACGAATAATTTTCTTTTTCTTTTTAGAAAATCGGATCATCAATCACAAATACATTATCTACTTCTTACACAAACAGAGCTTTGGTGCAGACTGCAAAGTGAAGTGACCAACATGTCAAACAAGACAATTTGGCTCTTTGATCTACAATGCACATTAAGACTTATACAAGAAAGTACAAACTTAGCTAAAGTTTTAGTGGTCTTAAAATGAGAGTGTGTGTCGGGTTAATTGATTTAAAAATTGACAGCAAAAAGGAATCTTCAAGCTCATGATGCACATGCATGACTGAAAATTCATTCTCATAGTCGACTTTACCTCATACGGGGTTTGTGGACCTTGTCGAGATGTTCACTGTTACTCACATTCAAACATATCGCATTCATAAAAATCATATATAATCCTAGTCTGAAAAAAAAAATAAAAAAAAAATCAGGTATGCTAATCTAGCTAGTCTTTTTTCGAACAACAGATATATGGTTAATGTAAATTCAAGCTTCAAACTTCAATGAGTAAAAAACTCAGCCAAAAAACAATAACAAAAGAAATTAAGAAAAGTAGTATTGAATCTTGCATTTCTAATTTTCGGCCAAATGAATTGGTTACTAATTATTTCGAATTTTGTGGAGTCTACTCTTTAAGGATGGTATATCACAAGATTTAGAACACATATTATCAATTATTAAACCATCAAACAAAATGAAATCCTTGTTTTATTCTTTTTAACTTCTCACAAGGAAAAACAAAATTCAACTTTATAAAGTACGTACATATTAGCCATAGCAAATAAGTTCTTGAAACAAATTACAATAAGAAAACATAAAAAAAGAATGATCAAACAATTAAGCAGAAATATACGTAGGAAAGAATTAAGCACATTTCTATCAGGTAGTCAAACCATAGATAGCAAGCAATGGTTTTTTTTTTGGTGTTATCATACGCAATGTCTTTGATAAATGTAGCGTTTGAGCTGAGAGGTATTGAGAAACTTGTTTCCTTTTGAAAGTATAAATTGGAAATTTTGCATCTTCTCATGGAATTGAAGTTAACAATGAAATTGATAAATGTGAGAGTTTTATTGGATGTTATTGGTGGAGGATGTTTTTCATAGACTTGGACTTTAATCAAGTCTTTTTGTCTTATCTTTAAAGTTTTTAAGAAATTTTGCATTTGATTGGATGTTAGACAAGGAATTGACAGTGCTTGATGGTGGAAGAAGAGAATCAGCAATAGAGATCTAGCTGAAGATGATTAATACAACAGCGATGCAACGGGTCGCTGGAATCTGGATATTTTTTATACTTTTTGCTTTTTTGTTTGTTAATTTTTCTGATTAATTATTAGAGTTTTCACCTTCTTATGTATCTTTTTCTGGACTAAATCTCTGTGGTTTTTTTTTTTTTTTAAATAAAACCCTTTGACCACTGTCAAATTTTCCTTTGTGGGTTCACCTCATACCCTTATAGGGTGTAAAATGAGACTTAACTTTGTGGGTTCACCTCATGACCACTGTCAGCTTCTCTCCTTCGAAACAACTGGCCTAGGGGTCGTCCAGATCTTATGATGGCACCAGTGGACTTGGGACGACGAGAGGAAGCTATCAATGGCGGTCCGACACTTCGTTGTCCAGATCTTTTGATGGCACTAGTGGAGTTGAGACAATGAAAGGAAGCCATCGATGGCGGTCCGGCACTTCGTCGTTGCCGGAATCAGTGGATTGCTGGTGAGGGAGCTTGGGTTTGCCTAGACCGAATCCGGCGTCGACGCTAGCTTTCATTGAGATTGGAATACAAGGGGAGGAAGAGGGAGGAGAGACAAGATGATCGGGCAACCGTCGCGGGATGACGAAGCATGCACTGGCACAGCCACATTAAGAGAGAGAGAGAGAGAGAGAGAGAGAGAGAGAGAGAGAGAGAGAGAGAGAGAGAGAGANTCCATTGGCTAGGGGTTTAGGAAAAAATTTGAGTAAAATAGAGGGTTATGAATTAACTACAAGAATGGTTGAAGGCTATGAATTAACTAGGGGAGAGTTAGGGAGTTTATAATTATTTACTAAAAAAAATTGGAATGAAAAACAATTATAGACTTTACAATAAAAAAAGAATTACATTAAAAGTTAATTACAGTGAAAAAAAATATTACAATAAAAAAAGAGTCTTTCCCCAATGGTCTGGTGGTCCAGTAAGGAAGGGAGCTAGAATGAGAGAAGAAAAAAGAGAAAGAGACTGAACTTCTAAAAAAAAAACTACCAACATTTTCTTATTATTTTTTAAGGGGAAAATTTTAGCAAAATGACTCTAAATATACCCTATGTCGCAATTGAGAATGTCAATTAATTTTTTATTTTTTTTTTCAATTGAGGACTCCAACTTTCTGTTTGGTTCAATTAAGGATATTTTGTCAAGAATTGATCACATGTCAAGCACGTGACCAATATTTAGGGGCAAAAATGTCTATTTACCACAAAAATAATGATGGAAAGAAAAAAAAATAATAATAATGATAGAAAACTTCACACAAAAACAAGAAGAAAGAAGAAGATTAAAGAAAAACAAAAAGAAAGAAGAAGAACGGAAAGAAAAAAAAAAAAAAGGAGGAAAGAGTTGCAGACAAGAAGAAGGAGAAGAAAGAAGAAAGAAAAAAAAAAAAAAAAAAGTTGCAATGTCAGGCCCACCTCTGAGCCAGTTTCAGGATTGGCGGCTTAGAGGGGGAGGTGCGGGGGGTGGTGACTGGTGAGGGAGGAGGTTGGTCGGGTTTTGGGTTTAGGGTGGGGTGCTGCATGGGGAAGGACTATGGAGAAGGGTTGTTGGGCTTTTCTTTAGTTTTTTTATTGTTATTTTTAACTTGGGTTATTTTTTAAAAATTTTGTCTTTTTTAAATGTTTTGAATTCTTATTTTTTATTTGCTAATTTTTTTATTATTTTAATATTTTTTTGCGAACATGGCAATGTGTCAGGCCCATATGGCAGTGTGTAACGCACTTAGTCAGTGCCACGTCATCACTTAACGGGCCTCCTGACGGATGACTTAACAGAGGTACTAACTTGTCACAAAATTGAAATAGAGGTATGTGGATCCCACTTTTTGAAGACGAGCGAGGTACCAAGTTGAAATACGTGGTCTAGTTGAGGTACTAAATTGTACTTTACCTAATAATTAATTTAAGAGCAAATTTCACTTTGCACCCCTGAGGTTTGCTCAGATTGTCAAGTTGCTCCTTTAGGTTTCAATTTTGGCAATTTGAAACTCAAGGTTTGAAATTAAAGACAATGTGGCTCTCTAACCACATCCTTTTGTAAAATTAAAAAAAAAAAATTCCTTATTAGTGAGCATTTAACGACTGAGAGGCTACATTGTCTTTGATGGACACTACTTGGGTCACCCCTTGGGGGTACCCCAAGGTCACCCTTCCCCCAAAAATAACAATTTCGGTAATGCCGGTGCATTATCGGAACCGTTCACTTTTTAGATCACCTATTATATATCATCTCTGCAAAAAATCAACTCAATCAGAAATCGTTTGATTATATAACTGTTGTTGATTAAATAGAAAAAATCAACGGTTTGGTCAAAAAATCACTCTTTAATTGAAAACCATCAATTTTTTCTACTTAATTGACAATAGTTATATAATCAAACGATTTCCGATTGATTTGATTTTTTGCAGAGATGATCTATAATAGGTGATCTAAAAAGTGAACGGTTCCGATCATTCGCCGACATTACCAAAATTGTTATTTTGGGGGAAGGGGTAACCTTGGGATACCCCCAAGGGGTGACCCAAATATTTTCCGTCTTTGATTTCAAACCTTGGGTTTCAAATTGCCAAAATTAAAACCTGAGTGAGCAACTTGACAATCTGAGCAAACCTCAGGGGTGCAAAGTGAAATTTGTTCTTAATTTAAACTACACCCAATACCATCAGTATACCCAACAGCTCTTTATACCCAACATCTGCACTCATCTCTACATCTCTACACACCTCTCCTCTTTAACAAAACCCTAAACTCCACTACACTAACATTCTCTGTATCAAGGCAAACAAGCAAAATATTGATAAATGGATGGCTTAAGTCGCGATTTGGGAGTCTTCAAACGAGATATTATCATCATTTTTTCGTGTTTTTATCGAAAAAATTAGTATTTTAAAAAACTGAAATCACAACATGTTCGGTGCACTAGTGTCGAACACTTGGGATACTATTCGGCAAAGAGGCGCCGAACATCGTCAGTCTTGTTTGACAGGCCATAACCGAACAGGTCTTTTTTTCAACAAAAATGATCACAACGAGAACCAATACATATCAGTTGCAGGAAGAAGTTAAGAAAAGATTATGCTATTTCAAACATTCAACAAATTTGAACACGGGACTTTGACTATCAATGCAGGGCATATATATAATAATCAACATGTAGAGGATACTTGTGAAAACAAAATGAATTGTGACAAAACAAAGGAGCACTTACAGTAGCTTCAACATTCGCAGGAGATTCATCATTTGCACTGGAAGGCATTGATATTATACTCAAAACTATGCTTTCAGACTGGAACAACATAATTTCACATTAGATAATGCAATACGTACTATATTTATATAAATAAAAAATCGAACAATTCAGAGAGTTGTTAATGTAGTAATATAATTTCCTCATTTGTCCGGTGGTGATGTGGTTGGGGTTGGGAGGTGGTGGTGATGGTGATGGTATTGGGTTTGGGTGTGTCTGTTGGGTGTGTTGAGTAGAATTGTTGGGTGTGATGTTGGGTTTAGTTGTTGGATTTTAGTAAGGGTAGTTTAGAAAAACATGTTGAGTGTACTAATAAGTTTTAACATTTTTTTAAAATAAAGGTGGGTGTAAAAAGTGTGTTGGGGCTATTGATAAAAATATTGGGTCCAAATAGCTGCACCTTTTTTTTTATTGATTTATTTGTAATTTACCATATTTTTTTATTATAGTGGCATGTGATGTAATATTTGTGAATTATAGTACCCTTTACTATATTATTATGTTTGAATTTTCAACTAGTACTTAGTCTAAAATGTTATTAAATTTTGGTTTCTAAACTAAAAAACTATTGAAATTTGGTACCTAAATTCAACGGACCGTTAATATATATGTATGTATATTAATTGATTAGAGAAAGGAAAAAATGAGAAATGGGGCATAAGTGTTGATGTCTGCAAAGTGCCAAGGTAAGAAACAAAGATTTATATATATATATAAATCAAATATACATATATAATTATATACATTTGGATAATGGAATTTGTCGCCCATACATGAGTTTGAATGGCCAATTAGTCAAGGTAGCCAAACTAATCGGATGAGAGTTTCAAAAAACAGCCCGACCAAGTAGAGAAAAGAAAAGAGTGGTTGGGTACCTTTTTATCGATCAAATTGTCAAGTAAAATGAATGGGTCTCGCCAAGGCTTGGTTTTTAGACGAGGAAAGTGGGTTGAAGTCTGATCAAAATATGAGATAAAGGAAGGTCAAGTAACATATATAAGTTGTCGGCCGGCTGCATGCATGATATAAGCAACCAAAAATTCCGATCTACCTCACCAATCTGAGCCAGATAGAATTTATTCTGATCGATTTGACAAAGGTTTCTTCCGATCAAATTTATTCTAATCAAGGTCTTGGGTATGACATAAATTCCGATTGACAATGAAAATATGCAAGCGGCCTGATAGAAATAAATTTCGATTGTTTTTGCTCAAAATGGAGTCGATCGACTTTGTTTTATTTTGTTCAACTTTAAGAAATATCGGCCGACCTCATTGGGAGTGTTCCAATTGATTTTGTAATTTTGATCGGATTGGTTAAAATTCCTTACGATCAACTTTAGTCAAATTTATTCCAATTGACTTTTTGATCGAAATTGCTATAAAAAATGGAGTGTATCGGCTCAACTAAGTAATTTTTGAGGTCGTGTTATTAATTGTTAAGCGAGGGAAGTAAACCCGGCCTAAATTGAGGTTGGGTTATGTATTTAAGTCATGACATTGGCCCGATCAAAGATAGAAAGGCGCTGGGCTATTTTATTATTATCAAATTATGATTGTTATGTGGCAAGAAAGAAAAGAGAAGTAATTCCGGCTTGGTTTATATATGGTTGGGTTACTCCCTTTTATTTTTTATTTAAGCTTTAATCAAATAAAGCTTAAAGCCCCAATGAGTCCGATCAAGCCCAGAAGTTTATTGATCAAATTTCTCTAGCCAAAAATGGCTCAGTCCAAGTGACAGAAGGTTTCCAATACATCACCAAATTATACTCGAGTGCAAGGATTCCGCCCAAATCCATATATCCAAGTTCAAGTTGAAGTCCTTACTTGGAGGGAAATTCAGAAATTAAATGCAAGATTGCCACAAATCTTACAGAGGAAAGAATTCGAAAATTCTTGGAGATTACGTTTTTAGAGTAAATCAATGAGTCAAGGCATGCAAGTCAAGAGTCCAAGTATAGAAAGGATTCCGATTAATCCTCAATACTTAAGATTACGTGGTTATCAAAGAAGAGTCAAACAAGAATCTAGTCGAATCCTAAATTCAAGAGAATTCAAATCTCATCTGAACTAGGAATCTAAAACATCCAGGCTAAGTAATGGCCCATTGCTTAGCTAACCCCTATATATAGATGCATTCGAGAGAGGATGCACACCCATCATTCAACAAACACCCAAGTTCTCAAGCTCTCAAGAAATATTCAAGTTCTTTTGCTTTCAATTTTACTTCGTTGCTTCCGCTCAAGTTGCTTTTAGGTTTTCAATAGCTTTTAGTCTCAAGCTCACTAAGTTAGTAGCTCTGCCATCATCCTCTCAAAGGCTTTTGGTATTGATTTGATTTTGTTTTCTTTATTTTTCATGCAACGCTGATTGTTATTATTTCAAGTTTTAATGCAATTCTAGTTTTCTTTGCCTTCTAAATTCATGTTATATTCATAAATAGTTGCTTTTAATCTTGAAGTTAGTTTAATTGGTGAAAATCGCATTGAATGTTATTATACCTTTTTCGTTCATAGTTTATTTGTTTTTCTTGGACAATTACACCACTTTGTGCAGGAGTTTGATCACGTAGTCCTTAGGAGGCCAACTAGTGGGTCAGATTCCTAATCCGACTAGGCCTTAAAAGAGCCTTGTCCCTGAGGCTTGAAAAGAACATATAATTGTTTGATAGAATCAAATTATAGGCGCAATCACTCAAATAAACCACAATTAATTTCATTCTGATTGAGCCAAAACTTGGCTTGACGGTGGCATGCTCCCACTTACACTAAGGCCCAGTTTGGTATTGTTGTGTTGTAAGAATAATCACTTTTAGTTATGCTGTGAAAATAATTAGCTGTGAAATAAAATAGTTGACTGTTTGGTAAATTAAGTTTTTGAAAGTGTTGTGAGTATGAAAAACAGCTTCAGAATGTTTGGTAATTTTTTGTGTCGAAGTGCTGTGGTTATACATAATGACTAAAATAGACATAATGACTAAAAAAGTACTTTCAATTGCTTTTATGCATATTTTCTCTATAATTTTATCTTAACATTCTCTTTAAACAAAATATTAACTATCAAATTTATACATGATGAGATAATCTGTCCTTGTCACATTTACAATGTACATGGAGATTACAATAATCAAGTATTTGTATCATTGGCAAAGTTACAAGAAAGCTTTACAAGAAAGTTATATTTTCTTTATAATTATTGATCTGTTTCAAAATCTTTGCTTCAGCCCTTGCCATTAGGAAATCCTTGATCTCGCTTTCCTCTTCTTTTTCCCCTTCTCACTCTTGTGTCATTTTTTACCTATGTTACTGTTATTCCGGCCATGTCATTTTTTTCTTGAATATATACGCTGCATTTCCTTTTCTCATTGCTGCCACTCAAAACATGTGTCAGCTTCTGCCCAAATAGGTTGAAGCAGCTAATCGATCACCTGCATTATTACAGGTTTACAGCACGCAACAACACCTCAAACTACTGTCCAATAAGTCCCAGGCTAATGGTTATTTGGGTTGTTTATTTGTGCTCCCTGTTGTTGAAGCAAGGCTAATCCAGAGAAGCATGAAGAAAAAGGATTAGGACTCATCTCTCTCTCTCTCTCTCTCTCTCTCTCTCTCTCTCTCTCTCTCTCTCTCTCTCTCGTCCTGATCCTTTTTTTTCATGAAGAATATTACTAACCAATATAAAAGAATAGATCCCATCAAATGGGATGGTGGGTAAATTGGTAATTTACATGCGCACTGAAAAGAAATTGGGGATGAGACCAAGGACTCAGGAGATGGGGACAAATTAATAAAAAAACATGAAGACTCATAATTAATTACCTGTCCAAGTTTGGCATTAGGCAGCTTGGCTCTCACAATATCCTCAAGCTCCTTCCCCATCGGCGCGGCCCCTGACATCACCGTTCGTATCGACGACAAGTCGGACCGGTGCAGGTCAGGGCTCTTGGCAAAGGCCAAAACGATCGACGGCACAAATGGTGCGATCGTCACCTTATATTTCTCAACAAGCTCCAACAACTTGTTGATCTCGAACTTCTGCATGATCAGAATCGCCGCCCCGACACGAAGCCCGCAGAGGAGCACCGAGTTGAGGGAGTAGATGTGGAACAGTGGCAGCATGCAGAGGATCACGTCCTCTGCGTGAAAGTACAGGTTTGGATTCTCCCCGTCCACCTGTTAAGCCACGCTGGTTACTAACCCCTTGTGGGTTAACATAACTCCCTTGGGGAGCCCGGTTGTCCCGGACGAGTATGGCAGCGCCACCACGTCATCCGGGTTTATTTTGACCGCGGGGATGTCGTTCTCATCTGCCCTGGTCATGTTAGAGAAATTCAAGACAGTTGTATCATCGTCCTGTGAAGTTTCATAGTGATCAATGCACATAATTTTGATGTCGTTTTGTTTGGCGAAGTCTTTGACTTTGTCCACGTTGGCGGCTTGGGTGATGATCAGCTCGGTCGTGGAGGCCGCAGCCTGCTTGGCCACCTCGGACGGAGTGTAGATGGAGTTGGCGGTGGTGCTGACGGTGCCGACGTATGACGCGCCGAGGAACACAAAGACGAATTGGGGGCAGTTTTGGAGGAGGAGCATGACGACGTCGTTTTGGTGAATGCCTAACTTGTCGAGCCCCGCGGTGGCCTTGCGTGACTTGAGCTCGACCTCGGCGTAGATAAATATATATATTGTTCGCCTCAATTTTTCTCCGGCCATGTGTCAACTAGGACGTAGATCAAGGAAACCACGTCCTTCTATTTTGCATTTAGGCGTGCCAGTACACGACCGAGAGGCCGAGTACAAAGATGATGACTTGCACGTTTCTGACTTCCGGTCAGGCGACCGGGGATCGAGGAAGGAACACCCCTCGGTCGCAAAGGCTCTAATGCCTTGCCTGCAAAGACTTAAGGTAAATGTACATTATCAGGTATGATGGTGATGCGATGCGTAAATGTGAAAGTGCGAGTGACTGATGTGAAATCAGGATCAAGTAAATAACAAGTAACAGTAAAGACAAAATCAAAACAAAGATATTCTTCGGTATTGATAATAGTAATACGAGTATGAACTGTAAAACGCATAATCTAAACTATTCCAAACTAAAAAAACAATAAGAAATCAATAAACCTACTTGTGCAATAATTAAATAACAAGAAAGTAAATCTAAAACTAACAATATGCGGTTTAAAATATCATACTCATATTAAAACTAGTAAAAGCCAAAGAACATGAGAGTCTTGATCCTAAATTCTTGAGATAAACCATGAGAGTTTCTCAAGAATTAGCTTAGAATAATAAGAACATAATACTACCTTTGAATTGAAAATGCAGGACTTTACTTGTGATTTCTGGGAATTTTTCTTGGGGAATTCGGATGCCTCTGTAGAAGCATAAAGCCTCTATTTATAGTGGTGAAACCCTAATATGTGCCTTGGAATCCAAGAGTCCTCAAGGTTGTAACGGGTAACGATCTTCAAGAGTTATGACTCTTCATCTCTCAAATCTCGGTTGCTTGTCCTCCTTGAGTCTAATCTTTTTAACCGGGCTTTGGCCTGTGGGCTTCTTGATCACGACCCATTTTTGATCTTGCTTCAATCTTTGGGCTGAGTATCAAAACGGCCCAAAGTCTTCACTCTGGCCCATCTGCGCATGGTGCAAAAATTAGGCCCAAACATATATATCACATAGTNTGAAATTTACAAGCAATCCCACATCAATCATGTTGATCACATATGCATTTACAAATGAAATATGTGTCCATATGCTCGGACATCATATACTCTCTCACACTCTACAGGACCAAACTTCGTCTTCTTTTTACTAGAATTCTATGATTGCTTTTATGGCCATTGAACCATGGCTTGTGCTATTCAGCAGCTGGAGACTATACAGATACAAGTTATACTTTACTAAGTAAGAAGAAGGCATATAAATATACAATACAAGTCAACTGCACTAATGGACTTGCTCTTTCTTCCTGCTCGTCACTAGTCAGTCAGCTCCCCCACCCCATACACATATACAACGCAAGTATAGAAGCTGATCGTTGGCAATGGAGAACCAAAACCTATATGTTTTTTTTTTTTTTTTTTTTTAAAAACAAATGTGATTTGTTAAGAATTCGGGGGATATTGGAATGGGTATGGGTCTGGTCATTGGGGCATAAAATCCAACAAAATAAAAAAATTCGTAAATTTAATCCCTAAATTCAAATGGGGTTCTCAGTTCTCACATTTAAACCTAACCTTAATACTCAAATATAAACCCTAAATAGCTAAATTCACACACAATTAGAATCCCTAAATTCAGCCTCAAACATTTAAACCTAAATTAAATTAGAAACAAAAAAGAAGAGAAGAGATTCAAGAGAAATACCTGGCCATGCTGAAAATAAAGATTGAAGGCGATGATTTAGATGCCTGGTGAGTGGTGAGAGAGAGTGAGAGCTGAGACTGAGAAGTGTTGTGTGTTTTAGCCTATACAGAGAAGTGTTGTTGTTCTCTAACAAAAGAGAATAAACCCCCACTCTAACAACTTCAAGTTTACTGAAGGCAACTATTTATTTCATAATAAAAAATACTTCTCAGGGCGAATCAAGCACTTCATTGTGGCCCTTAGTATTGCAAGGTACTCATCCTTGGGGTCAGCTTGATCAACCAATCATGATTTTGGTAGTACTAACTATACAACTTAAGCATTTAATCCTTTGTTGCAAGGAGAAAAAAATTCTCAAATGAAATAAAAACTTTGATATGGTAAGTCCAAAAAAAAAAATAACTTGCCCAGCACAAAATATATACAACGTACATTAACAAATTTGAAAAAAGATGGCTTATCAATGGATGACTATAGCCAGTGCTTTGCTAGGACCTTTCTTTATTGCCTTTGACACTGGGCTAACTCTGTTCCATTGCCACCAGCCATTATATGATTAATCATTTTCACTCACATATGTGGGAAGCTTAAAATTGGTTTAGGAATTACAGATATATTTAAAGTCTACCTGTCTAGGAAGTCTATTTTCCTTTTAATTTTAAAAAATCATTTTCATGAATTCAAAAGTGAAAAGCACTCCTCATCATTCACTGCACCTGTGTAAACAAATGGTTGCTAAACCAATCAGAGAATAAATGTCATACAGCCTTCTTGGACTGATAAAAGAATGTATTAAATTGTAAAAGTACATTGTTTTTTTTTTTTTCTTTTTCAAAACAATATATCGAAAAGGAAGTTCATATTCAGTTAATACCTAGATATCTCAAGTGGAAAAGTCTTCTATTAGAAGATAATCTATATTCCTTCTAGACTGAAAGAGCTATACTCAAGAAGTTGTACCTTGCAGAAGTCCCCAGTTGTGTGATGTGCAACATACATCCTCTTCAAGGGACCTCTTATAGCGAGAATGATAAGCCTGCCTTGCCAAAAGTAGATCATGTGAAGACCTAGAGCAGGCTATTTCTGCAAGAACCTGACTGCTTTTAGTCCTCTTCTTTGTTGCTTCATTGGCCAAAACTGCATCGCGTTCAGCTGGATCAGGTGTCCAAAGCAGTACCCCCCTCTGATTTAGAGAAATTCAGAAAACCATATATATATGTTAGCACTATCAACGGATGTGTTTACTACCTCCCATAAGTTAATTAGCCCAAAGATTAAGCTTGTGAAAACTAGTATCATGGATTCGTATCCAATTAAGAAAAAAAGAAAGCTGCAAATATTGATAGCATATGCCCTGCCTTGTCTTGTCTTGGAAGAATCATGGTATCAGTCTATGTAAAACATATGCAGTTAAATGAACACAACTAATGTAAAACAAAGTACCTTCCAAAAGTGGCCTCAAAGTCACTTGAAAGTTCTTTGTTCAGTTCCTTAGGGAGATCTTCACCATAAGCTTCAGCATACGTTTTTCGAATAACCTTTCTTTGAGCAGCATTTCTATGCCCCAAAATGGATATGATCAACCTCATTGGTCCCCCTTCCTACAATCATATTGATAAAAAATTTAAGATTACATAAATCCAAACAACCTGAACATGAAAGTGATTGATAACAACTCTGGTCTAAACTATTAGCGGTAAAATAATTATAATCATGCTGGGAAAATTTATCAAATCAAAGGAAAATTTATGTTGTTAAAAGTGACTATAAATTGCACATCAGACAATGATTGAAATGTATTTCAAATGGTTTCCAAAGCCAGGTGTAATATTTAGAAAATTAATACTACATTTTCAAGA
>QANW01000494.1:164195-210908 GCA_003254865.1 Dryas drummondii
TAACAGTGGTATCAGAGCTTTCTTATTGGGCGTAGGGTCATCCTAATTTACCACCATGTCTAATAACTCTAGCCAAAACTCTGTCCCTCTTCCAATATTCTCTGGTGAAAACTATGATTTTTGGAGCATCAAGATGAGAACCTATTTTATGTCTCAAGACTTATGGGACATTGTTACTAGTGGGTTCTCTGTTCCAGAAAGACCCACAGCTGAGCAACGAAAGCAGGCGAAGAAGGACGAGCAGAGAGACGCAAAGGCTCTTTACGCTCTACAACAAGCATTGGATGACACCATATTTCCAAGGATCATGGGAACTACAACCTCAAAGGAGGCTTGGGATACTTTGAAAGAAGAGTTTCAAGGAAATGAAAAGGTACGTAGTGTCAAACTACAAACTCTAAGGAGAGATTTAGAAAATCTTAAAATGAAAGATTCTGAGACCGCTAAAGATTACTATTCCAAAGTAAAAGAAATAGTGAATCAATTGAGAGCTTATGGTGAAATGATAACTGATACAAAAATTGTAGAAAAAATACTTATTAGTCTTACTGATAAGTATGACCCTATAGTCACTGCCATTGAAGAGTCAAAAGATATAACGGCTCTTTCAGTGACATAACTAATGGGTTCTCTAGAAGCATATGAACAAAGACTGAGTAGGCGAAATGAAAGTTCACTAGAAAGTGCCTTCCAGTCAAAAGTCAATTTAAGGTCTCAGAAATCTAGAGGAAACTGGAAATCAAAAGAAAATTCTAGACGAGGAGATAAACCCGATAACTTGGAAAATAAAAATGAAAACAAGGAGAATAAAAACTTCCCTCCATGTGGAACATGTAAAAAGACAAGTCACCTAGAAAAAGATTGTTGGTTTCGAGGAAAACCAAAATGTCGAAACTGCAAAAAGTTTGGACATATGGAAAAAGACTGTCGGCTCAAGAAGAATTATCAAGCCAATTATGCAGAAGAAAAGGAGCAGGATGAAGAGCTTTTCTATGCTTGTCAAGCAGCAACTGAAGTGAACAACAGGAAATGGTACATCGACAGTACGTGGCTGCAGCAACCACATGACAGGAGACGAAAACATCTTCTCTGAAATAGATACATCCATAAAATCCCAAGTTAAATTGGGAAATGGCGCACTGGTGGAGACAAAAGGAAAAGGTACGATCTCTATCCATACAAACAAAGGAACTAAATTAATTCATGATGTTCTTTTAGTTCCTAGCTTGGAGCATAATCTATTGAGTGTTGGCCAAATGATTGAAAATGGATACTCTCTACACTTTTCTAGAGACTCCTGCATAATATATGATAAAAAAGATAAAAATCATATTATAGCTAAAGTAAGGATGGAAAATAGAAATTTTCCCATCCATTGGCAATATGTCAAAAATATGGCCATGAAAGTAGAACTAGAAGATTCATGGCTTTGGCATAAAAGATTTGGCCACTTCAACTTTCATGGACTACAATTACTTCACCAGAAAAATATGATGAGAGATCTGCCAAGCATAAAGGAGAATGGTGATGTCTGCAAAGGCTGTCAACTTGGCAAACAACATCGACAAGCATTTCCATCCGGAAAGGCTTGGAGAGCAAAAGCCTTGTTGGAGCTCGTGCATACAGACGTCTGTGGACCAATGAGGACCCCATCTCTCGATCAAAGCAGGTACTTCATTCTTTTCATTGATGACTATTCTAGAATGACATGGGTTTATTTTCTACGTGAAAGATCAGAAGTCTTCAAAGTCTTTAAGAAGTTCAAGGCTCATGTCGAAAAACAAAGTGGCCAATACATCAAAGCTCTTAGAAGCGATAGAGGTAAAGAGTACACCTCAAAAGAATTCAACAAGTTTTGTGAAGATGAAGGAGTAGAGCACCAATTGACAGTGGGCTATGCTCCTGAACAAAATGGAGTCTCGGAAAGGAAAAATAGAACTATAATGGAGATGGCTAGATCAATGCTATTTGAAAAAGGACTACCAAAGATATTTTGGGCAGAAGCAGTATACACAGCAGTATACTTGCTAAATAGATGTCCAACAAAAGCTCTACAAGACAAGACTCCTATTGAGGCGTGGAGTAACCAGAAGCCATCAGCAAAGCATCTCAAAGTCTTTGGATGTGTATGCTATGTGCACATTCCAGCTCCAAAAAGACATAAGCTAGAAGAAAAATCAGAAATTGGCATTTTCATGGGATACAGTTCACAATCTAAAGGCTATCGAGTCTACAATCCAAGAACTAAGAAGCTCGTGATCAGCCGAGATGTCAAGTTTGATGAATCTGCATCCTGGAATTGGGATGAAGGAAAAATAGAGAAGAAATGTGCTGTCCTGTCAGGAGAACCAGAGACAACCCAAACACAACAGCCTGAAGAAGACACACATGAAAGAGAAATTTCAGAAACGCCAGGTACGCCTCCTGCATCTTCTTTAACTCCTTCATCAATAGAAGATGAATCTTCCTTTGAGTCATCACCTAGAAGAGAAAAATCACTCAGAGATATATATGAAACATGCAACTTCATAACTTTAGAACCTGAAAGTTTGAAGTTGCAGTAAAACAAGAAGTATAGAGGAAGGCTATGGAAGAAGAAATTAAAACAATTAAGAAAAATAAAACATGGGAGCTTGTAGAAAGCCCACCAAATAAAGAAGTCATTGGCGTAAAATGGGTCTATAAGACCAAAATTAATCCTGATGGCTCAATACAAAAACATAAAGCAAGATTAGTAGCTAAAGGCTACTCACAACAGCCAGGAATAGACTATAATGAAACTTTTGCGCCAGTGGCAAGACTTGATACAATAAGAGCACTTATAGCTCTTGCAGCTCAAAAGAAGTGGAAACTCTACCAACTGGATGTAAAATCAGCATTTCTAAATGGAGAGCTCGAAGAAGAAATCTATGTGGAGCAACCACAAGGATTCATCGAGGAAGGAGGAGAAGACAAAGTCCTAAGACTAAAGAAAGCCTTATATGGACTTAAACAAGCACCAAGAGCGTGGAACAGCCGCATCGACAAATACTTCATCAATGCTGGATTCAAGAGAAGCAAAAGCGAGCCAACACTCTATACCAAAACTCAAGGTAACTCCATTCTTATTGTCTCTCTATATGTTGATGATCTTATCTATACAGGAAACAATGAAAAATTAATTCAAGAATTTAAAGAAGATATGATGAAGGCATTTGAGATGAGTGACCTCGGTAAATTGCACTATTTTCTTGGCATTGAGATAAGCCAAGAAGAAAATGGAATCTTCGTATGTCAAAAGAAGTATACTGAAAATCTCTTGAAGAAGTTCAAGATGTCTGGGTGCAAGACCGTGGCTACACCGCTCATCACCAATGAAAAGCTAAGAAATGACGATGGATCCGGAAAAGCGGAGGCATCAACGTACAGAAGTCTCATTGGAAGCCTACTTTATCTAACAACAACTCGACCAGACATTATGTACGCGACCAGCCTACTTTCAAGGTTTATGCAAACTCCAAGTCAGATACACTATGGAGCAGCAAAAAGAATATTAAGGTACTTGCAAGGAACTATTGACTATGGCATATGGTATAGACCTTCTTCAGAAACAAGCCTCTTCGGATTCACAGATAGCGACTGGGCTGGAGCAGACGACTTCAAAAGTACATCAGGCTATGCATTCACAATTGGGTCTGGCATATTCTCATGGTCTTCAAGAAAACAAGAGACAGTGGCACAATCATCAGCCGAAGCGGAATATGTGTCAGCGTCAAGTTCAGCATGCCAAGCTATATGGCTGAGAAGAATATTTGAAGACATGGGAGAACAACAAAATGAAGCTACTAAAGTATTTTGTGACAACAAGTCTGCTATAGCGATGGCAAAAAATCCAGTGTTTCATGGTAGGACAAAACATATTGCCATCAAGCATCACTTTCTACGTGAAGTCTCAGCAAACAAGGAGATAGAACTCAAGTATTGCAAGACGGAGGAGCAAATAGCAGACATCTTCACCAAGGCACTTCCAAGACCAAGATTTGAAATGCTACGAAGCATGCTTGGAGTATCCCAAATGTGCATTAAGGAGGAGTGTTGAAAATTAATGCACATTATTGGAAAATACTACAAAATTCTAGAGACTTCCTCAAAGCCCATACAAATTAAAGCTAGAATATTTCACATAGTTCTACATAATTCTAGAAGTTTAGAAGATAGCTTGATAAGAAGAAAGAGTATTCTAGATAAATCTATTAGTAACTATCTTAACTAGAGAAGTCTACATAATTCTACATAAAAGAAGAATCTAGAATATTAAGCTTATATAAGAATGTACTAGAATATAATTAAAAGTGTAGTATACTCTAGAACCTACTAGTAGCATGTGGCTAATAGATGTTCTAGAGAAGTCAAGAGGGTTCATCTACTCTCTATATATATAGGATGTACCCATATCTAAGTGCAAGCAAGAGGCAATACTAAAAGCCACTAGTCCTAAAGTCCTATTGTCCTAGACATCTACATCTCCACTTGTATCCTCCTTTGTTCATCAATAAAAGATACTTTGTTTTATAGTTCAAACACTTCTCATATCAAGCATAGATAGCTAATAGAAGCTTACACAAGCCATTAGCTACGAGTGTCCAAAACACCCTCTTAATTTTCTAACAAACTGAATAGCCTTTTCTTTCTCTTAGGATTTTCATCATTAATAAATACTCATCCATCCCTCTTAAACAGTCCATGTCAAATCGGATTATTTACAAACCTGTTATATATCTATATATAGCAATCTTTCTTTCTTTTTCTTTTTTGTTTCAGATGAATTATCCCAAATACATTATCGATCTTCCTCTGATAAAAAAAAAAGCTTTGGTGAAGAGGATCAACATGTAAAACAAGCTTAACAGATCATCATTTACATTCACATGGACCATTCCCCAACCCAGAAGACCCCACATACAAGCTTAACAACAGAGTCATATAGAATTAGAAGAATAAATATGAATAACAAGCCGGCTCGTTTTCCATTATCAGATAATTTACGTCATATTTAACGTTAACAATCGGACCAGTGATTATGATCGACAATCAATCTTGAAGCCAATTAAAAATGGGGTGGTGGATTATGATCGGAAAAAGAAATAATGGTGCAAAGGAGAAAATGATAAGAAAGATAAAGGAACTTGAGTTGCTCACAGTCTTCGGATGCAGAAGGATCAAGTTCCTTCTGCATCCAAAGAATGTGAGCAACTCAAGACTAACTGATTAGGGACTTGAAGGGTTGACATTGTCACTTTTGCTTTCTGATTCTCTCTCTGTATAAGAAAATTGAAAACGAGAATGGCTGTGTTTGTATATGAGTCTGTACGTGGCCCTTTTTTTCTTTGTAGCTGTCCATATTCCATATATAGTAATGCCACAGTAATTATTGCCACGTTTCAACGTACCTGGTAGTCTTTGTAGCTATATATTGGTCCTGTTTATATTTATTGTATTGTAGCTAGTCATTTTGCATATAAAGTATAGGCACACAAGAAGCCATTGTTTTATTCTCTATAATTTCTCACAAGGAAAAGCCACACTTTTAACATTGAGGCATCCAACATGCATTATACAAGAAGCATAGCACACAAGTACATGAAATAGATATATTACAATAAGAAAACATCTAGGAAGAACCTTTCTTCTACAAAGAAGACTCACACAAAGTAAAATAAGTATAGGAAAGAAGCAAATTCCTCAGGTAGTCAAACCATGGAGTGCCAGCAATTCACCAAAGGTTATCATACGCAATGGCTTTGACAAATGCAGCCTTTGAGCTGAGAAGTGTTGAGAAACTTGTTTCATTGTTGGACGAGATTGCGGACTAGCATTCAAGCAGGCAAATGCTGTCTTCACAAGAGTGAGCACTTCCCCCGCTTCTTGATGTGTAGGAGGGGAAATGCGTTGGTCCAAAAACTCTAGAATAGGGATTTGATTGGCTGGTAATGCAGATGAAGACGATGAGGATGATGATGACGATGACCCTGATGCTACAGATGAGAAAAGATCTCCCGGATGCCTTCCCAAAATTATTTCCAGTGTTACTATTCCGAAGCTATACACGTCACATTTCTCATTCACTTCCATTGTATAAGCAAGCTCTGCTTAAAGAAAAAGCTCATATAACAATGGCATTGTTAGTATGTAGCAATAACTATTCAATGAAAGTTTAAAAAAATTAATCATATCTTGCATAAATTGTATCATGCTATCACGGATTAATTAGACGTGTAACATGTTTATCCTTAATTAACCTCATCCTAACCATGAAAACGAATCATTGGTCTAAAAATAAAACCATAAAACATGTTAAATATACAATAATATAAAAGACATAAAACCACAATATTACCTGGTGCCACATATCCGTATGTGCCTGCAAGGGCAGTCCAATTAGTTGAGTCTGGGTTTAAGAACTTAGCAGTGCCGAAGTCTGAAACACAACCCTCATATTCAGAATCCACCAAAATGTTCTTGGTTGATATGTCTCGATGCACAATTGGTGGCAAGCAATCGTGGTGCATGTAGCACAAGGCATGAGCTACACCTTTAACAATATTCACTCTTTTTCTCCACCCCAATTCTTTAGCTTCATCATCCTTGCTCAAAATTGTGGCCAAGCTACCCCTTTCAAGATACTCATACACCAAAAATGAGTGTCGTTTATGGGAACAAAAACCATAAAGCTTCACAATATTTCGGTGTCGTATCTCTGTTAGTGCCCTTATTTCATTCAAGAACTCCTTTTGAAAATTCTTCTCACCATTGCATAGAAGGTGGAGTTTCTTTACGGCAACTATGTTGGCGGATCACAAATTTGCTCTGAAGATGCTTCCATGTCCTCCTTTCCCAATGCAATATTTAGAATCAAAATCCTCGGTTGCCCTTACGATTTCCTCATACATGGTTTTTCCATCAAAGTTTAAAATTGAAAAAGAAACCTCTTCATGCGCAATGGTTTCTTCTAGATGCTGATGCTTCTTTTTCCTTTCTACTACAAAGACAATTGTAAATATAGAAGAAAGAAGGAAAAGTGCTGCCACAAGAGAAAATGTGATTACAAATATGAGTTTGTGGTCCTTTTCCTTTTTTGAGCCATGTTTGCAGGGTTGCAAAGCTCCAACGTTGCCACACAATCCTTTGTTGCCTTGTAACGCTTCTGGGGAAGCATTTTGAAATGCGCTGATGTTGGGAAGGGGACCTTCCAAGTCATTGTAGGATATGTCAATATTCAACATGCCGTGCATACCTCCAAAACTTGTTGGAATGAAACCAGAAAGATTATTGTGGGAAAGATTCAGCATCACCAAACTCTCCAAATTTCCCATTGCTGATGGTATCTTACCTCCAAGCGAGTTACCACTTAAATCAAGTTGGGTCAAGTGAACTAATTCCCCCAACTGAACTGGAATTCCTTGATTAAACTGGTTGTTGCTCAAATTTAAATAGAATAATTTGACCAAGTCACCCAAAAGGCTAGGAATTGAATCATTGAATTTGTTTGTGGACAAGTCGAGATACTCAAGATTAGTCAGTGATCCAAATTCTAAGGGTACACGACCGGACAATTGATTTCTATCCAACATCAGCCTCTGCAAAGAAGTCAACCTCCCAAACTCCTTTGGGATAATTCCAACTAAACGATTTGAAGAAAGATTGAGTTCTTGAATTTGGATTGCGTTGCCAATTTCAAGTGATATACTGCCAGTAAGGTTGTTTCCTCCAATTCGTAAGGTTGTTAAATGCGGGCACTGTACCCAGTTGTGTGAGATTTCACCATAAAATTTATTGTCACTTATATCTATAAAATGAAGATTTGGATAGACACCAAAATCTTCAGATATATTGCCTGTCAATTGGTTCCCTTCAAGCCGCAATCTAAATAAGCTCATGCAGGTTTTCATGCTTTTGGGGATTTGACCAGTCAAATGGTTGTTGTTTACTGTAAAGTTTGCGAGTGATCCACCTTGACAAAGGTTTTGGGGCAAATAACCAACCAAGTGATTATTATATAACTGCAAGTGTATCAACCTCGTGAGATTTCCTATTTCCGGTGGGATAGTTCTAGAAAGCTTATTTGTAGAGAGATTGAGAAAGGTAAGATTTCTCAAATCACCTAATGAAGTAGGAATTGAACCAGTGAATTGGTTCTCGTTCAACTTTAGATCCACCAGAGACTTCAAGTTCCCTATTTCTTTAGGAATAGTTCCAGAAAACTTATTTCTAGAAAGATAGAGAATGGTAAGATTTCTCAAATTACCTATTGAAGTAGGAATTGAACCAGAAAGCTTATTTGTACTGAGATAGAGAATGGTAAGATTTCTCAAATCACCTAATGAAGTAGGAATTGAACCAGTGAATTGGTTCATGCTCAGCTCTAACTCCACCATAGACTTCAAGTTCCCTATCTCTTTAGGAATAGTTCCAGAAAACTTATTTCCCCAAAGATAGAGAATGGTAAGATTTGTTAGTAGACCGATTTCTGGTGGAATTTTCCCAGACAACTGATTGTTAGAGAGATCAAGATGAACGAGTTTTGAGAGGGAACTGATCTGAGGTGGGATGGGATCAAAGAGTTGATTGCTGCTGAGGTCAAGATATTCAAGATTAGGGAAGGACAGGAAATAAAATTCATGTAGCGTACCTTGTAAACCAGAGTTGGTAAGGTTTATCCCGGTGACACTTCCAGCAGCGTCGCATGAAATCCCAGTCCAAATGCATGGGCTTGTATTTGGTTTATGATTGGTGGAAGAATTGGTGGCATTGTTAATGGGAAGATAAGTCCATGAGGTGAGATTATTGAACTGGGTTTGATTATGAAAGCTGGCTTTCCATTTGAGAAGAACCTCTGCTTCAGTAGGAGCAGCAGAAGCAAAAGCAAAGTTTGATGATGAAATCAGCTCAACATACAAGATAAGGCAAAAAGCAACAGAGCATGATACTTTTGAAGATATCATGGTTTTTCTTTTTGGTGTATATAATGTTATACTACTTCTGGGACTTATTTATAGTGCCAATTGCCTTGCGGTAGCTATAATTATTCTACTTGAAAGTCATTCCAGTATCTTTTTTCAATTTCTTTCTTGATTAGGATGGTTTAGGGAAGACTTTGGAGTTTTTTATACACTCTAGTTAAAGTCTTTGTCTCAATCTCTAATGTTAAAATTGGAAATTTTTCTTGGTCTTCTTCAACGTAATAATGAAATGAAAATGATAGATTCATAGAAGCAGCTCATCCACTTGAATAGGAAGCACTAAAGATCGAGCAGAGTACATCATCAATATGAGCTTAGTTAAATTAATCTTATTTTTCTATTAAATGTTTTTGTGGCCTTAAAATGAGCGTGTTGCAGATGCATGACTACAAATTCATTTCCAAGTGGGGGTTGAGGGGAACCTTCTTATAGACTTTTCGTTGCATTGGTTGTGGGGATTGTGAATGTCCACTGTTACTAATTAATCAACAAACTAATCACATCCTAAGCATCCATGAAAATCTTAAAGTTAAAGTTCAACCTTCAATGAGGCAAAAATCTCACTTTATACCAAAAAAGAAAAAGATGGTAAAAAACACATATTGGAATTGGAGTAGAAGATGCTGAATCTTGTGTGCCTGAACATATAACTGGAGTATGAATTTTAGAACACAACAGTTTGTTCTTTTTTTTAAGTGTTTCTTCGTATTTTTCATTGTATTGTCTGATTTGGTTATATTAAAAAAAAAAAAAAAAAAAAACAAACTTACACACTCTCAAATTTTAGTTACAATAAACTACTTACTGAACACACACAGATAGCTAGAGACACAAAACAGTATGGTTGTGCCTATAAGAAAGAAATTTCATACACTTGAGTCAAAGCTAGTCTTTAATTTGCTCGATCTTATCTTTGTCGATCTATAAATTAAGTTAAATCCAAATTTTTTTTTTTCTTCAAGTCCTCATGACATATATATATAGCGTGAATAAGAGGGTAAAGATCAAAGGAGATTTCAATCAACTGTTATTGCATGATGAGCGGATGAGGAAGACTGAAGGGACCTATTTGATAACAGATTGAAGAGAAAGAACAAAAAGAAAGAGTATAGAAGAAGAGATCGAAATCTATTTATACACAACACATCGAGAAGCAACCAAGCTAACTGTGTCACAATGCTAACCATTTCTCTAACAGATCGACTTCTAACAACTAAGCCACATGTCAGCTTATCATTGGCTACAATCAAACTAAACGAATTAACAGCACAACTACTAAAACTATTGACACGTGTACAATCTTGTAATATACTGGTATGCTTAACACTATTGTCACTTGGTTTTGTACATACTAAAATGAGCGTGTGCATTGGTTTAATTAATTCAAGAATTGACAACAAGGGAATATTTGGGCTCATGCACATGTGACATGACCAAAAAATCATTCAGTTCGTTCTATGGATTGAGAATTTGAGGTGATAATAGGGATTCAGGGATATTTTCCTTGATTATTAATTAGGACTAGGTTTATTGTTTGTGATGGATCTATATATAAAAATACGAATAATTTTCTTTTTCTTTTTAGAAAATCGGATCGTCAATCACAAATACATTATCTACTTTTTACACATTTACTTAACAAAACAAAAACAATTACATCAATTCAGTTTCACTAAAGACTAAATTTAGTTTCAATCTGAATTCATAGCATTGGGGCATTTTTTTCAATTACAACTGAAACTTAACAAAAAATCTTTAGAACTTCAATTCTCAAATCTTTAAATCTTCAAATTGTAACTGAAAGTAAACAATAAAACAATTTCAATCGAAAAAACATGAAATAGAACACTACAATCAAAGCAACAGACCTATTCAAGAATAGAAATCAAAGCTAAACATATTATAAAACAAAGCTAAATCATAATTGAAACTGAATATGAACTGGAACTGAATACGAACTTAAACTGAATTTGAACTGAAATTTTCTCTAATGCATATAATTAATCATAGATCAACAACAAAACAACAGAACACTATAATCAAAGCAACAAACTATTGAAGAACAAAAATCAAAGCTAAAACATATTATATAACAAACAGATTATAAATCAAAGCTGAATAAGAACTGAAACTGAATACGAATTTAAATTGGATTTGAACTTAAACTTTCTCTGAAGCATATAATTAATCAGAGATCAACAATAAAACAACATAACACTATAATCAAAGCAACATGCATATTCAAGAACAAAAATCAAAGCTAAAACAGATTATAAATAAAAGCTAAATCAGAACTGAAATTGAATGTTAACTGAAACTAAATTTGAACTGAAACTTTCTCTGAAGCATATAATAAATCAGAGATCAACAATAAAACAATATAACACTATAATCAAAGCAACAGACCTATGCAAGAACAAAAATCAAAGCTAAAACATATTATATAACAAACAAATTATAAATCAATGCTATATCAGAACTGAAACTGAATTTAACTAAAACTAAATACAAACTAAAACTGAATTTAAACTAAAACTTTCTCTGAAGCATATAGTTAATCAGCGATCAACAATAAAACAACATAACACTATAATCAAAGCAACAGACATATTCAAGAACAAAAATCAAAGCTAAAACATATTATAAATCAAAGCTAAATCAGAACTGAAATTGAATATTAACTGAAACTTTCTCTAAGCATATATTAATCAAAGATCAACAACAAAACAACATAACACTATAATCAAAGCAACAAACCTATTCAAGAACAAAAATTCAAAGCTAAAACAAAATATATAACAAATAGATTATACATCAAAGCTAAATCAAAACTAGAATTGAATATAAATTGAAACTTTCTCTGAAGCATATAATCAAAGATCAACAAAACTTTCATTGCTAAATCACGCTTCGTACAACTATTCATACATACATACATACATATATATAACCCTTATTCCAACAAAACAAGTAGACAAAAAGCAAAATAATTATTGTGAAAAAATAAAACAGAAGAATTTATATTTATATATATATACTCTCTTTTTTTTTTTTGCTAAAGATATATGTGACATGAATACTAAATTTCCAAGCAATTAAGCACACACGCACAACCATGAAGACAATCCATGCAATTAGCTCATAAATTAAACTATGATATTTTGCAACAAAAAATTAAACTAAGATTTCATGGACATAATTTTTTGTATGCTGCGTTTGTATTGGAACTTTCAACACAATAATTTCTAGATAATTTCAATTGGTCCCCAAATTCTAAATCCTCGGTAAATCAAACAAATATATGATATGCTTGGAACTCATAGGAAAGGGAATAGAAATTGTAATTGCTAAAATATTTTAATTAAAGTGAATAAAATCAAGTAACCACTTGAGGCGGAGTCGCCGCAATGGCCGTGAGGTTTGATTTGGGGTTTTTCGATTCATCAACAATTAATTGGACCAATCCAAACACACATAAGTGAAGAGCACAACGAGGAGAAGAAGATGGGTACCTAACTTGACGGAAATGGTTGCCGGAACCTGAGATCGCCGGCGAGGATATCGCCAGCTTCTCTCCTTCGAAATGACTGGCCTAAGGGTCATCCAGATCTTATGATGGCCCCAGTGGACTTAGGATGACGAGAGGAAGCCATCGATGGCGGTCCAACACTTTGTCGTTGCCGGAATCGACGAATTGCCGGCTAGGGTGCTCGGGTCTACCTAGACCTGATTCGGCGTCGATGCTAGCTTTCCTTGAGAGTGGAATACAAGGGAAGAGAGAGGAGAGATGAGAAAATCAGGATCGGTCTCGCCGGCAACCGTCCTAGGGACCTCATTTTCCATAGCTTATATGAGGACTTGCTATTTTTATTTCCTACTTTGTTTTTGTATTGTTTGGTTATAAGACTTGTACTACTTTACGTTTCTTTTTTAATGAGAATTTTTGCAAATGTTATAAGTTATCAATGTTTAGATGGAATTATTGGTACAGTTGTATTTCATGGAAACCATATTCATCTATATGGTGTTTTAAAGAAGTCTTTGGTGCCTATCTAATTTAATTAAAAATATATATTAACTCTAAGTTAAATTAACATATTAATATATTATAATACTTTCAAGAAGAAAATGTTTGATAGAAATTAATATTTTTTTAAAATAGTAGCTAATAAAATATTTTCTATAAAATTATGTGAATAAGCTCGATACAGCTCAAGTTCGTATCGGGTTCGATTTTTTTTTGGCTCGTTTGAGCTCGACTCGTTTAAGAAACAAGTCAAGCCAAGCTCAAGCTCGAAAAATTTAAAACAAGCCAAGCTTGAGAACAGTAGTATTCGGTAGGGGTGGGCACGGTGTGGTTCGGCTCACTTCACCTCGAGAACCATGCACCGCGCCATAAATGTTTTCTCGATGTGGTTCGGTGTTGTAAACCGAACAAATTAGAGAAAAACCAAACCATTGCAAAGACGGTTTGGTTCGGTGCATGCACGGTTTTAAAATAAATACAACCTGCTTAAAACAAAGTTAAGAACCTACTTAAAAGTTAAAACAAATACAACCTGCTTAATACTTAAAAGTTACTAGTTTACTACAACAACAAAAATAACTACAAGTCTACAACCAAACAAAGTTAAGAACCTGCTTTCTTAATTTCTTTAGGTTTGTCTGATGACTTGAATCACTTGATGAGTGAATGTCTTCTTTTTTTTTGGTTGGAGAGTGAATGTCTGAATGAATATGTGATTTACTGATTTTGTCATTTTTTATTTTTGTTTTTGGTCTATTGACTTATTGAGTATTGAGTCTATTGACTCTATTCAAATATTACAGACTTTACACTATTAATTATTTAATTAGTTTAATTTAGGTATGCCATTGTCTGATGAGTGATGAGTGATTTCTAAGTGATTTTGTGATTTTTAATTTGTTCTTTTTGTTTTTGGTCTATTACAGTATTTATGTATTACTCTATTTGTTTGGTTTTTTTTTATTTTTTATGTTTTAGTTATTTGGGGTTTCGTTTGGGGTTTGGGTAGATTGGGGTTTCATTTGGAGTTTTGGCAAATTGGGGTTATATCTAATATAAGATTATAATCTGTAACTATATATATTATATAATCTATTTGTTTGGTTTTTTTAATTTATTTTATTTGGCATTTCGTTTGGGGTTTGGGGAGATTGGGGTTTCGTTTGGGGTTTGGGTAGTAGGGGTTTCATTTGGAGTTTTGGCAAATTGAGGTTATAAGTTATAAGTTATATCTAATATAAGATTATAATTTGTAACTATATATATTATATAATCTATTTGTTGGTATATTTGTTTGGTTTTTTTAATTTATTTTATTTGGGGTTTCGTTTGGGGTTTCGGAAGATTGAGATTTCGTTTGGGATTTGGGCAAATTTGGGTTATAAGTTATAACTATATATAAGATTACTATAGTATATATATAACTATATACTACTATAGTATATACTAGTATACTAATATAATTATAGATTACTTATATAGTTATATATAACTATTGTAGTATGTATACAACTATATACTAAGTTACTAACTATATATTATATACTAAGTTTATATATAAGTATATAACTTTATATGCATAAAACATTATTATATAGACTATAGACTATAGAGTATATAGAAATAGAATACACTAATTTTATTATATAAGATATAACTAAAATTATATACTAAAACATTATTATATATATAATATTAAACTCATAGGGTTATATAAAATATATTTTAGGGTCTAAAATAAAAATGTATAAAATGTGTATAAAAATGTATAAAATGTGAACAAAAATGTATAAAATGTGCATCAAAATATATAATTATATTTTTTAAAAATTACTCGGTTTGGTTCGGATTAAATGAGCATAAAACCAAAACCGAAACCGTCCATATACGATTTGGTTCGGTTTTCTCTTACGGTGTTGATTTTTCGGTCAACCCGGTTTTTTTTCGGTTTTTTTACGGTGGGTTTGGTTCGGTTTTTCAGTGCGTCGGTTATTATGCCCACCCCTAGTATTCGGCTTGGCTCTGCTCGTTTACACCCCTAATCCTGACTTCTGGTAAAGGGAATTAAAGTTAATCATCTTTTTTGAGTTTCTCTAATTCATTTCTTTGTCTTAAATTATTAGATATGTTTAAAAGATTAACATGCATGCTCATCTATAAAAACTTTGATGGCTTAGACCTGGCAGAAACTCAATCAACCAATTGCTAAATCAACCACACATCCAATTCCAATATATTTTAACCAAAAGGCCCTAAAACATTAATGTAAAAGAATTTTTTGTAATTTCAAAAATCAAGATAAACTTAAAAATCCAACATTGACCTGCTATCCTAATCATCTACTTCCAAATTAAAATCATTGATCTATATCCTGCTTAACATCACCATATGGCATCATTTGAATGATAAACAGAAAAATCTCCTACTTCTTCTTTCTTTGTTTCCGTTTACGTGCGACCCGACCCGAACCCATCTTCCATTTTCGGCCAGTGGCGTTAGAACCGTCTCTTCATCCTCTTTCTCCCTCTGTCATCCTTTCCACCATTAGAGCTACCAACACAGTGAATTGAAGAGAAATAAGTCCGAAAATCCTCACTGTCGATTCGCCGATTACAGCCACGACGTGACCTCCTACCTCCACCATAAGCTTCCTCTCATCTTGCTGATCAATTTGGTACCAATCCCTTGTCCCGACAACGACCCACGGCGGCGAGTCGAAGAAAAGACTAAGGAGAAGGACTGTTGGTCGGCTTTTGGGTTTGGGGTGGGGTGCTGCGTGGGGAAGGACTAAGGAGAAGGGCTGTTGGGCTTTTCTTTATTTTTTTTATTGTTATTTTTAATTTGGGTTATTTTTAAAAAATTTTGTCTGTTTTAAATGTTTTGAATTCTTATTTTTTTATTTGCTAATTTTTTTATTATCTTTATATTTTTTTTGCCAATGTGGCAATGTGTCAGGTCCATATAGCAGTGTGTAACGCGCTTAGTCAGTGCCACGTCATCACTTAACGGGCCTCCTGACAGATGACTTAACGGAGGTACTAACTTGTCACCAAATTGAAATAGAGGTATGTGGATCCCACTTTTTGAAGACGAGATACCAAGTTAAAATACGTGGTATAGTTGAGGTACTAAATTGTATTTTACCCCATAATTAATTTAACAGCAAATTTCACTTTGCACTCCTGAGGTTTGCTCAGATTGTCAAGTTGCCACATTGTCTTTGATTTCAAACCATGGGTCCAAATTGCCAAAATTAAAACCGGGGAGTAACTTGACAATCTGAGCAAACTTTATGGGTGTAAAGTGAAATTTGGTTTTAATTTAAACTACACCCAACATCGTCAGTATACCTAACAGCTCTTTATACCCAACATCTGCACTCATCTCTATATCTCTACACACCTCTCCTCTTTAACAAAACCCTAAACTCCACTACACTAACATTCTCTATATCAAGGCAAACAAACAAAATATTGATAAATGGATGCATAAGTCGCTAATTTTTTTATTATCTTTATATTTTTTTTGCCAACGTGGCAATGTGTTAGGCCCATATAGCAGTGTGTAACGCGCTTAGTCAGTGCCACGTCATCACTTAACGGGCCTCCTGACGGATGACTTAACGGAGGTACTAACTTGTCATCACCAAATTGAAATAGAGGTATGTGGATCCCACTTTTTGAAGACGAGATACCAAGTTAAAATACGTGGTATAGTTAAGGTACTAAATTGTACTTTACCCAACAATTAATTTAAGAGCAAATTCACTTTGCACCCCTAAGGTTTGCTCAGATTGTCAAGTTGCTCCCTTAGGTTTCAATTTTGGCAATTTGAAATCTAAGGTTTGAAATTAAAAACAATGTGGCCCCTTAGTAAATCTGACTTAACATATATACATACTAAATTAATAGGATATGTATTAATACATATTATTAAACTAATTATACTAATATATATTATTACTAATATTAATATTATTGCAATTAATACTAGTACTATACTAAATTACCAATACTACTCGTACAAATATATATTCATCAAATATTATATTTTATGCATCATATTTAATTAAATTTTAATTTATATTGGTATATAATAATTAGTATTATTATAATTAAATCGAAAATGAACCGAAGATATATTGAAGTAAATTGAAAATGAACCGAAGTAAATCGAAAATGAACCGAAAGTATCCGATATCAAAATTATCGAAATCGAACAAAAAACTGAAGTTTACAAAAAATACCGAACCGAAAAATACCGAAACCGAAAAATACCAAAATCGAAAAATACCGAATTTTTTTGTTTTAGTTTGGTAAGCCTCAATATCGATCCGAACTGACCGATGGGCAGCCCTAATCCGGACGTAAAAAATTGTGAAAGCCTACATGCAAAAAAGAACAACCAAAATCTAATCTGGTATTTGTCTATTTATAGAAGGATATCTATTCCTAATTAATTTCGGTAATTTTACTAATTTGTGAATTCTTATGCATAATATTATTTAGGGTGAACCTACAATTGTATGCAATTGGAACTCCTATTATAAAGATTGCTGTAAGTACTAATAAGGCTCCTACAAAGGTCCAACATTTGGGTTGGGTGAGGCCCACTGGACCTCTTTACGTGTGAGATTTTCTATGGCAATTCAAATGTAATTAAACAGAAGAACATTAATGAGCAGTGGTAAATATGAAAGACCACATTAAGTAAAAATGCACATTAAAGACTAAATTGATATTTTTGTTAAAATTGAGGGACCATTTGTGATAAAAGCTAATAAATAAATATAACAAATGAGTGTATACACCCGTTGGTGTGTTTGGATGAAGAAAAAAAAACTTGGAATGTAAAAAAAATTCAGTATTTAAGAAATTACATGCTCTAATTTCTTTGTTTGAGTCCATAAATACAAAATTTTGTAAATTTTTGTAAATTCTATGTGAAGAACTTGAGATTTGAGGGCTCTAAATTCCACCCAAATTGATGTTATTTTCAAAATTTCAATTTTTCCAAAAGAATAATAAATGGTGCCCACCCATCACTTTTACAATTAATCACAATACCACCACCACTACCACCATGCCGTTGCTACCGCTACCACCACCACCGCCACCGTCATCATCACTGACATCGCCTCGCTGCTGCCGCCACCATCGACACCGCCTCGCTGCTGCTGCCACCATCAACGTTGCCGCTGCTACCACCATCACCACCACTGTCGTCACTGCTACCACTGCCACTGCCACCGCCATCGCCAACACCCCAATTTTCGCCATCACCATTTCTCCCACTACCCATGGACCATCACCCTTACCACCATCATCAACTCACCACAAACATCATTTTTATTGTTGCCACCATCACCATCACTCTTTTATAATTGATGCATCAAAAAATAAAACTACTATTAATTCCGTATTTAAATTTCATCATGTTTACATGTTATCCAAACAAGAGAATTTACATATTCTAAAATTTTAAATCACATCATTTTAAATTTCGTCATTTGTGAATTTCTTAGTAGTTTCAAACTACTTCATCCAAATGCATAGTAAAAATTTACTCTCATTATTGGTGATTTTAAAAGGCTGAACTAATCCATGCTAAACATAATAATGGGCAAAAATGATAAAAAAAGCTCCTCCACAAGAATTTCATTGACAAAATAGTTCCAAGTGTTTAAATTCTTACCTTTCAATCCAACTTTGGGCTCATGTAAATTTTAATTAGTAATATGCTATTAATAAGATTCTCTTGCTTATAAGAGAATTTTTTTAGCAGTAATATCATATTTTTTGAGTTTAAGATAGTGTGTATGAATTTATTATATTAGTGTATTAAAATTTTACAAGTAACATATGACAAATGCTGTATATATACCTATAATTTTAACATAATTAATTGTCAGTAACTATAGGGTGATGGGTGTTCCAAGTTCAAACACTAGCTGTTATATCCAAGTCAGCCTTGACCTATTATCCGCACAGCTGCCTAAGCATATAAGAAAATACTGTTCACAGGTAAAAAAATCCAAACTGTACCTTGTCAAAAGCTGCTGAAAATAGAAGGGCAAGCGAGATGCTACTTGTTAGCCTTGTAATTTTTCTGTTAAGTTTTACGAAACTGAAGAAACAAAAATCTTGACTCTGGCTGCAGGAGGAGCCCCTTCTTGCCATCCAATCCTGTGTAGGACTCAGTTCTGTTAAACACCATGCAAATGCATCTATTGCTTGGTTTTACTACCAATACCGGACAAGAAATCCAAAATTTTAAGAGCTTTTGCAGTGTCATTCTGCAAACCTTCACTCATACTGCTATTCTTAGTGTCCCTATCAACCTGAGTACTGGTAGAACCAATTGACTGATTCATCCTTTTGGTTTCATACTTTGCTGCAAATGCAAGTGTCGAAAAGAATGCCCTCTGAGATGATTTGTCTGTGTCTTTATGAAACCTGGATGCTATGTGATCTGAAGATTGACCCGAAGTAAGTGGAGAATGTGGCAGCTTCAGTGAGATTGCACTTGGGATTTGACGGTTATCAACTCTATTTTGATTCTCATGAAAACCCTCATTGTTACCACAACTGGCAGCCAAGCTAACAGGTTTTTCATTGCTAGAGTTAGCTACGGAAGATTTCCCGAAAGAAAAAAAGTTTAGTCCCTGTGGTGCTGCTGCAGGCTGATTAACTTTAAGCACCCCAATTGAGTTTTGAACAGTCCTGGACACACTTGGGCTTGTAAGATCCCCATTGTTACCACAACCAGAAGCCAAGCTAACTGGTTTTTCACTACTAGAGTTAGCTATGGAAGCTTTCCCAAATGAAGGACAGTTTAGTTCGTGCGGTGCTGCTGCAGGTTGATTAACTTTTAGCATCCCATTCAAGTTTTGAACAGTACCGGACACACTTTGGCTTGTCTGATTCCCATTATTACCACAACCAGAAGCCCAGCTGACCGGTTTTCCACTACTAGAGTTGGCTACAGAAGTTTCCCCGAAAGAAAAAAAGTTGAGTCCCTGTGGTGCTGCTGCAGGTTGATTAACTTGTAGCATCCCATTCGAGTTTTGAACAGTCTCTGGCACACTTGGGCTTGTCTTATGACAGACTTGGTTTGTACCACTGGCATCATCTGGTGAAGCTTTTCCAAATGATAAGAAATTTATTCCTTTAGGAGTGACTACTGGTGGAGTTCTCATCCAAATGTCATTTGAATTTTGATAGGAACTTGATAGACTTTGGTCTATCAGGTTCCCAGCTTTGGTACCAGTTTTCCTATCCAGCGTCAAGGCTCCTTGTTTATACATACTAGACTGAACCAATGATGGTTTCCCAGTAGAGAAGAAGCAAATTCCTTTGGTAGCCAGAACAGGTTGTTTCAACAGAGCCCTTGCTGCATTCAGTTCAGTATTACTGAGAGTATGGGCATTCTTGTGGGAGGCAGAGCCGATTTTTACTTGTGCAGATCCAGATTTACCTTGCACCGAGGAAGGCGTCGATTCAGGTTTGCAAGCAGCAGTTGCACTGTCTTCCTTGGATGTCATCTTAGAAAAATTGTAAATTTGATCAGCAAAATATAACTTATTTTAGTAGTAACTGAATTAGGTAAGAGCTAATGATAACTCAGGGCAGATATAGTCAGTTAATTTACACATGCAAAATATTGTGAGAGAACTCGCCAAGCAGGCTTTACATTATAAGTGGCTCAAAGTAGCATCCTATAAAGGCAAGAATGTACCTTGTGCGAATACAAACAATGATCACCTCTGCTGCAGAAACCATTGGCAATAAATTTGTCACAGGGATACTTGATAAGCTGATGATCATATGGGCAGTCATCCCCTTTCATGCATAACCCACGTGCAAAAAAACTGCAGGGCTGCAACACCAGAATACAAGACAAGGAAAGTGCATTATATCCTTCATAGAGTTTAGGTACCATTTATGGAGTACTTCTATTACCACCCCCCACTCTGCTCATCCCACCTATCTGTTTTGCTAACCCTCCTATTAAAATTTTAAAAATCATATTGCTTAACACACCCACCAATATTTGCAAAATACCCAGCCTACCCTTTTTTTTTTTTAATGTTTTATAGTTAGTTATGGATGATGGCGGCCATGCCAGCCTCCAGTTCCATTTTTCATTTTTGTTTAATGTTTGTCATTTTAGGCAATTCATAGAAGGATAAAAGTGTAATTGAAAATTTTACAAAGAGGCGGGATGAAAAATTTGGGGGTGGTAAAAGAAGCGATCTTAAAAAAAAATCCTTCAATTAAAGCAACTAGCACCACGAGAAAGCATTAAGAATCCAGTCAATTGACATACCTTGGATTTTGTTAGAGGCACCATATCATGTGAAAATTTGCATTTTGCACCCTGAGAAACAAAACAAAACATAATAAATGAGGAGAGAGCTAAGGGAAGGAAATCAAATGATGATAGATCATTGACACCCCAAAATTTTTTTAAAAAGAAGTAAAAGAAAAGACATTGCTTTGGCAACTCTACAAAGAAATAATTATGAAGAAAAAAGTTCTGAGTATGGTCAAAAATCAAGTACTTTTGCAATAAGCAATATCAAGGCACGCTGCTTTAGGACAAATATAAAGTAAAGTTAAAACATCAATATAGATCAACAAGATGGATAGAATTGAAAGCTCAACCTCGTAGCACCTTCCCTTTAGATAATGGCGGCAATAATTTACAGTTTTTGGTTTCTGTATTGGAAGCAGCTTCAGCCTTTTAACACCAAGTTTCCTGTTCTTTTCTGCTCATTTCTTTCGGTCTTTGGCCTGCAAGGTGCATTGTTCATGAAAAATAAATGTCAATGTACATTTACAAGCAGCTACAATATGTTGGCCTTAAGCACTGAACATATTGAGAAACTTTTCAATTACTTTTCCAAATGGGAGTTCCAAAGAGATTTGCAATAAGATCTCTTTGCAATGTAAGTAATAACTAATATGTAATACCTTTTTCCTTTCTTTTGATTCCTTTGAAGGAAGACCACGCTTTTTCTTATTACAGGCAATGGCATCCCACTGCACATGACCACCAATAAACCATACTGGTTACAAATGGACCAAAAGAGCAATGTGTCAAACTAAAAATTAACTCATAATCAAGACTCTCTGGCAAAAGAGCAATGTGTATGTATGTGGTAGAGTTTCTGCTCAATGAATTGAGCAGCAACTCTAAAGAATGAAGGTGGCATATTGATACATCACAAAATGTACCATGCGAACAGCTACATTGGTATGAGTAAACAGAATTTACGAAAAGAAAACACAATATATGGACATGCATCTAAGGAAAAGAAAATACACAAGTGAAAAAGATACCTTTTCTTCAGATGTGATTCCATGCGTTCCAGCTGTATTTTTCTCTGAGATTTGTTCATGCAATGGTAGATTACTAGTACAAAATGCTGGACAGCCAATAACCTCCCTAACTCGGCTATTTTTCTTTTCAATTCTTCCACTGTCTACCAAAGGATCAAAGTCATCTGCCTTTATAGCTTTCATATATATACCCTTAACAACTCCTGGTCTACAAGTGTTTTCAGTTCTTTTACTTTCTCTGAGTTCCACTCCTCCACCATTTTTTACTTTGCCAGCAGTATCCACCAGAAAGGAATCGTAGTCAAAATATATTCCATTTGCTTCCTTACAAGGGTGCTCTTTTCTACCAATTACATCTTTACATATTTGCACCTGATTGACCTTCTTTTCCTCAAACATTACTGTATCATGCAAAATCATATCTATTGATCGGTCATCCGTACCGTCATCACCAGAAATTTCTCCCTATCATTCATATGGTTGGGAGAAGTCATCCCATTTCTTGTGCAAGCTATTTTCTCCAGTTCCTTATCCTTCGGCTGCATTTCATGCTCTACTTCCAAATAATTAGTTTTATGTGTATAACTTTTGTCTTTATTACACTTACTAGGCTTTGAAGCTTCAACAACCATATCTTTGTTTAAAGAGAAATCAAAGGCTTTTGTATCACCCCCAGCAGATACAGAAGTCTCCATTACTTTATGTTGCATTATAGGCTCTACAACCAATGTGTTAGTCCTCAAGGAATCGTTGCGTTCATTAGAGTCCTTTTGATTTGAAATTTCACCAACCACAGCATTATTTAAAGACGAATCAAAGGTGTCAGATCTCACTGCAACACTGTGTTGAAAGTCATCATGTTCTTGGTTATTCAACAATTCAAATTTATCGTTCCCACTCGGGTTCTGATCCAATGATGTGGTTGAGGGTTTAGGAGTGCTGTCTTCATTTTCATTCACAATCTGCTCGAGCTCATCCATCAGCATTTGTTCAGGACCAAACCCCAAATCTTGAAAACCAATTCCAAAGATATTTTCAATGTCCATCGCGTCCTTTTGTTTCGACAAATACTCATTCTCTTCAGATATCATTAAATCTTCTATCTGCTCTATTGTTTCTCGGAAAACATTAGCATCAGAACTCTCATCAACCGTCGTGACTTGTTGAGCTGCCAAATTATCAGGCTTCACACTCTCAGGAGCAACCAATTCAACATTCTCATACACTTCCTTTACAGTTGCTTGCCCTGACTCATTGCTGCCATTATCTTAATACAAAATAAAGAATATAAAAATTAATAAAACAACACAATTAAACCTAAAATTAGCTATAAAAATATAAAAACCAAAATTCTAAAGCTTTAAACTAAACATTCCAAATCACTAAGCTACTGAAGTAATGAAGAAATCAGTTTCACTAAGTTAAATTCGATTTCTCAATAACCAAACAGTAAAAAAATAAAAAACTGAGCTATGCAAATTCAACTACCTTGATTAAGCTCCTGAGGTACAAATTGAGAGGGAATTGAATGTTGCGACTCATTGTAGCAGTGAGATAGTATGCGAACCAAGGTACGGTAAGTTTCGCTCCTGAGGTGTCTTCGACGGTGAGGAGGGAAAGAGATTAGAGTTTGGGACGGTTTGGCTGTTTCAATTTGGGTTTCCTCCATTGTTGCAAGAGGTTCCTTCTCTTCAGAAACTGTTTGGGCTTAAATTTGTTACCAACCGGAGTAATTTTTTGTGTTAAAGTGCGTTGGGTGGCATTTGAGACAATTCACTTGGTTGGAGCAATTCGTCAAACACATGTAGTGCCTGCTTGTTGGGTGGAGATGGCTGGGTGCTAATTGATCAAACACATCCCAAAATGATCAATCCAAGCTGTGTATACAGAGGCCATGCTGATTGGTTTGGAGAGAATGATTGGGAGATGTGGGCATGCTAGAAAAGATTGGGAGATATGGTTGGAAATGGTTTTGCACGGGGTATAAGCCAAGTCAATTGGTTTGCCATCAGGGACGGATCCAGGATCTGAAACTGGGGTGGGCTAAAAAAACCCTTGACAGTACGAGGAAATTTCATTAATAAACAGAAAATATACACCTAGCAACCTTACTTCTAGCAATATGCACTTGAATTTTGAAGCTTACCAAACCAGCAATAATGAAATATACAACTTCGTTTCCAAACTTCCACTTCCAACACTTAAAGATTGAACTTACAAAACTTGGCACCTGAAATTTACAAGCAATCCCATATCAATCAAGTTGATCACATATGCATTTACAAATGAAATATGTGTCCATATGCTCAGACATCATATACTCTCTCACACTCTACGGGACCAAACTTCGTCTTCTTTTTACTAGAATTCTATGATTGCTTTTATGGCCATTGGCCCATGGCTTGTGCTATTCAGCAACTGGAGACTATACAGATACAATTATACTTTACTAAGTAACAAGAAGGCATATAAATATACAATACAAGTCAACTGGACTAATGGACTTGCTCTTTCTTCCTGCTCGTCACCAGTCAGTCAGCTCCCCTACCCCATACACATATACAACGCAAGTATAGAAGCTGATCGTTGGCAATGGAGAACAAAAACCTATATGTTAAAAAAAAAACAAATGTGATTTGTTAAGAATTCGGGTGACATTGAAATAGGTATGGGTCTGGTCATTGGGGCATAAAATCCAACAAAATAAAAAATTCCTAAATTTAATCCCTAAATTCAAATGGGGTTCTCAGTTCTTACATTTAAACCTAACCTTAATACTCAAATATAAACCCTAAATAGCTAAATTCACACACAATTAGAATCCCTAAATTCAGCCTCAAACATTTAAACCTAAATTAAATTAGAAACAAAAAAGAAGATGAGAGATTCAAGAGAAATACCTGCCCATGCTGAAAATAAAGATTGAAGGCAATGATTTAGATGCCTGGTGAGTGGTGAGAGAGAGTGAGAGCTGAGACTGAGAGTTAAGACAGAACGAGAGACCAGAGAGAGAACGAAGGGTGGTGTCGTTTTGTTTTTCAAGGTGGGCTGGGCTTAGTTTTGTTTAAAGTGATTTGTAACACACACACACACTCTCTCTCTCTCATGTCCTAATCATTTTTTCTTCATGCAGGGTCCTCTTCAAGCTTATAATGGACTCTCTCTCTCTCTCTCTCTCTCTCTCTCTCTCTCTCTCTCTCATCTTTATTCTTCATGCCAGGGCCATACTGCAAGAGGATTTTTTTTCACGGGACCTCCTGAAGAAGTGATGTGTGTTTTAGCCTATACAGAGAAGTGTTGTTGTTCTCTAACAAAAGAGAATAAACCTCTACTCTAACAACTTCAAGTTTACTGAAAGCAACTATTTATTTCATAATATAAAATACTTTCTCAGGGCGAATCAAGCACTTCATTGTGGTCCTCAGTATTGCAAGGTACTCATCCTTGGGGTCAGCTTTCAAGTCTTGTACATAGAAACATTCATCAAATCCAAACCTCTTGAAACACAAAACCAATATCTAAACCCTGATTGAGAGATTCATTCCCAAATTCATTTTTGTAGTGATTGAGAGATGCATTGATTTGTGCTTTGCTCCGTGTAGCCAACATCCTGATAATATCCTCATGATTGTAGGCCTTCTCAGAGATCTTTTCATGGAGTATCTTAGCCTCTGATTTTTCCAGAGTCATGTTCACCTCATCTCCCTCATATCTATATGCGCTAACAAGAGGTGCTAAAAGCTGGGAAGAGCAAAGTTTGACAGTAAATCTCTCTTTGTTGCAAGGAGAAAAAAATTCTCAAATGAAATAAAAACTTTGATATGGTAAGTCCAAAAAAAAATTAACTTGCCCAGCACAAAATATATATATAACTAACATTAACAAATTTGAAAAAAGAAGGCTTATCAATGGATGACTATAGCCAGTGCTTTGCTAGGACCTTTCTTTATTGCCCTTGAGACTGGGATAACTCTGTTCCATTGCCACCAGCCATTATATGATTAATCATTTTCACTCACACATATGTGGGAAGCTTAGAACTGGTTTAGGAATTACAGATATATTTAAAGTCTACCTGTCTAGGAAGTGTATTTTCCTTTTAATTTTAAGAAAGCATTTTCATGAATTCAAAAGTGAAAAGCACCACTCATCATTCACTGCACCTGTCTAAACAAATGGTTGCTAAACCAATCAGAAAATAAATGAAATACAGCCTTCTTAGACTGATAAAAGAATGCATTAAATTGTAAAAGTACATTGTTTTTTTTTCTTTTTCAAAACAATAGAAAAGGAACTTCATATCTCAAGTGGAAAAGTCTTCTATTAGAAGATAATCTATGTACCTTGAACATGTCCCCAGTTGTGTGATGTGCAACATCCTCTTCAAGGAACCTCTTATAGTGAGAATGATAAGCCTGCCTTGCCAAAAGTAGATCATGTGAAGACCTAGAGCAGGCTATTTCTGCAAGAACCTGACTGTTTTTAGTCCTCTTCTTTGTTGCTTCATTGGCCAAAAGTGCATCGCGTTCAGCAGGATCAAGTGTCCAAAGCAGTACCCCCTCTGATTTAGAGAAATTCAGAAAACCAAATATATATGTTAGCACTATCAATGGATGTGTTTACTTCCTCCCACAAGTTAATTAGCCCAAAGTTTAAGCTTGTGAAAACTAGTATCATGGATTCGTATCCAATTAAGAAAAACAGAAAGCTGCAAATATTGATAGCATATGCCCTGCCTTGTCTTGGAAGAATCATGGTATCAGTATATGTAAAACATATGCAGTTAAATGAACACAACTAATGTAAAACAAAGTACCTTCCAAAAGTGGCCTCAAAGTCACTTGAAAGTTATTGTTCAGTTCCTTAGGGAGATCTTCACCATAAGCTTCAGCATACGTTTTTCGAATAACCTTTCTTTGAGCAGCATTTCTATGCCCCAAAATGGATATGATCAACCTCATTGGTCCCCCCTTCCTACAATCATATTGATAAAAAATTTAAGATTACATAAATCCAAACAACCTGAACATGAAAGTGATTGATAACAACTCTGGCCTAAACTATTAGCGGTAAAATAATTATAATCATGCTGGGAAAATTTATCAAATCAAAGGAAAATTTAAGTTGTTAAAAGTGACTATAAATTGCACATCAGACAATGATTGAAATGTATTTCAAATGGTTTCCAAAGCCAGGTGTAATATTTAGAAAATTAATACTACATTTTCAAGAGTCAACCAGATCTAATAATTAGCTTCACTATATTGCTTCTGCTATCAAAGGACACGCTTTCTAACGGTAAGAACTGAATAGCCTTTTCTTTCTCTAAGGATTTTCATCATTAATAAATACTCATCCATCCCTCTTAAACAGTCCATGTCAAATTGGATTATTTACAAACCTGTTATATATCTATATATAGCAATCTTTTTTTCTTTTTTTTTTTGTTTCAGATGAATTATCCCAAATACATTATCGATCTTCCTCTGATAAAAAAAAAAGCTTTGGTGAAGAGTGAAGTGATCAACATGTAAAACAAGCTTAACAGATCATCATTTACATTCACATGGACCATTCACCAACCCAGAAGACCCCCACATACAAGCTTAACAACAGAGTCATATAGAATTAGAAGAATAAATATGAATAAAAGCCGGCTCGTTTTCCATTATCAGATAATTTACGTTAACAATCGGACCAGTGATTATGATCGACAATCAATCTTGAAGCCAATTAAAAATGGGGTGGTGGATTATGATCAGAAAAAGAAATAATGGTGCGAAGGAGAAAATTATCAGAAAGATAAAGGAACTTGAGTTGCTCACAGTCTTCGGATGCAGAAGGATCAAGTTCCTTCTGCATCCAAAGAATGTGAGCAACTCAAGACTAACTGATTAGGGACTCGAAGGGTCGACATTGTCACTTTTGCTTTCTGATTCTCTCTCTGTATAAGAAAATTGAAAACGAGAATGGCTCTGTTTGTATATGAGTCTGTACGTGGCCCTTTTTTTCTTTGTAGCTGTCCATATTCCATATATAGTAATGCCACTGTAATTATTGCCACGTTTCAACGTACCTGGTAGTCTTTGTAGCTATGTATTGGTCCTGTTTATATTTATTGTATTGTAGCTAGTCATTTTGTATATAAAGTATAGGCACACAAGAAGCCATTGTTTTATTCTCTATAATTTCTCACAAGGAAAAGCCACACTTTTAACNTCTCTCTCTCTCATCTTTATTCTTCTTGCTAGGGCCATACTGCAAGAGGATTTTTTTTCACGGGACCTCCTGAAGAAGTGATGTGTGTTTGTTTTNACCCAAGTTCTCAAGCTCTCAAGAAATATTCAAGTTCTTTTGCTTTCAATTTTACTTCGTTGCTTCCGCTCAAGTTGCTTTTAAGTTTTCAATAGCTTTTAGTCTCAAGCTCACTAAGTTAGTAGCTCTGCCATCATCCTCTCAAAGGCTTGTGGTATCGATTTGATTTTGTTTTCTTTATTTTTCATGCAACGCTGATTGTTATTATTTCAAGTTTTAATGCAATTCTAGTTTTCTTTGCCTTCTAAATTCATGTTATATTCATAAATAGTTGCTTTTAATCTTGAAGTTAGTTTAATTGGTGAAAATCGCATTGAATGTTATTATACCTTTGTCATTCATAGTTTCTTTGTTTTTCTTGGACAATTACACCACTTTGTGCAGGAGTTTGATCACATAGTCCTTAGGAGGCCAACTAGTGGGTCAGATTCCTAATCCGACTAGGCCTTAAAAGAGCCTTGTCCTTGAGGCTTGAAAAGAACATACAATTGTTTGATAGAATTAGATTATAGGCGCAAGCACTCAAATAAACCACAATTAATTTCATTCTGATTGAGCCAAAACTTGGCTTGACGGTGGCATGCTCCCACTTACACTAAGGCCCAGTTTGGTATTGTTGTGCTGTAAGAATAATCACTTTTGGTTATGCTGTGAAAATAATTAGCCGTGAAATAAAATAATTGACTGTTTGGTAAATTGAGTTTTTGAAAGTGTTGTGAGTATGAAAAACAACTTCAGAGTGTTTGGTAATTTTTTGTGTCGAAGTGCTGTGGTTATACATAATGACTAAAAAAGTACTTTCAATTGCTTTTATGCATATTTTCTCTATAATTTTATCTTAACATTCTCTTTAAACAAAATATTAACTATCAAATTTATACATGATGAGATAATCTGTCCTTGTCACATTTACAATGTACATGGAGATTACAATAATCAAGTATTTGTATCATTGGCAAAGTTACAAGAAAGCTTTACAAGAAAGTTATATTTTCTCTATAATTATTGATCCGTTTCAAAATCTTTGCTTCAGCCCTTGCCATTAGGGAATCCTTGATCACGCTTTCCTCTTCTTTTTCCCCTTCTCACTCTTGTGTCATTTTTTACCTGTGTAACTCTTATTCCGGCCATGTCATTTTTTGCTTGAATATATACTCTGCATTTCCTCTTCTCATTGCTGCCACTCAAAACATGTGTCAACTTCTGCCCAAATAGGTCGAAGCAGCTAATCGATCACCTGCATTATTACAGGTTTACAGCACGCAACAACGCCTCAAACTACTGTCCAATAAGTCCCAGGCTAATGGTTATTTGGGTTGTTTATTTGTGCTCCCTGTTGTTGAAGCAAGGCTAATCCAGAGAAGCATGAAGAAAAAGGATTAGGACTCATCTCTCTCTCTCTCTCTCTCTCTCTCTCTCTCTCTCTCTCTCTCTCTCTCTCTCTCTCTTGTCCTAATCCTTCTTTTTTCATGAAGAATATTACTAACCAATATAAAAGAATAGATCCCATCAAATGGGATGGTGGGTAAATTGGTAATTTACATGCGCACTGAAAGAAATTGGGGATGAGACCAAGGACTCAAGAGATGGGGACAAATTAATAAAAAAACATGAATACTCATAATTAATTACCTGTCCAAGTTTGGCATTAGGCAGCTTGATTCTCACAATATCCTCAAGCTCCTTCCCCATCGGTGCTGCCCCTGACATCACCGTCCGTATCGACGACAAGTCGGACCGGTGCAGGTCAGGGCACTTGGCAATGGCCAAAACCATCGGCGGCACAAATGGTGCGATTGTCACCTTATATTTCTCAACAAGCTCCAACAACTTGTTGATCTCAAACTTCTGCATGATCAGAATTGCCGCCCCGACACGGAGCCAGCAGAGGAGCACCGAGTTGAGGGAGTAGATGTGGAACAGCGGCAGCATGCAGAGGATCACGTCCTATGCGTGAAAGTACAGGTTCGGATTCTCCCCGTCCACCTGTTGAGCCACGCTGGTTACTAACCCCTTGTGGGTTAACATAACTCCCTTGGGGAGCCCGGTTGTCCCGGACGAGTATGGCAGCGCCACCACGTCATCCGGGTTTATTTTGACCGCGGGGATGTCGTTCTCATCCGCCCTGGTCATGTCAGAGAAATTCAAGACAGTTGTATCATCGTCCTGTGAAGTTTCGTAGTGCTCAATGCACATAATTTTGATGTCGTTTTGTTTGGCGAAGTCTTTGACTTTGTCCACGTAGGCGGCTTGGGTGATGATCAGCTTGGCTGTGGAGGCCGTGGCCTGCTTGGCCAACTTGGACGGAGTGTAGAAGGAGTTGGCGGTGGTGTTGACGGCGCCGACGTATGACGTGCCGAGGAACGCAAAGACGAATTGGGGGCAATTCTGGAGGAGGAGCATGACGACGTCGTTTTGGTGAATGCAGAACTTGTCGAGCCCCGAGGCGACCTTGCGCGACGTGAGCTCGACCTCGGCGTAGATCAATATATATATTGTTCGCCTCAATTTCTCTCCGGCCATGTGTCAACTAGGACGTAGATCAAGGAAACCACGTCCTTCTATTTTGCATTTAGGCGTGCCAGTACACGGCCGAGAGGCCGAGTACAAAGATGATGACACGTTTCTGACTTCCGGTCAAGCGACCATGGATCGAGGAATGNGAGTAGATGTGGAACAGCGGCAGCACGCAGAGGATCACGTCCTATGCGTGAAAGTACAGGTTCGGATTCTCCCCGTCCACCTGTTGAGCCACGCTGGTTACTNCAACAGTAAAACAAAATCAAAACAAAGATGTTCTTTAGTATTGATAATAGTAATACGAGTATGAACTGTAAAACGCATAATCTAAACTATTTTAAACTAAAAAAACAATAAGAAAGCAATAAACCTACTCGGGAAATAATTAAATAACAACAAAGTAAATCTAAAACTAACAATATGCGGATTAAAATATTATACTCATATTAAAACTAGTAAAAGCCAAAGAACATGAGAGTCTTGATCCTAAATTCTTGAGAGAAACCATGAGATTTTCTCAAGAATTAGCCTAGAATAATAACATAATAACTACCTTTGAATTGAAAATACAAGACTTTACTTGTGATTTATGGGAATTTTTCTTGGGGGATTCGGATGCCTTTGTAGAAGCATAAAGCCTCTATTTATAGTGGTGAAACCCTAATAGGTGCCTTGGAATCCAAGAGTCCTCAAGGTTGTAATGGGTAACGATCTTCAAGAGTTATGACTCTTCATCTCTCAAATCTCGGTTGCTTGTCCTCCTTGAGTCTAATCTTTTTAACCGGGCTTTGGCCTGTGGGCTTTTTGATCACGACCCATTTATGATCTTGCTTCAATCTTTGTGCCGAGTATCAAAACGGCCCAAAGTCTTCACTATGGCCCATCTGCGCATGGTGCAAAAATTAGGCCCAAACATATATTTCACATACTAATGAGGAATGATTATCTTATGTTACATGAGTAATGATTTGATCCTGCATTCACCATTGAATAATTCATTCCATATTTTGTATTTTGTAGGAAAAATTTATTTAGCTTTCCAACTGATGTGTGGTTTTATTTTGGTTTGATTTGGTACACGAAAATTATGTTGTTCAGTATGTCATAGAGCTAAAGATCCCATCTGCGATGGTCAGTTTGATTTCTCAGTTAAAAGGACACTTTGTACACCTCTAGCTCCATGCAGAAATGTAGTAGTCATGTGGTTGAAAAATGCCTCAAGTATTTTGAAGACAGCCGACCAAGAATCATCCATGAATTGCTCTCAGTTTCTCACTTTGAACAATTGCTGCAAGACCCTTATGCTAACTATGACATTCAATGTGCTCTTGCAGTTACCAAGGTACATCTCTCAAAGTGATTTATAACTCTCTCTCTCTCTCTCTCTCTCTCTCTCTCTCTCTCTCTCTCATGTCCTAATCCTTTTTCTTCATGCAAGGACCTCTTCGTGCTTCTCTGGTTGATGCAGTCAGGCCTCAGACAATCTTATGCACCAGCCCATACTGCAAGAGGATTTTCTCACGGGACCTCCTGAAGAAGTGATGTGTGTTTTAGCCTATATAGAGTAGTGTTGTTGTTCTCTATGTTCATTAGTAATAACTGCTCTATCTTGGTCCCCTAGCTAAGATATGGAATGTGTGAAAATTTTGTTACTAATCCCCAGGTGAAGTGTGCAATTTTTACTTAACCGATGGCATTAAATCTTAAATCTTCTATCTGCTATCATTAAATCTTCTGATATCATTAAATCTTCTATCTGCTCTATTGTTTATCGGAAAACATTAGCATCAGAACTCTCATCAACCGTCGTGACTTGTTGAGCTGCCGAATTATCAGGCTTCACACTCTCAGGAGCAACCAATTCAACATTCTCGTACACTTCCTTTTCAGTTGCTTGCCCTGACTCATTGCTGCCATTATCTTAATACAAAATAAAGAATATAAAAATAAATAAAACAACACAATTAAACCTAAAATTAGCTATAAAAATATAAAAAACAAAATTCTTAAACTTTAAACTAAACATTCCAAATCACTAAGCTACTGAAGTAATGAAGAAATCAGTTTCACTAAGTTAAATTCGATTTCTCAATAACAAACAGTATAAAAAATAAAAAACAGAGCTATGCAAATTCAACTACCTTAATTAAGCTCCTGAGGTACAAATTGAGAGGGACTTGAATGTTGCGACTCGTTGTAGCAGTGAGATAGTATGCAAACCAAGGTACGGTAAGTTTCGCTCCTGAGGTGTCTTCGACGGTGAGGAGGGAAAGAGATAGAGTTTGGGACGGTTTGGCGGTTTCAATTTGGGTTTCCTCCATTGTTGCAAGAGGTTCCTTCTCTTCAGAAACTGTTTGGGCTTAAATTTGTTACCAACCGGAGTAAGTTTTTGTGTTAGAGTGTATTGGGTGGCATTTGAGACAATTCACTTGGTTGGAGCAATTCGTCAAACACGTGTAGTGCCTGCTGCTTGGGTGGAGATGGCTGGGTGCTAATTGATCAAACACATCCCAAAATGATCAATCCAAGCTGTGTATACAGAGGCCATGCTGATTGGTTTGGAGAGAATGATTGGGAGATGTGGGTATGCTAGAAAAGATTGGGAGATATGGTTGGAAATGGTTTTGCACGGGGTATAAGCCAAGTCAATTGGTTTCCCATCAGGGACGGATCCAGGATCTGAAACTGGGGTGAGCTAAAACAAACCTTGACGGTACGAGGAAATTTCATTAATAAACAGAAAATATATACCTAGCAACCTTACTTCTAGCAATATGCAACTAAGAATTTAAGATTGAATTTTGAAGCTTACCAAACCAGCAATAATGAAATATACAACTTGGTTTCCAAACTTCCANGGGATGTCGTTCTCATCCGCCCTGGTCATGTCAAAGAAATTCAAGACAGTTGTATCATCGTCCTGTGAAGTTTCGTAGTGATCAATGCACATAATTTTGATGTCGTTTTGTTTGGCGAAGTCTTTGACTTTGTCCACGTAGGTGGCTTGGGTGATGATCAGCTTGGCTGTGGAGGCCGTGGCCTGCTTGGCCACCTTGGACAGAGTGTAGAAGGAGTTGGCGGTGGTGTTGACGGCGCCGACGTATGACGTGCCGAGGAACGCAAAGACGAATTGGGGGCAATTCTGGAGGAGGAGCATGACGACGTCGTTTTGGTGAATGCAGAACTTGTCGAGCCCCGAGGCGACCTTGCGCGACGTGAGCTCGACGTCGGCGTAGATCAATATATATATTGTTCGCCTCAATTTCTCTCCGGCCATGTGTCAACTAGGACGTAGATCAAGGAAACCATGTCCTTCTATTTTGCATTTAGGCGTGCCAGTACACGGCCGAGAGGCCGAGTACAAAGATGATGACTTGCACGTTTCTGACTTCCGGTCAAGCGACCATGGATCGAGGAATGAACACCCCTCGGTCGCAAAGGCTCTAATGCCTTGGCTGCAAGGACTTAAGGTAAATGTACGTTATCGGGTGTGATGGTGGTGCGATGCGTAAATGTGAAAGTGCCAGTGACTAATGTGAAATCAGGATCAAGTAAATAACAAGCAACAGTAAAGACAAAATCAAAACAAAGATGTTCTTTAGTATTGATAATAGTAATACGAGTATGAACTGTAAAACGCATAATCTAAACTATTCTAAACTAAAAAAACAATAAGAAAGCAATAAACCTACTTGGGCAATAATTAAATAACAACAAAGTAAATCTAAAACTAACAATATGTGGATTAAAATATCATACTCATATTAAAACTAGTAAAAGCCAAAGAACATGAGAGTCTTGATCCTAAATTCTTGAGAGAAACCATGAGATTTTCTCAAGAATTAGCCTAGAATAATAACATAATAACTACCTTTGAATTGAAAATACAAGACTTTACTTGTGATTTATGGGAATTTTTCTTGGGGGATTCGGATGCCTTTGTAGNACAAAATTCTTAAACTTTAAACTAAACATTCCAAATCACTAAGCTACTGAAGTAATGAAGAAATCAGTTTCACTAAGTTAAATTCGATTTCTCAATAACAAACAGTATAAAAAATAAAAAACAGAGCTATGCAAATTCAACTACCTTAATTAAGCTCCTGAGGTACAAATTGAGAGGGACTTGAATGTTGCGACTCGTTGTAGCAGTGAGATAGTATGCAAACCAAGGTACGGTAAGTTTCGCTCCTGAGGTGTCTTCGACGGTGAGGAGGGAAAGAGATAGAGTTTGGGACGGTTTGGCGGTTTCAATTTGNATGTCCTAATCCTTTTTCTTCATGCAAGGACCTCTTCATGCTTCTCTGGTTGATGCAGTCAGGCCTCAGACAATCTTATGCACCAGCCCATACTGCAAGAGGATTTTCTCACGGGACCTCCTGAAGAAGTGATGTGTGTTTTAGCCTATATAGAGTAGTGTTGTTGTTCTCTATGTTCATTAGTAATAACTGCTCTATCTTGGTCCCCTAGCTAAGATATGGAATGTGTGAAAATTTTGTTACTAATCCCCAGGTGAAGTGTGCAATTTTTACTTAACCGATGGCATTAAATCTTAAATCTTCTATCTGCTATCATTAAATCTTCTGATATCATTAAATCTTCTATCTGCTCTATTGTTTATCGGAAAACATTAGCATCAGAACTCTCATCAACCGTCGTGACTTGTTGAGCTGCCGAATTATCAGGCTTCACACTCTCAGGAGCAACCAATTCAACATTCTCGTACACTTCCTTTTCAGTTGCTTGCCCTGACTCATTGCTGCCATTATCTTAATACAAAATAAAGAATATAAAAATAAATAAAACAACACAATTAAACCTAAAATTAGCTATAAAAATATAAAAACNCCAATTCAACACGTACACTTCCTTTTCAGTTGCTTGCCCTGACTCATTGCTGCCATTATCTTAATACAAAATAAAGAATATAAAAATAAATAAAACAACACAATTAAACCTAAAATTAGCTATAAAAATATAAAAACCAAAATTCTTAAACTTTAAACTAAACATTCCAAATCACTAAGCTACTGAAGTAATGAAGAAATCAGTTTCACTAAGTTAAATTTGATTTCTCAATAACAAACAGTATAAAAAATAAAAAACAGAGCTATGCAAATTCAACTACCTTAATTAAGCTCCTGAGGTACAAATTGAGAGGGACTTGAATGTTGTGACTCGTTGTAGCAGTGAGATAGTATGCAAACCAAGGTACGGTAAGTTTCGCTCCTGAGGTGTCTTCGACGGTGAGGAGGGAAAGAGATAGAGTTTGGGACGGTTTGGCGGTTTCAATTTGGGTTTCCTCCATTGTTGCAAGAGGTTCCTTCTCTTCAGAAACTGTTTGGGCTTAAATTTGTTACCAACCGGAGTAAGTTTTTGTGTTAGAGTGTATTGGGTGGCATTTGAGACAATTCACTTGGTTGGAGCAATTCGTCAAACACGTGTAGTGCCTGCTGCTTGGGTGGAGATGGCTGGGTGCTAATTGATCAAACACATCCCAAAATGATCAATCCAAGCTGTGTATACAGAGGCCAGGCTGATTGGTTTGGAGAGAATGATTGGGAGATGTGGGTATGCTAGAAAAGATTGGGAGATATGGTTGGAAATGGTTTTGCACGGGGTATAAGCCAAGTCAATTGGTTTCCCATCAGGGACGGATCCAGGATCTGAAACTGGGGTGAGCTAAAACAAACCTTGACGGTACGAGGAAATTTCATTAATAAACAGAAAATATATACCTAGCAACCTTACTTCTAGCAATATGCAACTAAGAATTTAAGATTGAATTTTGAAGCTTACCAAACCAGCAATAATGAAATATACAACTTGGTTTCCAAACTTCCACTTCCAACACTTAAGATTGAGCTTACTGAACTTGGCACCTGAAATTTACAAGCAATCCCCCATCAATCAAGTTGATCACATATGCATTTACTAATGAAATATGTGTCCATATGCTCGGACATCATATACTCTCTCACACTCTACGGGACCAAACTTCGTCTTCTTTTTACTAGAATTCTATGATTGCTTTTATGGCCATTGGCCCATGGCTTGTGCTATTCAGCAACTGGAGACTATACATATACAAGTTATACTTTACTATGTAACAAGAAGGCATATAAATATACAATGGACTAATGGACTTGCTCTTTCTTCCTGCTCGTCACCAGTCAGTCAGCTCCCCCACCCCATACACATATACAACGCAAGTATAAAAGCTGATAGTTGGCAATGGAGAACAAAAAACTATATGTTTTAAAAAACACAAATGTGATTTGTTAAGAATTCGGGTGATATTGGAATGGGTATGGGTCTGGTCATTGGGGCATAAAATCCAACAAAATAAAAAAATTCGTAAATTTAATCCCAAAATTCAAATGGGGTTCTCAGTTCTCACATTTAAACCTAACCTTAATACTCAAATATAAACCCTAAATAGCTAAATTCACACACAATTAGAGTCCCTAAATTCAGCCTCAAACATTTAAACCTAAATTAAATTAGAAACAAAAAAGAAGAGAAGAGATTCAAGAGAAATACCTGCCCATGCTGAAAATAAAGATTGAAGGCGATGATTTAGATGCCTGGTGAGTGGTGAGAGAGAGTGAGAGCTGAGACTGAGAGTTGAGACAGAACGAGAGACCAGAGAGAGAACGCAGGGTGGTGTCGTTTTGTTTTTCAAGGTGGGCTGGGCTTAGTTTTGTTTAAAAGTGATTTATAACTCTCTTTCTCTCTCTCTCTCATGTCTTAATCATTTTTTCTTCATGCTTATAATCAATGGCATTAAGAAGTCTGAAGGAGTTAATTACAATGAGTTTTGCTTCCAGTTACTTATATATGATGCAGTTACTAAGAACCAGATGCCCTTTAATTGTTCAAGAAAAACAAGATTCCATAATCAACTATGTGAATGACATTAAATTTTTCATTTTTCTGATGATCGTTATGAAATAACACAGAACAGGAGCTAATCAAGGACCGCTGTCTAATATACCAAAAAAAAAAAAAGAGAATACTGAAGGCAACTATTTATTTCATAATAAAAAATACTTCTCAGGGCGAATCAAGCACTTCATTGTGGTCCTCAGTATTGCAAGGTACTCATCCTTGGGGTCAGCTTTCAAGTCTTGTACATAGAAACATTCATCAAATCCAAACCTCTTGAAACACAAAACCAATATCTAAACCCTGATTGAGAGATTCATTCCCAAATTCATTTTTGTAGTGATTGAGAGATGCATTGATTTGTGCTTTGCTCCGTGTAGCCAACATCCTGATAATATCCTCATGATTGTAGGCCTTCTCAGAGATCTTTTCATGGAGTATCTTAGCCTCTGATTTTTCCAGAGTCATGTTCACCTCATCTCCCTCATATCTATATGCGCTAACAAGAGGTGCTAAAAGCTGGGAAGAGCAAAGTTTGACAGTAAATCTCTCTTTGTTGCAAGGAGAAAAAAATTCTCAAATGAAATAGAAACTTTGATACATTGAAATGCCCTTCCATTTTCCTCCTCCTCCTCCATTATTTCATTTGCAAAATCTACAACCAACATTATGATCATAGTTCACACTGTTTTTAAAATGCTGCAAACATTAATTAGATCGACAAGTTTTGGTGATCTCCAAACCAATTCTTGAGATAAAAATAAATAAATAAGAGAAAAAAAAAGTTTATAATATATGTTTTTTGTCTTTTTTGAGAAGCAAGTTTATAATTTTATTGAGTCGTTTGAAAAGGAGAGGGGTATAGGCTACCTCTTCCAATAACTAGGAGAACCAACAAGAAGGCTATTGTGGAGGAAGCCTTGAACATTTTGAAAAAAGTGATCAATGGATGACTATAGCCAGTTCTTTGCTAGGACCTTTCTTTATTGCCCTTGAGACTGGGCTAACTCTGTTCCATTGCCACCAGCCATTATATGATTAATCATTTTCACTCACACATATGTGGGAAGCTTAAAACTGGTTTAGGAATTACAGATATATTTAAAGTCTACCTGTCTAGGAAGTCTATTTTCCTTTTAATTTTAAGAAAGCATTTTCATGAATTCAAAAGTGAAAAGCACCCCTCATCATTCACTGCACCTGTGTAAACAAATGGTTGCTAAACCAATCAGAGAACAAATGATAACTCTGTTCCATTTCCACCAGCCATTATATGATTAATCATTTTCACTCACACATATATTTAAAGTCTACCTGTCTAGGAAGTCTATTTTCCTTTTAACTGGTTTAGGAATTACAAATATATTTAAAGTCTACCTGTCTAGGAAGGCTATTTCTGCAAGAACCTGACTGCTTTTAGTCCTCTTCTTTGTTGCTTCATTGGCCAAAAGTGCATCGCGTTCAGCAGGATCAAGTGTCCAAAGCAGTACCCCCTCTGATTTAGAGAAATTCAGAAAACCAAATATATATGTTAGCACTATCAACGGATGTGTTTACTTCCTCCCACAAGTTAATTAGCCCAAAGTTTAAGCTTGTGAAAACTAGTATCATGGATTCGTATCCAATTAAGAAAAACAGAAAGCTGCAAATATTGATAGCATATGCCCTGCCTTGTCTTGGAAGAATCATGGTATCAGTCTATGTAAAACATATGCAGTTAAATGAACACAACTAATGTAAAACAAAGTACCTTCCAAAAGTGGCCTCAAAGTCACTTGAAAGTTATTGTTCAGTTCCTTAGGGAGATCTTCACCATAAGCTTCAGCATACGTTTTTTGAATAACCTTTCTTTGAGCAGCATTTCTATCCCCAAAATGGATATGATCAACCTCATTGGTCCCCCTTCCTGCAATCATATTGATAAAAAATTTAAGATTACATAAATCCAAACAACCTGAACATGAAAGTGATTGATAACAACTCTGGTCTACACTATTAGCGGTAAAATAATTTCATCATGCTGGGAAAATTTATGCTGTTAAAAGTGACTATAAATTGCACATCAGACAATGATTGAAATGTATTTCAAATCGTTTCCAAAGCCAGGTCTAATATTTAGAAAATTAATACTACATTTTCAAGAATCAACCAGATCTAATAAGTAGCTTCACTATATTGCTTCTGCAATCAAAGGACACGCTTTCTAACGGTAAGAACTGAATAGCCTTAATTTTCTTCCTCTAAGGATTTTCATCATTAACAAATACTCATCCATCCCTCTTAAACAGTCCATGTCAAAACCATTTTCATGTCAAATCAGATTATTTACAAAACTGTTATATATCTATATATAGCAATCTTTTTTTTTTTTTTTTTTTTTTTTTTTTTTTTTTTTTTTATTGTTTTATTCTCTATAATTTCTCACAAGGAAAAGCCACACTTTTAACATTGAGGCATCCTACATGCATTATACAAGAAGCATATATAGCACACAAGTACATGAAATTGATTACAATAAGAAAACATCTAGGAAGAACCTTTCTTCTACGAAGAAGACTCACACAAAGTAAAATATGTATAGGAAAGAAGCACATTCCTCAGGTAGTCAAACCATGGAGAGCCAGCAATTCACCAAAGGTTATCATACGCAATGGCTTTGACAAATGCAGCCTTTGAGCTGAGAAGTGTTGAGAAACTCGTTTCATTGTTGGACGAGATTGCGGACTAGCATTCAAGTAGGCAAACGCTGTCTTCACAAGAGTGAGCACTTCCCCTGCTTCTTGATGTGTAGGAGGGGAAATGCGTTGGTCCAAAAACTCTAGAATAGGGATTTGATTGGCTGGTAATGCAGATGAAGACGATGAGGATGATGATGACGATGACCCTGATGCTACAGATGAGAGAAGATCTCCCGGATGCCTTCCCAAAATTATTTCCAGTGTTACTATTCCGAAGCTATACACGTCACATTTCTCATTCACTTCCATTGTATAAGCAAGCTCTGCTTAAAGAAAAAGCTCATATAACAATGGCATTGTTAGTATGTAGGAATAACTATTCAATGAAAGTTTTAAAAAATTAATCATATCTTGCATAAATTGCATCATGCTATCAAGGATTAATTAGAAGTGTAACATGTTTATCCTTAATTAACCTCATCCTAACCATGAAAACGAATCATTGGTCCAAAAATAAAACCATAAAATATGTTAAATATACAAAAATATAAAAGACATAAAACCACAATATTACCTGGTGCCACATATCCGTATGTGCCCGCAAGGGCAGTCCAATTAGTTGAGTCTGGGTTTAAGAACTTAGCAGTGCAGAAGTCTGAAACACAACCCTCATATTCAGAATCCACCAAAATGTTCTTGGTTGATATGTCTCGATGCACAATTGGTGGCAAGCAATCGTGGTGCATGTAGCACAAGGCATGAGCTACACCTTTAACAATATTCACTCTTTTTCTCCACCCCAATTCTTTAGCTTCATCATCCTTGCTCAAAATTGTGGCCAAGCTACCCCTTTCAAGATACTCATACACCAAAAATGAGTGCCGTTTATGGGAACAAAAACCATAAAGCTTCACAATATTTCGGTGTCGTATCTCTGTTAGTGCCCTTATTTCATTCAAGAACTCCTTTTGAAAATTCTTCTCACCATTGCATAGAAGGTGGAGTTTCTTCACAGCAACTATGTTGGCGGATCGCAAATTTGCTCTAAAGACGCTTCCCTGTCCTCCTTTCCCAATGCAATATTTAGAATCAAAATCCTCGGTTGCCCTTACGATTTCCTCATACATGGTTTTTCCATCAAAGTTTAAAACTGAAAAAGAAACCTCTTCATGCGCAATGGTTTCTTCTAGATGCTGATGCTTCTTTTTCCTTTCTACTACAAAGACAATTGTAAATATAGAAGAAACAACGAAAAGTGCTGCCACAAGAGAAAATGGGATTACAAATATGAGTTTGTGGTCCTTTTCCTTTTTTGACCCATGTTTGCAGGGTTGCAAAGCTCCAACATTGCCACACAATCCCTTGTTGCCTTGTAATGCTTCTGGGGAAGCATCTTGAAATGCGCTGATGTTGGGAAGGGGACCTTCCAAGTCATTGTAGGATATGTCAATATTGAACAAGCCGTGCATACCTCCAAAACTTGTCGGAATGAAACCAGAAAGATTATTGTGGGAAAGATTCAGCTTCTCCAAACTCTCCAAATTGCCCATTGTTGATGGTATCTTACCTCCAAACGAGTTAGCACTTAAATCAAGTTTGGTCAAGTGAACTAACTGCCCCAATCGAACTGGAATTCCTTGATTGAACTGGTTGTTGCTCAAATTCAAGTAGAATAATTTGACCAAGTCACCCAAAAGGCTAGGAATTGAATCATTGAATTTGTTTGTGGACAAGTCGAGATACTCAAGATTAGACGTCAGTGATCCAAATTCTGAGGGTACACGACCAGACAATTGATTTCTATCCAACATCAGCCTCTGCAAAGAAGTCAATCTCCTGAACTCCTTTGGGATAATTCCAACTAAACGATTTGAAGAAAGATTGAGTTCTTGAATTTGGATTGCGTTGCCAATTTCAAGTGATATACTGCCAGTAAGGTTGTTTCCTCCAATTCGTAAGGTTGTTAAATGCGGGCACTGTACCCAGTTGTGTGAGATTTCACCATAAAATTTATTGTCACTTATATCTATAAAATGAAGATTTGGATAGACACCAAAATCTTCAGATATATTGCCTGTCAATTGGTTCCCATTAAGCCGCAATCTAAATAAGCTCATGCAGGTTTTCATGCTTTTGGGGATTGGACCAGTCAAATGGTTGTTTCTTACTGATAAGTTTGCGAGTGATCCACCTTGGCAAAGGTTTCCTATCTCTTTGGGAATAGTGCCAGAAAACTTATTTCTCCAAAGAGAGAGAAGGGTAAGATTTCTCAAATCACCTAATGAAGTAGGAATTGAACCAGTGAATTGGTTCTTGCTCAAATCTAGCTCCACCAGAGACTTCAAGTTCCCTATCTCTTTAGGAATTGTTCCAGAAAACATATTTGAAAAAAGATAGAGAATGGTAAGATTTCTCAAATCACCGAAAGAAGTAGGAATTGAACCAGTGAATTGGTTCTCGCTCAAATCTAGCTGCACCAGAGACTTCAAGTTTCCTATCTCTTTAAGAATAGTTCCAGAAAACTTATTTCCCCAAAAATAGAGATGGGTAAGACTTCTCAAATCACCTAATGAAGTAGGAATTGAACCAGTAAATTGGTTGTTGCTCAAACTTAGCTGTACCAAAGACTTCAAGTTCCCTATCTCTTTAGGAATAGTTCCAGAAAACATATTTGAATAGAGATAGACAATGGTAAGATTTCTCAAATCACCTATTGAAGTAGGAATTGAACCAGTTAATTGGTTCTCGCTCAAATCTAGCTGCACCAGAGACTTCAAGTTCCCTATCTCTTTAGGAATAATTCCAGAAAACTTATTTCCCCAAAGATAGAGAATGGTAAGATTTCTCAAATCACCTAATGAAGTAGGAATTGAACCAGTGAATTGGTTCATGCTCAGCTTTAGGTCCACCAGAGACTTCAAGTTCCCTATCTCTTTAGGAATAGTGCCACAAAACTTATTTGCCCAAAGATAGAGAATGATAAGATTTGTTAGTAGACCGATTTCTGGTGGAATTTTCCCAGACAACTGATTTTCAGAGAGATCAAGATGGATGAGTTTCAAAGAGTTGATTCATACTGAGGTCAAGATATTCAAGATTAGGGAAGGACAGGAAATAAAATTCATGTAGCGTACCTTGTAAACCAGAGTTGGTAAGGTTTATCCTGGTGACACTTCCAGCAGCGTTGCATGAAATCCCAGCCCAAATGCATGGGCTTGCATTTGGTTTATGATTGCTTGAAGAATTGGTGGCATTGTTACTGGGAAGGTAAGTCCATGAGGTGAGATTATTGAACTGGGTTTGATTATGAAAGCTGGCTTTCCATTTGAGAAGAGCCTCTGCTTCAGTAAGAGCAGCAGAAGCAAAAGCAAAGTTTGATGATGAAATCAGCTCAACATACAAGATAAGGCAAAAAGCAACAGAGCATGATACTTTTGAAGATGTCATGGTTTTTCTTTTTGGTGTATATAATGTTTATACTACTTCTGGGACTTATTTATAGTGCCAACTGCCCTGCATGAGCTATAATTATTCTAAGGGCCCTGTTCTCTCTTCTGTAATAAGTTGGTAAGTATTCCAGGGTTCAGAAGTCTTTCCAATATTTCTTTCACTTTTATTTCTTTTCCATGGAGTTTTTCACACGCTTGAGTCAAAGTCTTTGTTTGTCATCTTTAAAGACTAAGAACAGCTCATCCATATGAGTAGAAAAAGACTAAGAACAGGAGAAGAGTGACAGCACGGCAAGCATGTATTAACAGGTGAATTGCAAAGAGTGAGAATTCATGCAATATATGAAAATAAGCCAGAATTCATGCAATATAAGAAAATAAGCCAGCTAGAGAGCATTTTTTTTTTTCTTTTTTGTCGGACTTTCTCTCCCTTCCTCTTTTTCTTTTTCTTCTACTTTCACTTTCTTTTCTTTCTAGCTTTTTCATTTTTTCTGTTTCTTTTTTTTCTTTTTCTCTAGCCCTTTCTTAGTGTCTTTCATTTTCTCTCTCTTTTTCTTTCTTTAACATATAATGAACGTTATAATCTAAACCCATTAAAAAATGAAGGCATAATTGTGCAACCCAAAGTATCACGTGAATCTCACATTACTATCCAAAATTTTTTCTCCTCTTAACTAACCAGCAATTTATTTGCCTGTCACACTTTACTATTCTCCGTGAAGTTCGCTAAGTAATCCATTAGTTTTGATGATGTAGTGCCTATGTGGCATTGATGATATAACGATTTAAAAATATCATTGCTTTGAAATTTGAAAATAAATACCTATGTGAATTAAACAAATAAAAGTTAGGGGGGCCTGTTTCGAGGAAGATTAACGGTTATTGTTGAACTTTGGTTATTTTTTAACTTTTGTTATTAGGATGAATAATTGTACATTTTGGGATCCTGTTTTTATTTTAAACTGAAAGGCATCATCTAGGCGAAGGCTTTGAACTTGTTTAGAACTTGTTTAGAACTTGTTTACATTATTAGCCCACATGACTACTGAGACAAATAAACCCAACAACACCTCCATTCATGCTCTTTACCTATATCACCCGTATAACCGACAAAGACACACACCAACACCCAATGGATGCTTGACAGTGATTTTCTTTTGGCATTTAGAGCAACTTCAGTCATTCCTTAAGCCTTTCCCCAAATTTAAATTTGGAATAAAATAATATAAAACATAGCTTCAATCATTCTCTAAATTAATCTCCCCAAATTTAAGATTCCCCTAAAATTTTTCCCAAAGCAAGTTAAATGGAAAGGGCTCCTCAAACTTTTCCTAAACCTCTAATAATAGTCAGAAAAAGAAAAAAGAAAAAAAGATTTAGGACAAATTTCAACTTTAGCATTGGAGTGCCCTTCCCCAAATCTAACTTTTTTCTCAAACTTATCATCAAATTGGAGTAAAATATAGAAAAAGAACTGGAGATGCTCTTGTATATGTATGGTCACTATTGTTGTATTGTCTTATTGATTTTATTAATTTTGAAAACTGAATTGTTTGGCATCAATTTTGAAGTTTATGCCAGATATAAGTTGATTTCCGAATGATTACTGCTGACCAAACATAGAATCTCAACAGAGAGAGAAAATACCAAGGTGATATCTACTTATGGTTAACACCTTATTCTTTAAATCTGGTTTGATGCATAGAATTGATTTAGATAGTTTAATTCAATGGCTAGATATATATGTATTCAAATAATAAGCTTCTAATTAACTAGGAGAAATTAATATAATTTGTAAATTAATATAATTGACTATGCAGATTGCAGCTTGTGAGATTGTGACAATGCAATTTAATTGGTAGCCTTGCAATGGTTAAATGGTTATTGGTTCATCCTCAACTTGACTATAGCTTTCTTGACTATTTTTTTATCCTGTTCTTTGAGTATCAGACAAATTTAAGTAGGAATGAAATTCGAAATTGTCATATATGGTCTTGACTATTGCTGTATTGTCCTATCAATTTTTTTAATCTTGAAATTGAATTGTTTAATTACAAGAACAACGAAGATATTGGTTTTCATAACCAAAACCCAAAAGCTTTCACATCTCTATCTCTCACAAAGCCAAACAAAATTCTCTCACTTACTTGCTTAACTGTGGCTAGAACAGAACACTACATAAAATGTCAAACCATGCCATTATACAAAGAAATCTGTGTTGGGTTTATTGATTTAAAAATTTACAGCAAAAAGGAATCATCAAGCTCATGATGCACATGCATGACTGAAAATTCATTCTCATAGTCGACTTTTCCTCACACGGGGGTTGTGGACCTTGTCGATGTTCACTGTTACTCATATTCAAACGTATCGCATTCATATTGGTATGAAAAAAAACATTTTTCATTCATAAAAATCTTAAAAGAATCCTAGTCAGAAAAAAAAAAAATCATATGCTAAAGTAAAATCAAGCAACAGATAGATATATATATA
>QANW01000494.1:211517-236469 GCA_003254865.1 Dryas drummondii
AAAAAAAAAACAGGGGAAGGGGGGTGTGAACGAGAGAAAAAGGAGAGGGAAAAAAGGGAGGGTGTGTAATGAAATGAGGGTATTTTGGTAATGGGGTGGGTGTGTGTTGAGAGATTTTGAATTTGAGGTAAGTGTGTGGGGTGTGTAGGAGAAAAAAAGAGAAAAAGGGTGTGCAAAAAGAAAAAAAAAGGGTGTGCAAATAGTAGCACTCTATATATATATATATATATGGTTAAAGTAAAATCAAGTTTCAAACTTCAATGATCGAGGAAAAAACCCAACAAAAAAACAATAACAAAAGAAAGAAAAGTAGTATTTAATCTTAATTGCATATCTAATTATTTCGGCCAAATGAATTGGTTACTAATTATTTCGAGCTTGTGGAGTCTACTCTTTAAGGATGGTATATCACAAGATTTAGAACACATATTATCAATTATCAAACCATTTAACAAAACGAAATCCTTGTTTTATTCTTTTTAACTTCTCACAAGGAAAAACAAATTCAACTTTATAAAGTACGTACATATTAGCCATAGCAAAAGATTGATCAAAAAATTAAGCAGAAAGATAAGTAGGAAAGAAGCGCATTTCTATCAGGTAGTCAAACCATAGAGAGCAAGCAATTTTTTTAATATTTTTTTTGTTATCGTACTCAATGACTTTGACAAATGTAGCGTTTGAGTTGAGAGATATTGAGAAACTTGTTTCCTTTAGAAAGTATAAATTGGAAATTTTGCATCTTCTCATGAAAGTTAACAATGAAATTGATAGATGTGAGAGTTTTATTGGATGTTATTGGTGGAGGATGTTTTTCATAGACGTAAAAGGTATAATTAAAAAACTGGAATGAAAGTTTCCCTTAAATTTTTTGGTTATAATTATAAACCCTCTAATCATCCCAAAACCCCCTGTCATCTAAAAGATCTTAAAAAAAACCCCTTAACTATCCCAAAACTCTCTAGCTATCCCAAAACCCCAAGCCATCATGTACTGTTCATAAAAAAATTACAATCAAACCCCCTAGCCACCTAAAAACTTTGCCTAAACCCCCACCCATCTAGAAATTCTCTCAAACCTCCCTATAACTTATATTCCTAAATTACCCTCCTGACGCACGCTGACACGCTCTGACATGAATCAGTGAAACTGAATTTCAGAAATTCAGTTACACTAAAAAAAATTTACATTATTATTAACTACAATAAAAGAATAATTACACCATTATTTTTCCATGGAAAAATAAAATTAATAATATATTACACCTTTACTTAACAAAACAAAAACAATTACATCAATTCAGTTTCAGTCTGAATTCATAGTATTGGGGCATTCTTTTCAATTACAACTGAAACTTAACAAAAATCTTCAGAACTTCAATCCTCAAATCTTTAAATCTTCAAACTGTAACTGAAAGTAAACAATAAAACAATTTCAATCGAAAAAACATGAAATAGAACACTACAATCAAAGCAACAGACCTATTCAAGAATAAAAATCAAAGCTAAAACATATTATAAAACAAAGCTAAATCAGAACTGAAACTGAATATGAACTAGAGCTGAATACGAACTTAAACTGAATTTGAACTGAAATTTTCTCTAAAGCATATAATAAATCATAGATCAACAACAAAACAACAGAACACTATAATCAAAGCAACAAACTATTCAAGAACAAAAATCAAAGCTAAAACATATTATATAACAAACAGATTATAAATCAAAGCTGAATAAGAACTGAAACTGAATATTAACTGAAACTGAATACGAATTGAAACTGAAACTTTTTCTGAAGCATATAATTAATCAGAGATCAACAATAAAACAACATAACACTATAATCAAAGCAACAAACATATTCAAGAACAAAAATCAAAGCTAAAACCGATTATAAATAAAAGCTAAATCAGAACTGAAATTGAATATTAACTAAAACTAAATTTGAACTGAAACTTTCTCTGAAGCATATAATAGATCAGAGATCAACAACAAAACAACATAACACTATAATCAAAGCAACAGACCTATGCAAGGACAAAAATCAAAGCTAAAACATATTATATAACAAACAGATTATAAATCAAAGCTAAATCAGAACTGAAACTGAATATTAACTAAAATTGAATACGAACTGAAACTGAATTTGAACTGAAACTTTCTCTGAAGCATATAATTAATCAGAGATCAACAATAAAACAACATAAAACTATAATCAAAGAAACATACATATTCAAGAACAAAAATCAAAGCTAAAACAGATTATAAATCAAAGCTAAATCAGAACTGAAATTGAATATTAACTGAAACTAAATTTGAACTAAAACTTTCTCTGAAGCATATAATTAATCAGAGATCAACAACAAAACAACATAACACTATAATCAAACCAACAGACCTATTCAAGAACAAAAATTCAAAGCTAAAACAAAATATATAACAAATAGATTATAAATCAAAGCTAAATCAGAACTGAAACTGAATACGAAGTGAAACTGAATATAAATTGAAACTTTCTCTGAAGCATATAATCTGAGATCAACAAAACTTTCATTGTTAAATCACGCTTCGTACAACTATTCATACATACATACATATATATAACCCTTATTCCAACAAAACAAGCAGACAAAAAGCAAAATAATTATTGTGAAAAAATAAAACAGAAGAATTTATATATATATATATATACTCTTTTTTTTTTTTGCTAAAGATATATGTGACATGAATACTAAAATTCCAAGCAATTAAGCACACACGCACAACCATGAAGACAATCCATGCAATTAGCTCACAAATTAAACTATGATATTTTGCAACAAAAAATTAAACTAAGATTACATGGACATAATTTTTTGTATGCTCCGTTTGTATTGGAACTTTCAACACAATAATTCCTAGATAATTTCAATTGGTCCCCAAATTCTAAATCCTCGTTAAATCAAACAAATATATGATATGCTTGGAACTCATAGGAAAGGGAATAGAAATTGTAATTGCTAAAAGATTTTAATTAAAGTGAATAAAATCAGGTAACCACTCGAGGCGGAGTCGCCGCAGTGGCCGTGAGGTTTGATTTGGGGTTTTTCGATTCATCAACAATTAATTGGACCAATCCAAACACACATAAGTGAAGAGCACAATGAGGAGAAGAAGATGGGTACCTGACTTGACAGAAATGGTTGCCGGAACACAGAGATCGCCGGCGAGGATGTCGCCGGCTTCTCTCCTTCGAAACGGCTGGCCTAGGGGTCATCCAGATCTTATGATGGCACCAGTGGACTTGGGACGTCGAGAGGAAGCCATCGATGGCGGTCCGGCACTTTGTCGTTGCCGAAATCGACGGATTGCCGGCTAGGGAGCTCGGGTCTGCCTAGACCCGATCAAGCATCGATGCTAGCTTTCATTGAGAGTGGAATACAGGGGGAGGAAGAGGGAGGAGAGATGAGAAGATCAGGATCGGTCTCGCCGGCAACCGTTGCCGGACGACGGAGCACGCGCCGACATAGCTGCGAGGAGAGAGAGAGAGAGAGAGAGAGAGAGAGAGAGAGAGAGAGAGAGAGAGAGAGAGAACACAGAGGAGAAAGAGACAAAGGGGAAGGAGAGAATGAAAGAAATGAAATTGGAAAGTGGGTCGTGCACATGTGCAGTAATCATAATGGGAAGGGGCAAAACTGGAATTACAACAAAAATGAAAGTCAATAATAGCTGTATATCCATTGACTAGGGTGTTTAGGCAAAAATTTAAGTAAAATAGGGGGTTATGAATTAACTAAAAGCATGGTTGGAGACTATGAATTAACTAGGGTAGAATTAGGGGGTTTATAATTATTTACTAAAAAAAGAATTATAGTAAAAAAAATAAAAAAAAATAGGGATAAAAAACAATTACATTAAAAGTTAACACATTTGTTTATATGCAGGATATTATTTTCAAATGGATGCTCTTTTTTCTATTTGTTTAAAGCAAAAAGAGAGCATCATTTTTCTTGTGCTTGTTCTTTTGCATCCTGTCTAGGGCTATAAATTGGCTCGATACAGCTCGAGTTCAAATCGAGTTCGGCTCGAGCTTGGTTCGTTTAAGCTCGGCTTGAAAAAAAACAAACCAAGTCGAAGCTCGCTCGTTTAAGAAACAAGCCAAGCTTGAGCTTTAGTATGTTCGGCTCGGAAAGCTCGTGAGCAGCTCGTATTTTCTAGTTTATATGTTTCATACCTCATTTTCCATAGCTTATATGAGGACTTACTATTTTTATTTCTTACTTTGTTTTTGTATTGTTTGGTTATAAGACTTCTACTACCTTGCGTTTCTTTTTTTAATGAGAATTTTTACAAATGTTATAAGTTATCAATGTTTAGATGGAATTATTTGGTACAGTTGTATTTCATGGAAACCATATTCATCTATATGGTGTTTTAAAGAAATCTTTGGTGCCTATCTAACTTAATTAAAAATATATATTAACTCTAAGTTATATTAACATATTAATATATTATAATGCTTTCAAGAAGAAAATGTTTGATAGAAATTAATATTTTTTAAAAATAGTAGCTAATAAAATATCTTTGATAAAATTATGTGAATAAGCTCGATACAGCTCAAGTTCGTATCGGGTTCGATTTTTTTTTTTAGCTCGTTCGAGCTTGGCTTGTTTCTTAAACGAGCCGAGCTCGAAAAATTAAAGCCAAGCTTGAGCACAGTGGTATTCGGCTTGGCTCCGCTCGTTTACACCCTAATCCTGACTTCTGGTAAAGGAAATTAAAGTTAAGCATCTTTTTTGAGTTTCTCTAATTCATTTCTTTGTCTTAAATTATGAGATATGTTTTAAAAGATTAATATGCATGCTCATCTATTAAAACTTTGATGGCTTGGAGTTGGCATAAACTCAATCAAGTAATCAACCAATTGGTAAATCAACCACACATCCAATTCCAATATATTTTAACCAAAAGGCCCTAAAACATTAATGTAAAAGAATTTTTTGTAATTTCAAAAATCAAGATAAACTTAAAAATCCAACATTGACCTGCTATCCTAATCATCTACTTCCAAATTAAAATCATTGATGTATATCCTGCTTAACATCACCATATGGCATCATTTGAATGATAAATAGAAAAATCTCCTACTTCTTCTTTCTTAGTTTCCGTTTATGTGCGACCCGACCCGAACCCATCTTCCATTTTCGGTCAGTGGCATTGGAACCATCTCTTTATCCTCTTTCTCCCTCTGTCATCCTTTCCACCATTAGAGCTACCAACACAGTGAGTTGAAGAGAAATAAGTCCGAAAATCCTCATTGTCTATTCACCGATTCCAGCCACGACGTGACCTACTACCTCCACCATAAGCTTCCTCTTATCTTGCTGATCAATTTGGTACCAATCCATTGTCCCGACAACGACCCACAGCGGCGAGTCGAAGAAAAGAAGCTCGCGACTTCTCGGGTAATTTTCCAGCGACCCCCTCATTTCGTCCTCCTTTCTTTCTCTTTCTGTCTCTCTTCCCATACCCCCCAAATCTCCCAAGCCCTTCTTCTAAAATATAAACGATCGAAGGAAAAAAAAAAAAAAAAAACTTCACACAAAAACAAGAAGAAAGAAGAAGAAGAAGATTAAAGAAAAACGAAAAGGAAGAAGAAGAAAGGAAAGAAAAAAAAAGGAGGAGAGAGTCGCAGACAAGAAGAAGGAGAAGAAAGAAGAAAGAAAAAAAAAAAGGAAGAAAAAGGAAAGAAGTACTTTACCCAATAATTAATTTAGTTGAGGTACAAAATTGTACTTTACCCAATAATTAATTTAAGAGCAAATTTCACTTTGCACCCCTGAGGTTTGCTCAGATTGTCAAGTTGCTCCCTTAGGTTTCAATTTTGGCAATTTGAAACCTAATATTTGAAATCAAAGATAATGTGGCCCTTAAGTAAGTCTGACCGTTAAGTCAGACGTTAAATGCTTATGTGGCACATGTGGGACCCACAATGTCTGCAACCATCATAAGGGCAATTTCAGAACTTTTCCATGTCTGCTCTCTAACCACATCCTTTTGTAAAATTTTAAAAATAAAAAAATTCCTTATTCGTAAGCATTTAACGACTGAGGGGCCACATTGTCTTTGATTTCAAACCTTGGGTTGAAATTGCCAAAATTAAAACCTGAGGGAGCAACTTGACAATTTGAGCAAACCTCAGAGGTGCAAAGTGAAATTTGCTTTTAATTTAAACTACACTCAACACCATCAGTATACCCAACATCTGCACTCATCTTTACATCTCTACACACCTCTCTTCTTTAACAAAACCCTAAACTCCACTACACTAACATTCTCTATATCAAGGCAAACAAGCAAAATATTGATAAATGGATGCATAAGTCGCGATTTGGGAGTCTTCAAATGAAATATTATCATCATTTCTTCATTTTTTACCGAAAAAATTAGTATTTTAAAAAAATGAAATCACAACATGTTCGGTGCACCAGTGTCGAACACTTGGGATACTGTTCGGTAAAGAGGCACCGAACATCATCAGTCTTGTTCGGAAGGCCACAACTGAACAGGTCTTTTTTTCAACAAAAATGACCACAACGAGAACCAATACATATCAGTTGCAATTGCAATTACAATTACTGCCACGTTAAATTCAACATACCTGGAAGTCTTTCCAGCTGTCTAATGGCCCTGTTTCTATTTATTGAATTTTTTATTTTGTTAATTAATTTTGAAAACTGAATTGCTTAGTACTGATTTTGAGCCTTGTGGGGTCTTTTCTTTTATTGTCTGTTGGGGAGGCGTACAAACTCAAATTCACTGTATGTGTTGCTGCATTGTCCTGTAGTTAGTCGTTTTGCATATAGCATATAGTTATACAAAAAGAAGCCATTGTTTTATTCTCTTAAGAGCCATAGCACAAGAGTGCATGTAATAGATTACAATAAGAAAACATCAAAGAAGAACCTTTCTTCTCACTCACACAAAGTGAAATATGTATAGGAAAGAAGCACATTCCTCAGGTAGTCAACCCATGGAGAACCAGCAATTCACCAAAGGTTATCATACGCAATGGCTTTGACAAATGCAGCCTTTGAGTTGAGAAGTGTTGAGAAACTCGTTTCATTGTTGGACGGGATTGCGGACTAGCATTCAAGCAGGCAAACGATGTCTTCAAAAGAGTGAGCACTTCCCTTGCTTCTTGATGTGTAGGAAGGGAAATGCGTTGGTCCAAAAACTCCACAATAGGGATTTGATGGGATGATAATGCAAATGAAGACGACGAGGATGATGACGACGACGACCCTGATGCTACAGATGAGAGAAGATCTCCCGGATGCCTTGCCAAAATTATTTCCAATGTTACTATTCCGAAGCTAAACACGTTGCATTTCTCATTCACTTCCATTGTATAAGCAAGCTCTGCTTAAATAAAAAGTTCATAACAATGGCATTGTTTGTATGTAGGTATGGCTATTCAATGAAAGTTTAAAAACATTAATTATATCTTACATAAATTGTATCATGCTATCACTGATTAATTAGAAGTGTAACATGTTTATCCTTAATTAACCTCATCCTAACCATGAAAACGAATCATTGGTCTAAAAATAAAACCATAAAATATGTTAAATATATAATAATATAAAAGACATAAAACCACAATATTACCTGGTGCCACATATCCGTATGTGCCCGCAAGGGCAGTCCAATTAGTTGAGTCTGGGTTTAAGAACTTAGCAGTGCTAAAGTCTGAAACACAACCCTCATATTCAGAATCCACCAAAATGTTCTTGGTTGATATGTCTCGTTGCACAATTGGTCGCAAGCAATCGTGGTGCATGTAGCACAAGGCATGAGCTACACCTTTAACAATATTCACTCTTTTACTCTACCCCAATTCTTTAGCTTCATCATCTTTGCTGAACATTGTGGCCAAGCTACTCCTTTCTAGATACTCATACACCAAAAATGAGTGTCGTTTATGGGAACAAAAACCATAAAGCTTCACAATGTTTCGGTGTCGTATCTCTGTGAGTGCCCTTATTTCATTCAAGAACTCCTTTTGAAAATTCTTCACACCATTGCATAGCAGGTGGAGTTTCTTCACGGCAACTACTACGTTGGCGAATGGCAAATTTGCTCTAAAGACGCTTCCATGTCCTCCTTTCCCAATGCAAAATTTAGAATCAAAATCCTCGGTTGCCCTTATGATTTCCTCATACATGGTTTTTCCATCAAAGTTTAAAATTGAAAAGGAAACCTCTTCATGTGCGATGGTTTCTTCTAGATGCTGATGCCTCTTTTTCCTTTCTACTACAAAGGCAATTGTAAAAATAGAAGAAAGAAGTAAAAATGCTGCGACAAGAGTAAATGTGATTACAAATATGAGTTTGTGGTCCTTTTCCTTTTTTAAGCCATGTTTGCAGGGTTGCAAAGCTCCAATTAATGTTGCCACACAATCGTTTTTTCCCTTGTAACGCTTCTAAGGGAGCATCTTGAAATGCGCTGATGTTGGGAATGAGACCTTCCAAGTCATTGTAGGATATGTCAACATACAACAAGCCGTGCATCCCCCCAAAACTTGTTTGAATGAAACCATAAAGATTATTGTGGGAAAGATTCAGCTTCTCCAAACTCTCCGAATTGCCCATTGTTGATGGTATCATACCTCCAAGGAGTTACGACTTAAATCAAGTTTGGTCAAGTGAATTAATTCCCCCAACTGATCTGGAATTCCTTGATTAAACTGGTTGTTGCTCAAATTCAAGTAGAATAAATTGGCGAAGTCACCCAGAAGGCTAAGAATTGAATCATTGAATTTGTTTGTGGACAAGTCGAGATACTCAAGATTAGTTAGTGATCCAAAGTCTAAGGGTACACGACCAGACAATCTTAGATCACCCAACTATGTAGAAAAGCCTAATTCCACTAGAGACTTCAAATTTCCAATTTCTGGTGGGATTATCCCAGACAACTGATTGTGAGAGAGATCAAGATAAATGAGTTTTGTGAAGGAACTGATCTGAGGTGGGCTGGGATCAAAGAGTTGATTGATGCTGAGGTCAAGATATTCAAGATTAGGGACGGACAGGAAATAAAATTCATGTAGCGTACCTTGTAAACCAGAGTTGTTAAGGTTTATCCTGGTGACACTTCCAGTAGCGTTGCATGAAATACCAGACCAAATGCATGGTCTTGCATTTGGTTTATGATTGGTGGAAGAATTGGTGACATTGTTACTAGGAAGGTAAGTCCATGAGGTGAGATTATTGAACTGGGTTCGATTATGAAAGCTGGCTTTCCATTTGAGAAGAGCCTCTGCTTCAGTAGGAGCAGCAGAAGAAAAAGCAAAGTTTGATGATGAAATCAGCTCAACATACAAGATAAGGCAAAAGGCTACAGAGCTTGATACTTTTGAAGATGTGATGTAGAATAAATGGCAGAACGGTTCATGCAACAACTCGACCTCCAGAAGGCCAAGAAAAGGAACAAGCCTCAACCCGGCCCAGTGTCTGAAATGGGCCCATGATATACCGATTCTGAGGGCCTATTTTGGCCAAATTCCTTCGTTTAGGGCTTCAAATAAGCAATTTAGTGTTTTTGAATAACTTTCCTAAATTGCACTTTATTTCCATTTTTATTTTCGTTTTGAATTTCGAACGTCTAGGGTTCTGAATGTATTTAAACAACTTTTTTGGTTGTTTGTATTTTTCATTATTATCATTTTAATTAGAAAACCTTGAGATTTCTCTATTTTCTCTGGTGGACTCCAGATTCTTTCTTAGGGTTAACATTGATTTTCCCTACTTGCGTGTTACGCTGCGTCAAGATGTCATGGTTTTTCTTTTTGGTGTATATAATGTTTATACTACTTCTGGGACTTATTTATAGTGCCAACTGCCCTGCTACGTGCTTTTTTTATTTCCATAATAAACTCACAAGTCTTTAGGGTGTAGAGTTGAAAGTCGTTCCAGTATCTTGTTAAAATTGGAAATTTTGCATAGTTTCCTTGAACTTAATGAAATGAAAATGATAGATTCATTGAAGATCGAGAGAGTTTTATTGGATGTTACTCATGGATTGGCAAAGAAAATATTTCGTGGATGACAGCTCATCCACTTGAACAGGAAACACTAAAGATCGTGGAGAGTACATCATCAATATGGATAGAAGTGAGCCAAATCCACTGTGAGTAGGGAGCATCATCAATTAGAAGAGAAGTGCGCCAACTCGGCTCCTCTTCAATCCACACTAAAACCGCTGTCTTAGTTTTCTATTTAAATGTTTTTGTGGCCTTAAAATGAACGTGCACTTAGGTTAATTGAAAGTCTTAATTTGCCTCTGACCTTTATCGATCTATTAAGTCAAATGCAAATTTTGCTTCTTTTTTTGTTGTTGTTGTTGTTGATGTTGATGTATGTGGTGCGTACTATAGGGAATGAGCATTTGAGGTGAAATAGCGATTCAGGGATATTTTCTCATAGGCTTTTGCTCAGTGGTCTGGTGGTCCAACTTGAAAAGATAGAAATAGACTGAAGTAAAACAAATCGGATTATCTCAGATACATTTTCCTCTTATACAAACATAGCTTTGGCGCAGATTGCAGAAGTGACCAACATGTCAAACAAGACAATTCGGCTCCTCGGTCTCCGATGCACATAAAAACTTATACAGGAAAGTACAAACTTAGCTAAAGATTAGTGGTCTCAAAATGAGGGCATGCGTACGTTGGGTTTATTGATTCAAGAATTGACAACAAAAAGTAATCTTCAGGCTCATGATGAGTTGATGACCAGGCATGACTAAAAATTCAATTGCAAGTGGGGGTTGAGGGGAAGCTTCTCAATTCTCATAGCCTTTTCCTCATATGGGGGTTGTGGACCTTGTGGATGTTCACTGTAACTTATAATTCAACATGTCACATTCTAATTAGCACTCATAAAAATCTTAAATTCTCCTAGACAGAAAATAAAAAGAAAATATCGGATGAGGTACTATCTAGTATTTTTTCGAAGAAGAGACATGGTTAAAGTAAGTTCAGAAGTCTTTCCAATATTTTTTTTCACTTCTATTTATTTTCTTTGGAAAGACTTGGGTGGGGAATTCCTCGGAGTTTTTCATACGCTTGAGTCAAAGTCTTTGTCTTTCACCTTTAAGACTAAGAACAGGAGAACAGTGACACGCACGGCAAGCATGTATCAACAGGTGAATTGCAAAGACTGAAGAGTGAGAATTCATTTTAAGCCAGAGAGCCTATTTTATCAGAATAAGTTGTAGATGTCATGGTTTTTGTTAGTGATGCGTTAACCCATCTTGCTACTGAGCTAAAGCTAAAATTAGCAATACAAAAATAAAATATATTTTCTCTCATACTGATTACATATTGGGTATCTGGGAAAGTAAATAAGTACCTAATAGAAATATAGCAATCAACCAATTCATTCCTCTATCCCATAACAGTACTGTCAAAGTCTTTGTCTCTTATATTCACAGTAACTTCACTTTTGTTCCTCAATAAAGTTAGGTGCAAATTGTTTTCTGTTTTGGGCCTTTGCAGGCTCCTAGTCACCCAAAAAAAAAAAAAATAGATGCAAATGTTGCATTTCTTGTTAATTTAATGAAATGAAACTGATAGCAGTAGTGAGAGTGTTACTTGATGAAATTGACACAAGTGAGAGAAGGGGTTGAGATGTGCCCACACCTGGGAGTGCTTGAAAATGTTTTTCTTTGGTCCAGGAACTTAATTTATTCATCTGGAATTGACTGCACAAGGGAATCTTTTGGTGCCACCAATCATTCATTCATTCATTAATTCTTTCTATCTATTTCCTACGTGTTGTGCCTACTGAGAGAGTAAAGAGATCGGGTTTGGGCTCAATTTAATGGTCGTGTCTAAGGTTCTATTGCCTTGAAATTTACAAATAACCCCTACGTTGGTTAATTTTTTTGGTACAATTTCTTTTTGGGAATTTTTTATTATCAATAATCCAATAGCTAGTTAGTCTAATATTAGATAAATTCACAAATCTGATAGGTTCTTTCCTGCCTTTTATGTCGCCATATTGACTGGATATGCTTTGTTTTTTTATTTCGTGTATTTTTTCTAATTTTCAACCGCTTTCTTTTCTTGGTTCTATTTTCCTTAAATTGACCCCTAACTCGTCCTACATCAAACTCCTCCACATGAAAAGAACTCAACCTCAAGTTCGTCTTGAATTGAACTTGATCTTCAGTAATTATGAGGTATGACAAGCAAATAGAATCTTTAACCTGTGGAATCCAATCTTCCTCATACTTAGATGACATCATCATGTAGTTAGTTCCATAAACAACATTGGAATTTGTCAATTGATAATCGAACTCCTTGCATGAATATCCTTTGTACTCTTTCTTTTCAACTTCCACGTCGGGTTTCATGGTCAATTTAAAGTCTTGTTGACAGAACCGTCCCTGTATTTCACCTCGAAACCCAGAGTGATTCCTGTGGGATCCAAATCCAAGGAAAATTCTACCGAAAATTCGGTAGAACCTCCCCTGTAAATTGAACAATCTCACCTGTTCATAAAACAAATAGCACTTCTAATTCAGCAACTAACCCCAACCACAATCCAATAAAGGTCTCAGACCCATACCAAGTAGTATCCATTTAATTAGAGCATATCTACTAAAATTTTACAATCACATCTCACTACAACAATTGCACGGAGAACCTTGATCCTATGATACCAACAAGTGGGGATGGAATACTTGGATGCCTCGACGTGGTGCGGTCCGACCTTAGCAATCTCTAATACCTGGGGGCAAAACGTTATAAACAAAAACGTGAGAATAATCTCAATGAGTTAACAACATAAGGTTTAAAACAATTCCTTTGAAAACCATTTTATAAAATTGCCCATTCTCCTTGAATGCCTCCAGCTTTAAATCTCTTTTCACAGAACCATCCCTGAACATCATTTTAAGGTTAGTAAATTTTTTCCTGTTGCATAAGAAGTCTCAAAAATAAGGGATATGCATGGAAAGATTTAGAAAGGGGTGCAATGCATTCGTTTCAAGTAAATAATTATATGCATTTATAAATAAATCGCTCAATTGGAAACCAATAATACCCTCAAGCTGTAAATCTATTAAAATATCTAAAATAATAATGCACTGCTCAACTGAAACTGTCATTTAAAAAAAAAAAAATTGCTATTGTAAACTCATGTCCCAAAATAATCCACAAACTGAGAACTCACGTCACACTAAAACCCCAGGGAAAACTGGCCATAAACTCAGACAAATAAGCTCGCCACATCCCATGCATACGCACGAGCAGGCAGATAAGCTCGCCATTTCCCGTGCAGAGCGAATCAATGCACGGGCAGGCAGGAATGCTCGTCACTTCCCGTGCAGAGAAAATAGATGCACGGGTAGGCAGGAATCGTCGTACCAACTCTAATACAACATTAACCAGTAATGAAAAATACCAACGCAAGGTTCCAAAACAGCTCACAAACTATCTTTGTTTAACATTATACATACCTCTTCAATTTTTCGATTTCTCACACCATGTACGCAAGCATCATTCAAACGTGTTTGTGAGAACTTTATACTTAGATCATAGATTCAAATCTCAAATCAAAACTTATTTTAACAACCCAGCAACTACACTCATAAATAAAAATTAAAGCTTCCAAAATATGTATATTAAAATCCAATTTAAACATTTTACCTCCACCTAAACAATCGTTTCAAGTTACAAATAGACCAAGTCTCAAGTAAAATCCAAGATATAAATATGGACTAAACATGAAGTTTATTAAGACGTTTCAAAACCCAAAGTTCAACTCACAGTGAGAAATCAAGCTTCGACCCTCTACTAGATCGTCTCGCGCCTCGGTCGCCTTTAAAATAAAACAATGAAATATAGGATTAGTCTCAACTTAAAGACATTTCAAAATGCGTGTGTGAAGTCTAGACGTTCCGCTCAATTGTGTGAATTTTAAAACGGTAAATTTAAACTTTTCCCATAAATTTCATACACTCAAATCTATCCCGGCTCAAATCCAAACATCACCTAAACATTTTAAACTCATAAATTTTACCCCAATAACCTTATGTACAATATACCTTGGCCGGGGTTCGTACGGGAGTACTTTGGTACTGGAAAAAGTACCCAATTATGGTTCAAATTTGGGATTTCGTCAACTCCGAGCAATTTCAACCTATTCAAAATTAACAATCAACTCAATAATGGCTCAATTTCACAATATCGATAGGGATTAATGGTTGGGTGGTCGGAACCACCGCCGTCGCCGCCTAAAGTAGCGGTTCCTAACCCAAAATTCATCAATTCTCAAAATCTCCTTAAATTTCCAATTGAAAACAACAATTGTAGGTTTGATGAGGTTGGCTTTGCTCTACAACAATTCAAAATTTCCAATTCAAAATCTCCCCTTTAATCTTTCTACAACAACTTTCACAATCTTCTCTTTTGGAATCTTCAACATCTCAAAGCATTGCTCTACGTCGGTGACCCAATCAAGGAAATCTTCAATACATTCACTTTATGCAAAACAAGGAATTTCATTAAAATAAAATTTCCTGACGTTGTCTTCTTCATTTTTTTTTTGATGAGGTTGGCTACGGGCAAATCCCCTAGCGCACTCCTCTTCAATCTTGGATAGTTCCTCATGACCAATGTTGCTGAGGTTCACATCCCATCGTTGTTCGCCAACGAGCGAGGCAAATCCTTGCTCTGATTGATGCCTGCTTTGATACCAACTGACCTAGCGAAAATCTAAGGGATTCAAGCGAAACCCTAAAAGTAAAGGATTCTGGAGTCCACCAGAGAGATTGAGAGAAAACCCTTGTTTTTAATATTGATAAACTGAATAATAATCCTCTAGGCAATTGTAAAATTTCTTAAATATGTTTAGGAAAACCCTAGGGCACTAACAACCTAATAACTAAAGCCCACGGGCATTAGGAAACCCAAATAAAATAGATATGAAAATTGATAAAATGTCTAAAAATTCAGAAAATAATTAAAACGCTGTTTTGAGGCTCAAAACGAAAGAGATCTCGTCGTTTCCTTTGAAATTGATATATTATGCTCCCAATTCTGACACAAGAATATTTTTTCCTGCCTTTTATGTCGCCATATTGATTGGATATGATTTGTTTCTTTATTTGGTGTCTTCTTTCTAATTTTCAGCTGCTTTCTTTTCCTGGTTTATTTTCCTTAAATCGACTCCTAACTATCCTACATCACCTGACTATCTGAGAAGGTTGGCATTTATAGAGGAGAGTTGTGAGCTAGAATTATTAGATTCCCGGCATGAGTGATTGAATGATGCTTTGATTGACTGTGGTGATTTACTGCTTGTTTGTGTCTGCACCGAAAGCAAATTCTTGATTGAGAAAAGCAGATTCATGAATAGTAACTTTTCTTGGGAATGCTTTTACTATTAAGCTCATGATCTGTGAACAGGTATTAGTCGCTATTCTGGTCGTAAGGATCTTGAGCATCTTAGTAATAGGAATCTGACCAAAAGAGTTTTTTCTTTTGACTAGTGGCCTTTTTGTTGGCTTCATTAGAGGTTGAGGCTTCAAAGGAGGCTGGAGAACTGTTTTCTTTTTTGACTTCATCTTCTCCACCCATCTGAGTGACTTGGAGCATGATCTGTTTGGCGAGTTCTTTTAACTTTGATTTCAATTTTCCTTATATTGAGAGGGAAGAAATGGATGACTGTGAAATGGTTGGCTTCAGTTGATGGGTTCTTGTTGGAGGAAACTCAATATTGACTTGGGTGATGATGCGATCATGGTTAAATTTGTCCCACCATTTTTCTGAAAAATGTCTTGTGACTATATCGGAATTGATTTCATAGTGCCACTTGAGGATCCATGACACTTTGTATTTGGAAAGAAAATGCAGGAGAGTTGGGATTTTAGCATCATCTTTATTGACTGTATAAACGGTTGAACAATACTTCACAGAGTCTTGCAAAGTACTTGGTAGAAGGCTGAAAACAGGTCCATGAGTTGACCACCATTTTTGGAACCACAGGGGAAATTTTCCTCTGAATTTCTTATCAAAGTTAAGGAACCAAGAATGACTGAAATCTTCTGTTTCATGCAAGAATATCTTATACGAAGCATCAATGTAATCATAATAATTAAATGTGACATCTTCATCAAGAAATCAGTGAGAGTGAGGATGAGGACCCAAATCTGGTTGACTAATAATTTTTTGAATGTATGAAGAATGGTAAAAGATTTTATTTGGATCATTCCTATCTTTGATAGGTTTGATTAGAATTGACTCGGTTGCGAAGAGGATATCTCTATAATATTTTAATGACTTAGTGGGGTGACTGGGAGCATAATGTAACATGGGCGGAAAATATGCTTTTGCAAGCAATTCTAGAGTCTTAAGATGATTAAGACAGGGTTCAATTAAAAATAATGAATGACCTAGGAGTTTTTGGGACATAGGCAGAGGTGGCTGCCTGATAATTGATAATGGGTTGAGGAACTGGTTGAATGGTTGACTAGTAAGGATCATATTGTGATACTAAGGCAGACTGGTAGTTGGGCCGGATACTACCAAGGGTAGTAAACCTGTTTGAAACATTTACTAGAGAGTGACTAAAGGGGAATATACTTGAAGGAGTGATTGGTTCAAGTTTAACTGGGTTTAGAACAGAGTTGTTACTAGAGGTTGAAGGGTTATTAGGCCTTCTAGCGGCCATCTTTTCCCAGCAAGAATTCCCAGGTGAGAAAATCAGGGATGCAATTTTGACTTCCTTGAATATATTCAATTTCAAAATAAAAAATACTTAGTATAGCTTGTCATCTTGCAAAAATCTGTTTATATGAAATGTTTTGAACATCTTTTTCTACGACATGTTTGGCACTTTTGCAATCGACTCTGACTAAAATTTTTTGATTTAAAAGATCATCTTGAAACTTGGAAATGCATAATACTATAGATAAAATTTCTTTTTTAATAGTGCTATAATTACTTTGTGCTTGAGTGCAAACTCCAGAGTGAAAACGAACAATCTGTTCAGGATGGTATAGATGAGTTTGTTGTTTGAGAATGCCTCCACAACCAAGTTTAGAAGCATCAATTTCAACTATTTTGCAAGAATTAACTGTTTGAATATCAGGACAAGGTAATGTCTTGACATAGTGTTTAATTTCTCTGACTATAGAAGTATGAACAGGTGTCCAAGGAGGGGGATTGTGTTGGACTCTATCAAATAAAGGTTTGCATTGTTTTATGAGATTTTTGTAGAAATCTGAAACATAATTGAGAGATTCAATAAATCTTTGGAGTTGATTTTTATCAAGAATTTCATCAGGGAATTTATCTGCAAATTGAATAACTCGATCAATTGGACTGATTTTGGATTCATGGATATTACATCCAAGAAATTTGACCTTGGTTTGGAATAATTTAATTTTTGAAAATGAGAGATTTATAATTTATGACTAATCGTGGTGTACCTCTTTCTAATTCAGCATTTTTATGAACATAAAATGCTGACAAGACCAAGGAGATTTACTCTTCTTGATTATTCCTCTGTTGAGTAATTTAGTAATTTCATTTTTACATAATTAATTCCATGATTTCTTGACTCATTTGGATAGGTCTTGCTTTTGGTGGGATATTTTTCTCATTAAATTCTTTAATATAAGAGAGTTTTACTATATGTTTATTTCTATGCCAGAAGGCAGTAGGAAGATCACAACAAACTTTTCTTTTGATTCTTTCTTCAAAATCATTAATCTTCTGTTGAAGAATTGTACTAGTTAATTGATCTTCAATTCGTTTGAATTTGATTTCTTCTTTCAAATAATTTATTTGTTTATTCTTTTGACGCATTAGACTAATGGACTTTGAAATGGATTTTTTTTGGAAAACATGTAATTCTTTGACTTCTTGTTGGGATATGAATTTAAATTTTATTTTTTCACCCCTAGGATAAGTAGTGATTCCATCATTTTCTGTTATAAAACGATATAACAACACAATGAAAGGGAGTTCTAAAATAACTTGGTCTGTCATGTTTTTTTATTAAAACAAAAGATGTTTTAAAGCAAACATTATTTTGACAGATATGTGCACGCTTTAGAGATTTCATAATTAAGTTCCATTTTACTACCATTTGCTGAAGTTAATGTTTCAGTTGTTTTACTAAAATATTTTGTTGGTATCATACCTTTATGGATGCAATTTAAATCAGTACCTGAATAAATAAGTGCATTGGTTATTAGTTCGAAATCTTTAATGACTATTTTTACTTTAGAATGCCATTTTTTGAGTTTTATTTGATTTATGATACTTATAATATTTTGATGACTTTTATCTTCATCTTCTTATTCTGAGTGGTCAGAACCATGATGAGAATTATTATGACTTGAACTATGTTGGTCTGTTTCTTTAAATTGTTTTAACTTCTTTTCTATTTCGAGGACATTTATATCCTGTCTAATTACTTGATTTTCTGTTTTTAAATTCATATTTAGAGTTTTTAATAATCGGATTTCAGTTTTAATATTGTTTACTTCAAGTTGCAAATCTTGGAGTGTAATTTCTTTTTTGGTTCTATTAAATTTGTCTAAGGTTGTACTAAGACGGATTTTTGGTTGCGGTATTTTGGGTTTACTTTCATCAATTTGGGTTATAACTTTTCTGAATTGTTTTAAGTATTGGGATTTTAATTCTGGATTTTCAACTTTGCTAATTACAGCAAGTATCTGTACAACCAAAATTGATGTTGGGAGAATCAGATTGGGTATTTTCAGTTTCGGTGTTTGAGGTTGTAAGTAAGGTATTATTGGTATTTTATCCCTCACTAGAATCAGTGTCTCTTAATTCGAGAATCCTGATTAGGTTGTCTTTTTCTTCATTAGATATGATTAATTGGGTAATTGCTTTTTTGACTCTACATTCATTTGGAAAATGCCCTTTTTGCTACACTTAAGATTTTACTTTTGTCTATGATTTTTTGCTTTTCATCTGATTTCTTTTTCTGTGACCGATATGATGTTGATGTTTTGGTGTACTTTTCTTGTAGAAATTATTTGTTGTAAAATTTCTCTTAGTGTTATTGTAATATGTTTTACGAGGGTATTTTTCCCTTCGTTTATATTTATTTATGTGATGGAGCTAGGGAGGGTAGCCCATATATATTGTTCACAGAAATTTCTCATTACATACTTGGCAGTTCTTCTATCTTTACTAGATTGTTTACTTATTTTCATATCAATACACATTTTTAGACCCTCTTTCTGAATAGTAGTTATGATGTTTCCGTAAGTAAGGTTGTCATAATTTATTATATTATTTTCATTACTTAGGATTTGTCTTATTTTTTGAGCAAATAAGTTTGACAAACCATTAATGAATTTTTCTTTCCAAAACGGTTGGCTACTATCTTCCCTTAACATAACTCTTGAAATAAAGACATCTTTGTACCACCTAAAATTACTTAAGGTAAGACATCTAAGGTTACTGAGTTGATCATGGATCTTAGATGTGACGTTACCAGGTGTTCCAATAAAATGTTCAATGATTGTAAAAAATAATGTGTTTACTGCATCATGAATTCTCATGTCAATTTCCTCATTGAATATTGGGATGCCATCTTCATCGTGTTTTATTGAATGTTTGATTTTTAACCTAGAGTCGTCGGTAAGATGTTTTTACCACCAAGAATGTAACATTCCTTTAAAATTAGTTACTAAGAGGTCAACAATTTCTGTTTGACTAAGATTATGGCTTGTGGTGTAGCTATTAGCGACCATAGACATGTGTTGTAATTTATTTAGAATTTCTTGTTTACATAAACCATCTATATTCCATTCACAGAGTTTATCAGAAGATACAGAGAATTGACTTTGGAAATTTCTTTCCTCAAATTGTAAATCTGGGGGAGTTGGCCTGGGATACCAATTTTTTGTTAGACTAGTAGGGCTTATTTTGTTTGTAACTCTTTTTATTCCAAGATTTTGAAAGGCATGAGTAATTTCACAGCTTGATTCTGAGGTATTATCTGACTCAATTTCAGTATTTTGTTTGTTGATAACTGTTATGATATTCTTAGATTTAGGTTCACTATTTGTAGGTGTGGGTTCATTTTTGACATTAGTTAATCCTAAAAGCATTTGTTTTATTTTGTCAAGTGTTGACTGTTTTTTGCTAATACTAGAATTATGTTTGATTTTAGGGAATTTTACTAAAGGTTTTTCTTTTTTAATTGGTTCTGGACTGGAGATTTTTTCAATTTTATTTTCAATTTGATCTAATTGTTTTCCTATAGTATCTAAGCATTGATTTGTATAATATATTAATTATTTTGTTCAATAATTTATTTTCTTTCTGGATCTGCTCCCGTAAGTTTAAAAGGTGAAGCTATTACTTGCGTGTCTTTATGGGTGAGAACTATTGTTTCTAGGGGAGGATGACTAGAAGTATGGTACTATTATCATTTTTGGTCCATTTTTCTTTTGTTATTGTTTTTAATTTGTTGTTTTCTTCATAGTGTTGTTCAACACAATAAAAAATATATATTTTGAATTAATTGTTTTCATCATCTTTTTCCATTTTTGAAATATATCTTCTTTTTGTTCAATAGTGTAATTTTGTCTATTCAATGTTACTAACTGATTCAATATCTTGGTTTAGGATTTTAAAGTTTATTTTAAAATCTTTATTAATCATTAATAGTTCAGGATTTGCTGGAGGAGTTACTTCGAAATCAGTAGCAGTAGGGGAAGTTTGATCTTCTTCATTTGTTTCAGTGTAATGACTAGTGCTAGTGTTTGGCTTGTAATAGGGATAGCTTACTTGGGAGGTTGTTTTGACTCCCTTTAATTTAAGGTTTTTTAAATCTTTTTCTAAGTCATGATCTCTTCTTTTTAATTATTCTATGGTAGTTGACCTTGCAAAGGAATGCCTTGCTTGAGTCTTAGTTTTGATTGTTTGACTTTCTGTATCTAAATTTCTAATTTATAAAGAGGACCTAGGGTTTTGGTTTCCGAAATTGATTTTTACTATACCATCAAGATATTGTTGGATTTAATCAAGGTTGAATAAATAATTTTGAATATTAGTTGGGTGACTTTCATTTGTTAATAACCAATCTTCTGGTAAACTAACATCTGACCATTTAATAATATGTGGTATTCTTAAGTTTGCACTTTCTTGACTACTTTGAATTAATAAAGTTTGGTCTTTTGGACTTTTGGAAATGGCCTGGAAATTCATATTTGTTCCAATACATTTAGAATAATCTTTGTAGATTAAAGCTAGGGGTTGAACTCCATCTAAGACATGATATCCTGAGGTTTTTATGTTTAAAGTTGAAGCTTTTAACATGTGTGGGTCAATTAAGCTGACTATAAATTTTGGGTATCAATCAAAATGGGCTGGACCATTATACAGACTTGATTCAATAATTCTGGGAGTGCTATCACTGAAATTAGTGAATCTTGCATCTCGTAAACATAATAAAACAGAGGCCTTAAGGCCTTTCCTTGTTAAAGGTTTTACTGCAATTTGGACTAATCCAATATGAAGATAATTGTGACCATCTTTTCTGTGTTTTTTAATTGACTCATGATTGAAAAGTTGACAGGTTTTATGTTCTTTACTTAAGGCATAAACTTGTTCCACTGTTTTAACATGATGTTCACTTTTGAAAGATGACATTGACCATTTCTTTCTATAGATTTCTTTACTAGGGACCTTGAGTATATTTCAATCATTAAAATCAATATGATCATCTGACTGGTACTCTATTTGTTTTTCATTTACTATGTTTAGGATTTTGTTTAAACTAGACCTAGAACTACTGGCTGTAGAGTTGGATCTAAAATATCGACTCATCTTTTCAAGCTTATAGGTTTTTTGGGAGATTATTTGAGTTGTCTTTGTTTCCTATTAAGAACCAAGAATACTTGAAACTAATAAAGTTTTCTTTCTTACCTCTCATGCCGCATCCGCTCATGCCTCACCCTGGGACTTATTGTTTGGACCTGGACCTACTGTTTGGATATATATATATATATATGAATTAATTACCATATACTACATGTTAACTCATGTATGTAACCAAACACACCCTATGCTTGATTGTGTAACAATTAGGTAATGTGTATTTAACAATCAGATACTCATTTTAGACATCAAGCACAAGCCTACCACGTGTCCTTTTTAAGTAGTCACTTTTATTGGTTTGCCTTTGTCCATTTTAGCTGTTATTTTCATTGCTTTTTTTTTTCGATATATTTCCAGATCTCACAACTCACAAGATCCAGATCTCCCCCTCTATCTCTCTATCTCTTCTCTCTCTCTCTTCTCTCCTCTCTCTCCATAAATTGTGTGAGTTCGCATAGAACATAAATGAAAGACGACCTCTCTTTCTCTCTCTCTCTCTCTCTCTCTCTCTCTCTCCATAAATCATGTGAGTTTGCAGAGATCGAAAATAAAGGATGGTTGCGGATCACGACCTAGAGTATTAGGCTCCACTGCCGATGGAGGATAGATCGTCATCGAAGCTGAACTCATTCTTCAAAGGTAGAGATCACACAAAGGACGTGTTGTTGGTGGTGAAATTGCTTTGTGAAATTACATATGTCGCTTTGTTTGTGGCCTCTAATTTCGTATTGATTTTGATTTTGAAATCGATTTTTCACATTTTATTGTTGCTATAGTTATAGTTTCAGTTGCGAGTTTAGGTGCAGTTTCAGTTGCAGATTTAGGTGCAGTTTTAGTTACGAGTTTAGGTGCAGTTTCAGTTGCAGGTTTAGGTGCAGTTTCAGTTGTAGTTTCAGAATTCTTAAATTTGTTATACCAATTTGAATATGAGAGGTCTTAGAAATCTTAAATTTTTTGTTATGTAGCAATTTTAGTTTGATCTTGGAGATGAGATTGCAGTTTCAGGTGGTTTTTGATCATGAGTAAGTTGTGGCTTAGGGTAGTTTCACTTTTTATTTTGTATTCCCGGCCCGCAATTGAAGAAAGGATTAGTAGGGACATGCTTGAAACTTTTATTATTTGGCATGTGCTTTTTTGTCCTTGTCATAGGTGGCTGGAGTTTGGGCTTTCTAGAAAGTGACCTGGAAATTAAATTTGTAGGTTTGGGTTCTTTTGATTAATTTTTTGAATTGCCAGTACCTTAAAGTTAACGGACTATATATATATATATAGCGTGAATAAGAGGGTAGAGATCAAAGCCGATTTCAATCAACTGTTATTGCATGATGAACGAATGAGGAAGACTAAAGGGACCTATAGTCACTTGGTTTTGTACATACTAAAAGTCTGAGAGGTCTTAAAATGAGCGTGTGCATTGGTTTAATAATTAATTCAAGAATTGACAACAAGGGAATATTTGGGCTCATGCACATGTGACATAACCAAAAAATCATTCAATTCGATCTGTTTGTTTTGTTGTATGTGGTGCGTAATATATATATGGATTGAGAATTTGAGGTGATAATAGGGATTCAGGGATATTTTCCTTGATTGATGGATCTATATATAAAAATACGAATAATTTTCTTTTTCTTTTTAGAAAATCGGATCATCAATCACAAATACATTATCTACTTCTTACACAAACAGAGCTTTGGTGCAGACTGCAAAGTGAAGTGACCAACATGTCAAACAAGACAATTTGGCTCTTTGATCTACAATGCACATTAAGACTTATACAAGAAAGTACAAACTTAGCTAAAGTTTTAGTGGTCTTAAAATGAGAGTGTGTGTCGGGTTAATTGATTTAAAAATTGACAGCAAAAAGGAATCTTCAAGCTCATGATCGATGCACATGCATGACTGAAAATTCATTCTCATAGTCGACTTTACCTCATACGGGGTTTGTGGACCTTGTCGAGATGTTCACTGTTACTCACATTCAAACATATCGCATTCATAAAAATCATATATAATCCTAGTCTGAAAAAAAAAATAAAAAAAAAATCAGGTATGCTAATCTAGCTAGTCTTTTTTCGAACAACAGATATATGGTTAATGTAAATTCAAGCTTCAAACTTCAATGAGTAAAAAACTCAGCCAAAAAACAATAACAAAAGAAATTAAGAAAAGTAGTATTGAATCTTGCATTTCTAATTTTCGGCCAAATGAATTGGTTACTAATTATTTCGAGTTTTGTGGAGTCTACTCTTTAAGGATGGTATATCACAAGATTTAGAACACATATTATCAATTATCAAACCATCAAACAAAACGAAATCCTTGTTTTATTCTTTTTAACTTCTCACAAGGCACAAAATTCAACTTTATAAAGTACGTACATATTAGCCATAGCAAATAAGTTCTTGAAACAAATTACAATAAGAAAACATCAAAAAAGAATCAAACAATTAAGCAGAAATATACGTAGGAAAGAATTAAGCACATTTCTATCAGGTAGTCAAACCATAGATAGCAAGCAATGGTTTTTTTTTTGGTGTTATCATACGCAATGTCTTTGATAAATGTAGCGTTTGAGCTGAGAGGTATTGAGAAACTTGTTTCCTTTTGAAAGTATAAATTGGAAATTTTGCATCTTCTCATGGAATTGAAGTTAACAATGGAATTGATAAATGTGAGAGTTTTATTGGATGTTATTGGTGGAGGATGTTTTTCATAGACTTGGACTTTAATCAAGTCTTTTTGTCTTATCTTTAAAGTTTTTAAGAAATTTTGCATTTGATTGGATGTTAGACAAGGAATTGACAGTGCTTGATGGTGGAAGAAGAGAATCAGCAATAGAGATCTAGCTGAAGATGATTAATACAACAGCGATGCAACGGGTCGCTGGAATCGGGTGGGTTGGGGTCTGGAATCTGGATATTTTTTATACTTTTTGCTTTTTTGTTTGTTAATTTTTCTGATTAATTATTAGAGTTTTCACCTTCTTATGTATCTTTTTCTGGACTAAATCTCTGTGGTTTTTTTTTTTTTT
>QANW01000494.1:237332-292412 GCA_003254865.1 Dryas drummondii
AAAAAAAAAAAAAAAAAGTTGCAATGTCAGGCCCACCTCTGAGCCAGTTTCAGGATTGGCGGCTTAGAGGGGGAGGTGCGGGGGGTGGTGACTGGTGAGGGAGGAGGTTGGTCGGGTTTTGGGTTTAGGGTGGGGTGCTGCATGGGGAAGGACTATGGAGAAGGGCTGTTGGGCTTTTCTTTAGTTTTTTTATTGTTATTTTTAACTTGGGTTATTTTTTAAAAATTTTGTCTTTTTTAAATGTTTTGAATTCTTATTTTTTATTTGCTAATTTTTTTTTATTTTAATATTTTTTTGCGAACATGGCAATGTGTCATGCCCATATGGCAGTGTGTAACACACTTAGTCAGTGCCACGTCATCACTTAACGGGCCTCCTGACGGATGACTTAACGGAGGTACTAACTTGTCACAAAATTGAAATAGAGGTATGTGGATCCCACTTTTTGAAGACGAGCGAGGTACCAAGTTGAAATACGTGGTCTAGTTGAGGTACTAAATTGTACTTTACCCAATAATTAATTTAAGAGCAAATTTCACTTTGCACCCCTGAGGTTTGCTCAGATTGTCAAGTTGCTCCTTTAGGTTTCAATTTTGGCAATTTGAAACTCAAGGTTTGAAATTAAAGACAATGTGGCTCTCTAACCACATCCTTTTGTAAAATTAAAAAAAAAAAAAATTCCTTATTAGTGAGCATTTAACGACTGAGAGGCTACATTGTATTTGATGGACACTACTTGGGTCACCCCTTGGGGGTACCCCAAGGTCACCCTTCCCCCAAAAATAACAATTTCGGTAATGCCGGTACATGATCGGAACCGTTCACTTTTTAGATCACCTATTATATATCATCTCTGCAAAAAATCAACTCAATCAGAAATCGTTTGATTATATAACTGTTGTTGATTAAATAGAAAAAATCAACGATTTGGTCAAAAAATCACTCTTTAATTGAAAACCATCAATTTTTTCTACTTAATTGACAATAGTTATATAATCAAACGATTTCCGATTGATTTGATTTTTTGCAGAGATGATCTATAATAGGTGATCTAAAAAGTGAACGGTTCCGATCATTCGCCGACATTACCAAAATTGTTATTTTGGGGGAAGGGGTAACCTTGGGATACCCCCAAGGGGTGACCCAAATATTTTCCGTCTTTGATTTCAAACCTTGGGTTTCAAATTGCCAAAATTAAAACCTGAGTGAGCAACTTGACAATCTGAGCAAACCTCAGGGGTGCAAAGTGAAATTTGTTCTTAATTTAAACTACACCCAATACCATCAGTATACCCAACAGCGCTTTATACCCAACATCTGCACTCATCTCTACATCTCTACACACCTCTCCTCTTTAACAAAACCCTAAACTCCACTACACTAACATTCTCTGTATCAAGGCAAACAAGCAAAATATTGATAAATGGATGGCTTAAGTCGCGATTTGGGAGTCTTCAAACGAGATATTATCATCATTTTTTCGTGTTTTTATCGAAAAAATTAGTATTTTAAAAAACTGAAATCACAACATGTTCGGTGCACTAGTGTCGAACACTTGGGATACTATTCGGCAAAGAGGCGCCGAACATCGTCAGTCTTGTTTGACAGGCCATAACCGAACAGGTCTTTTTTTCAACAAAAATGATCACAACGAGAACCAATACATATCAGTTGCAGGAAGAAGTTAAGAAAAGATTATGCTATTTCAAACATTCAACAAATTTGAACACGGGACTTTGACTATCAATGCAGGGCATATATATAATAATCAACATGTAGAGGATACTTGTGAAAACAAAATGAATTGTGACAAAACAAAGGAGCACTTACAGTAGCTTCAACATTCGCAGGAGATTCATCATTTGCACTGGAAGGCATTGATATTATACTCAAAACTATGCTTTCAGACTGGAACAACATAATTTCACATTAGATAATGCAGTACGTACTATATTTATATAAATAAAAAATCGAACAATTCAGAGAGTTGTTAATGTAGTAATATAATTTCCTCATTTGTCCGGTGGTGATGTGGTTGGGGTTGGGAGGTGGTGGTGATGGTGATGGTATTGGGTTTGGGTGTGTCTGTTGGGTGTGTTGAGTAGAATTGTTGGGTGTGATGTTGGGTTTAGTTGTTGGATTTTAGTAAGGGTAGTTTAGAAAAACATGTTGAGTGTACTAATAAGTTTTAACATTTTTTTAAAATAAAGGTGGGTGTAAAAAGTGTGTTGGGGCTATTGATAAAAATATTGGGTCCAAATAGCTGCACCTTTTTTTTTATTGATTTATTTGTAATTTACCATATTTTTTTATTATAGTGGCATGTGATGTAATATTTGTGAATTATAGTACCCTTTACTATATTATTATGTTTGAATTTTCAACTAGTACTTAGTATAAAATGTTATTAAATTTTGGTATCTAAACTAAAAAACTATTGAAATTTGGTACCTAAATTCAACGGACTGTTAATATATATGTATGTATATTAATTGATTAGAGAAAGGAAAAAATGAGAAATGGGGCATAAGTGTTGATGTCTGCAAAGTGCCAAGGTAAGAAACAAAGATTTATATATATATATAAATCAAATATACATATATAATTATATACATTTGGATAATGGAATTTGTCGCCCATACATGAGTTTGAATGGCCAATTAGTCAAGGTAGCCAAACTAATCGGATGAGAGTTTCAAAAAACAGCCCGACCAAGTAGAGAAAAGAAAAGAGTGGTTGGGTACCTTTTTATCGATCAAATTGTCAAGTAAAATGAATGGGTCTCGCCAAGGCTTGGTTTTTAGACGAGGAAAGTGGGTTGAAGTCTGATCAAAATATGAGATAAAGGAAGGTCAAGTAACATATATAAGTTGTCGGCCGGCTGCATGCATGATATAAGCAACCAAAAATTCCGATCTACCTCACCAATCTGAGCCAGATAGAATTTATTCTGATCGATTTGACAAAGGTTTCTTCCGATCAAATTTATTCTAATCAAGGTCTTGGGTATGACATAAATTCCGATTGACAATGAAAATATGCAAGCGGCCTGATAGAAATAAATTTCGATTGTTTTTGCTCAAAATGGAGTCGATCGACTTTGTTTTATTTTGTTCAACTTTAAGAAATATCGGCCGACCTCATTGGGAGTGTTCCAATTGATTTTGTAATTTTGATCGGATTGGTTAAAATTCCTTACGATCAACTTTAGTCAAATTTATTCCAATTGACTTTTTGATCGAAATTGCTATAAAAAATGGAGTGTATCGGCTCAACTAAGTAATTTTTGAGGTCGTGTTATTAATTGTTAAGCGAGGGAAGTAAACCCGGCCTAAATTGAGGTTGGGTTATGTATTTAAGTCATGACATTGGCCCGATCAAAGATAGAAAGGCGCTGGGCTATTTTATTATTATCAAATTATGATTGTTATGTGGCAAGAAAGAAAAGAGAAGTAATTCCGGCTTGGTTTATATATGGTTGGGTTACTCCCTTTTATTTTTTATTTAAGCTTTAATCAAATAAAGCTTAAAGCCCCAATGAGTCCGATCAAGCCCAGAAGTTTATTGATCAAATTTCTCTAGCCAAAAATGGCTCAGTCCAAGTGACAGAAGGTTTCCAATACATCACCAAATTATACTCGAGTGCAAGGATTCCGCCCAAATCCATATATCCAAGTTCAAGTTGAAGTCCTTACTTGGAGGGAAATTCAGAAATTAAATGCAAGATTGCCACAAATCTTACAGAGGAAAGAATTCGAAAATTCTTGGAGATTACGTTTTTAGAGTAAATCAATGAGTCAAGGCATGCAAGTCAAGAGTCCAAGTATAGAAAGGATTCCGATTAATCCTCAATACTTAAGATTACGTGGTTATCAAAGAAGAGTCAAACAAGAATCTAGTCGAATCCTAAATTCAAGAGAATTCAAATCTCATCTGAACTAGGAATCTAAAACATCCAGGCTAAGTAATGGCCCATTGCTTAGCTAACCCCTATATATAGATGCATTCGAGAGAGGATGCACACCCATCATTCAACAAACACCCAAGTTCTCAAGCTCTCAAGAAATATTCAAGTTCTTTTGCTTTCAATTTTACTTCGTTGCTTCCGCTCAAGTTGCTTTTAGGTTTTCAATAGCTTTTAGTCTCAAGCTCACTAAGTTAGTAGCTCTGCCATCATCCTCTCAAAGGCTTTTGGTATTGATTTGATTTTGTTTTCTTTATTTTTCATGCAACGCTGATTGTTATTATTTCAAGTTTTAATGCAATTCTAGTTTTCTTTGCCTTCTAAATTCATGTTATATTCATAAATAGTTGCTTTTAATCTTGAAGTTAGTTTAATTGGTGAAAATCGCATTGAATGTTATTATACCTTTTTCGTTCATAGTTTATTTGTTTTTCTTGGACAATTACACCACTTTGTGCAGGAGTTTGATCACGTAGTCCTTAGGAGGCCAACTAGTGGGTCAGATTCCTAATCCGACTAGGCCTTAAAAGAGCCTTGTCCCTGAGGCTTGAAAAGAACATATAATTGTTTGATAGAATCAAATTATAGGCGCAATCACTCAAATAAACCACAATTAATTTCATTCTGATTGAGCCAAAACTTGGCTTGACGGTGGCATGCTCCCACTTACACTAAGGCCCAGTTTGGTATTGTTGTGTTGTAAGAATAATCACTTTTAGTTATGCTGTGAAAATAATTAGCTGTGAAATAAAATAGTTGACTGTTTGGTAAATTAAGTTTTTGAAAGTGTTGTGAGTATGAAAAACAGCTTCAGAATGTTTGGTAATTTTTTGTGTCGAAGTGCTGTGGTTATACATAATGACTAAAATAGACATAATGACTAAAAAAGTACTTTCAATTGCTTTTATGCATATTTTCTCTATAATTTTATCTTAACATTCTCTTTAAACAAAATATTAACTATCAAATTTATACATGATGAGATAATCTGTCCTTGTCACATTTACAATGTACATGGAGATTACAATAATCAAGTATTTGTATCATTGGCAAAGTTACAAGAAAGCTTTACAAGAAAGTTATATTTTCTTTATAATTATTGATCTGTTTCAAAATCTTTGCTTCAGCCCTTNTTGCCTCCGCCCTTACCATTAGGAAATCCTTGATCTCGCTTTCCTCTTCTTTTTCCCCTTCTCACTCTTGTGTCATTTTTTACCTATGTAACTGTTATTCCGGCCATGTCATTTTTTTCTTGAATATATACGCTGCATTTCCTTTTCTCATTGCTGCCACTCAAAACATGTGTCAGCTTCTGCCCAAATAGGTTGAAGCAGCTAATCGATCACCTGCATTATTACAGGTTTACAGCACGCAACAACACCTCAAACTACTGTCCAATAAGTCCCAGGCTAATGGTTATTTGGGTTGTTTATTTGTGCTCCCTGTTGTTGAAGCAAGGCTAATCCAGAGAAGCATGAAGAAAAAGGATTAGGACTCATCTCTCTCTCTCTCTCTCTCTCTCTCTCTCTCTCTCTCTCTCTCTCTCTCTCTCTCTCNGTCCTGATCCTTTTTTTTCATGAAGAATATTACTAACCAATATAAAAGAATAGATCCCATCAAATGGGATGGTGGGTAAATTGGTAATTTACATGCGCACTGAAAAGAAATTGGGGATGAGACCAAGGACTCAGGAGATGGGGACAAATTAATAAAAAAACATGAAGACTCATAATTAATTACCTGTCCAAGTTTGGCATTAGGCAGCTTGGCTCTCACAATATCCTCAAGCTCCTTCCCCATCGGCGCGGCCCCTGACATCACCGTTCGTATCGACGACAAGTCGGACCGGTGCAGGTCAGGGCTCTTGGCAAAGGCCAAAACGATCGACGACACAAATGGTGCGATCGTCACCTTATATTTCTCAACAAGCTCCAACAACTTGTTGATCTCGAACTTCTGCATGATCAGAATCGCCGCCCCTACACGAAGCCCGCAGAGGAGCACCGAGTTGAGGGAGTAGATGTGGAACAGTGGCAGCATGCAGAGGATCACGTCCTCTGCGTGAAAGTACAGGTTTGGATTCTCCCCGTCCACCTGTTAAGCCACGCTGGTTACTAACCCCTTGTGGGTTAACATAACTCCCTTGGGGAGCCCGGTTGTCCCGGACGAGTATGGCAGCGCCACCACGTCATCCGGGTTTATTTTGACCGCGGGGATGTCGTTCTCATCTGCCCTGGTCATGTTAGAGAAATTCAAGACAGTTGTATCATCGTCCTGTGAAGTTTCATAGTGATCAATGCACATAATTTTGATGTCGTTTTGTTTGGCGAAGTCTTTGACTTTGTCCACGTAGGCGGCTTGGGTGATGATCAGCTCGGTCATGGAGGCCGCAGCCTGCTTGGCCACCTTGGACGGAGTGTAGATGGAGTTGGCGGTGGTGCTGACGGTGCCGACGTATGACGCGCCGAGGAACGCAAAGACGAATTGGGGGCAGTTTTGGAGGAGGAGCATGACGACGTCGTTTTGGTGAATGCCTAACTTGTCGAGCCCCGCGGTGGCCTTGCGTGACTTGAGCTCGACCTCGGCGTAGATAAATATATATATTGTTCGCCTCAATTTTTCTCCGGCCATGTGTCAACTAGGACGTAGATCAAGGAAACCACGTCCTTCTATTTTGCATTTAGGCGTGCCAGTACACGACCGAGAGGCCGAGTACAAAGATGATGACTTGCACGTTTCTGACTTCCGGTCAGGCGACCGGGGATCGAGGAAGGAACACCCCTCGGTCGCAAAGGCTCTAATGCCTTGGCTGCAAAGACTTAAGGTAAATGTACATTATCGGGTATGATGGTGATGCGATGCGTAAATGTGAAAGTGCGAGTGACTGATGTGAAATCAGGATCAAGTAAATAACAAGTAACAGTAAAGACAAAATCAAAACAAAGATATTCTTCGGTATTGATAATAGTAATACGAGTATGAACTGTAAAACGCATAATCTAAACTATTCCAAACTAAAAAAACAATAAGAAAGCAATAAACCTACTTGTGCAATAATTAAATAACAAGAAAGTAAATCTAAAACTAACAATATGCGGTTTAAAATATCATACTCATATTAAAACTAGTAAAAGCCAAAGAACATGAGAGTCTTGATCCTAAATTCTTGAGATAAACCATGAGAGTTTCTCAAGAATTAGCTTAGAATAATAAGAACATAATACTACCTTTGAATTGAAAATGCAGGACTTTACTTGTGATTTCTGGGAATTTTTCTTGGGGAATTCGGATGCCTCTGTAGAAGCATAAAGCCTCTATTTATAGTGGTGAAACCCTAATATGTGCCTTGGAATCCAAGAGTCCTCAAGGTTGTAACGGGTAACGATCTTCAAGAGTTATGACTCTTCATCTCTCAAATCTCGGTTGCTTGTCCTCCTTGAGTCTAATCTTTTTAACCGGGCTTTGGCCTGTGGGCTTCTTGATCACGACCCATTTTTGATCTTGCTTCAATCTTTGGGCTGAGTATCAAAACGGCCCAAAGTCTTCACTCTGGCCCATCTGCGCATGGTGCAAAAATTAGGCCCAAACATATATATCACATAGTAATGAGTAATGATTATCTTATGTTACATGAGTAATGATTTGATCCTGCATTCACCATTGAATAATTCATTCCATATTTTGTATTCTGTGGGAAAAATTTATTTGGCTTTCCAACTGATGTGTGGTTTTATTTTGGTTTGATTTGGTACACGAAAATTATGTTGTTCAGTATGTCATAGAGCTAAAGATCCCATCTGCGATGGTCAGATTGATTTCTCAGTTAAAAGGACACTTTGTACACCTCTAGCTCCATGCATAAATGTAGTAGTCATGTGGTTGAAAAATGCCTCAAGTGTTTTGAAGACAGCTGACCAAGAATCATCCATGAATTGCTCTCAGTTTCTCACTTTGAACAATTGCTGCAAGACCCTTATGCTAACTATTTCATTCAATCTGCTCTTGCAGTTACCAAGGTACATCTCTCAAAGTGATTTATAACTCCCTTATGCTAACTATGTCCTAATCCTTTTTTCTTCATGCAAGGCCCTCTTCATGCTTCTCTGGTTGATGCAGTCAGGCCTCAGACAATCTTATGCACCAGCCCATACTGCAAGAGGATTTTCTCACGGGACCTCCTGAAGAAGTGATGTGTGTTTTAGCCTATATAGAGTAGTGTTGTTGTTCTCTATGTTCATTAGTAATAACTGCTCTATCTTGGTCCCCTAGCTAAGATATGGAATGTGTGAAAATTTTGTTACTAATCCCCAGGTGAAGTGTGCAATTTTACTTAACCGATGGCATTAAATCTTAAATCTTCTATCTGCTATCATTAAATCTTCCGATATCATTAAATCTTCTATCTGCTCTATTGTTTCTCGGAAAACATTAGCATCAGAACTCTCATCAACCGTCGTGACTCGTTGAGCTGCCGAATTATCAGGCTTCACACTCTCAAGAGCAACCAATTCAACATTCTCGTACACTTCCTTTTCAGTTGCTTGCCCAGACTCATTGCTGCCATTATCTTAATACAAAATAAAGAATATAAAATAAAAAAAACAACACAATTAAACCTAAAATTAGCTATAAAAATATAAAAACAAAATTCTAAACTTTAAACTAAACATTCCAAATCACTAAGCTACTGAAGTAATGAAGAAATCAGTTTCACTAAGTTAAATTCGATTTCTCAATAACCAAACAGTATAAAAAACAAAAAACAGAGCTATGCAAATTCAACTACCTTGATTAAGCTCCTGAGGTACAAATTGAGAGGGACTTGAATGTTGCGACTCGTTGTAGCTGTGAGATAGTATGAAAACCAAAGTATGGTAAGTTTTGCTCCTGAGGTGTCTTCGACGGTGAGGAGGGAAAGAGATTGGGACGGTTTGGCGGTTTCAATTTGGGTTTCCTCCATTGTTGCAAGAGGTTCCTTCTCTTCAGAAACTGTTTGGGCTTAAATTTGTTACCAACCGGAGTAATTTTTTGTGTTAGAATGTATTGGGTGGCATTTGAGACAATTCACTTGGTTGGAGCAATTCGTCAAACACGTGTAGTGCCTGCTGCTTGGGTGGAGATGGCTGGGTGCTAATTGATCAAACACATCCCAAAATGATCAATCCAAGCTGTGTATACAGAGGCCATGCTGATTGGTTTGGAGAGAATGATTGGGAGATGTGGGTATGCTAGAAAAGATTGGGAGATATGGTTGGAAATGGTTTTGCACGGGGTATAAGCCAAGTCAATTGGTTTGCCATCAGGGACGGATCCAGGATCTGAAACTGGGGTGAGCTAAAACAAACCTTGACGGTACGAGGAAATTTCATTAATAAACAGAAAATATACTCCTAGCAACCTTACTTCTAGCAATATGCAACTAAGAATTTAAGATTGAATTTTGAAGCTTACCAAACCAGCAATAATGAAATATACAACTTCGTTTCCAAACTTCCACTTCCAACACTTAAGATTGAGCTTACAAAACTTGGCACCTGAAATTTACAAGCAATCCCACATCAATCATGTTGATCACATATGCATTTACAAATGAAATATGTGTCCATATGCTCGGACATCATATACTCTCTCACACTCTACAGGACCAAACTTCGTCTTCTTTTTACTAGAATTCTATGATTGCTTTTATGGCCATTGAACCATGGCTTGTGCTATTCAGCAGCTGGAGACTATACAGATACAAGTTATACTTTACTAAGTAACAAGAAGGCATATAAATATACAATACAAGTCAACTGGACTAATGGACTTGCTCTTTCTTCCTGCTCGTCACCAGTCAGTCAGCTCCCCCACCCCATACACATATACAACGCAAGTATAGAAGCTGATCGTTGGCAATGGAAGAACCAAAACCTATATGTTTAAAAAAAAAAAAAAAACAAATGTGATTTGTTAAAAAGTGATTTATAACACACACACACTCTCTCTCTCTCATGTCCTAATCATTTTTTCTTCATGCAGGGTCCTCTTCAAGCTTATAATGGACTCTCTCTCTCTCTCTCTCTCTCTCTCTCATCTTTATTCCTCATGCCAGGGCCCTCTTCATGCTTCTCCAGTTGAAGCAATCAGGCCATACTGCAAGAGGATTTTTTTCACGGGACCTCCTGAAGAAGTGATGTGTGTTTTAGCCTATACAGAGAAGTGTTGTTGTTCTCTAACAAAAGAGAATAAACCTCTACTCTAACAACTTCAAGTTTACTGAAAGCAACTATTTATTTCATAATATAAAATACTTTCTCAGGGCGAATCAAGCACTTCATTGTGGTCCTCAGTATTGCAAGGTACTCATCCTTGGGGTCAGCTTTCAAGTCTTGTACATAGAAACATTCATCAAATCCAAACCTCTTGAAATATAAGAAAGGAGGTACGCAATGCATTACACTTACAAAAACAAAATTCTAAGAAATTAGAGTAAGCCTTTTAAGGTTGCCATATCCATCCAGGTTTCTTTTCTTCCTTTTAATGTTCCTTCTAAAAAGGCATAGACGGATTTTTACAACAACAATGATGAGAAATGAAGCAAAGGTCATCATCTTTGTAGCTATGTATTGGTCCTGTTTATATTTATTGTATTGTAGCTAGTCATTTTGCATATAAAGTATAGGCATATAAGAAGCCATTGTTTTATTCTCTATAAATTCTCACAAGGAAAAGCCACACTTTTAACATTGAGGCATCCTACATTCATTATACAAGAAGCATATATAGCACACAAGTACATGAAATAGATTACAATAAGAAAACATCTAGGAAGAACCTTTCTTCTACAAGAAGACTCACACAGTAAAATATGTATAGGAAAGAAGCAAATTCCTCAGGTAGTCAAACCATGGAGTGCCAGCAATTCACCAAAGGTTATCATACGCAATGGCTTTGACAAATGCAGCCTTTGAGCTGAGAAGTGTTGAGAAACTTGTTTCATTGTTGGACGAGATTGCTGACTAGCATTCAAGCAGGCAAACGCTGTCTTCACAAGAGTGAGCACTTCCCCTGCTTCTTGATGTGTAGGAGGGGAAATGCGTTGGTCCAAAAACTCTAGAATAGGGATTTGATTGGCTGGTAATGCAGATGAAGACGACGATGACCCTGATGCTACAGATGAGAGAAGATCTCCCGGATGCCTTCCCAAAATTATTTCCAGTGTTACTATTCCGAAGCTATACACGTCACATTTCTCATTCACTTCCATTGTATAAGCAAGCTCTGCTTAAAGAAAAAGCTCATATAACAATGGCATTGTTAGTATGTAGGAATAACTATTCAATGAAAGTTTTAAAAAATTAATCATATCTTGCATAAATTGTATCATGCTATCACGGATTAATTAGAAGTGTAACATGTTTATCCTTAATTAACCTCATCCTAACCATGAAAACGAATGATTGGTCTAAAAATAAAACCATAAAATATGTTAAATATACAATAATATAAAAGACATAAAACTACAATATTACCTGGTGCCACATATCCGTATGTGCCCGCAAGGGCAGTCCAATTAGTTGAGTCTGGGTTTAAGAACTTAGCAGTGCCGAAGTCTGAAACACAACCCTCATATTCAGAATCCACCAAAATGTTCTTGGTTGATATGTCTCGATGCACAATTGGTGGCAAGCAATCGTGGTGCATGTAGCACAAGGCATGAGCTACACCTTTAACAATATTCACTCTTTTTCTCCACCCCAATTCTTTAGCTTCATCATCCTTGCTCAAAATTGTGGCCAAGCTACCCCTTTCAAGATACTCATACACCAAAAATGAGTGCCGTTTATGGGAACAAAAACCATAAAGCTTCACAATATTTCGGTGTCGTATCTCTGTTAGTGTCCTTATTTCATTCAAGAACTCCTTTTGAAAATTCTTCTCACCATTGCATAGAAGGTGGAGTTTCTTCACGGCAACTATGTTGGCGGATCGCAAATTTGCTCTGAAGACGCTTCCATGTCCTCCTTTCCCAATGCAATATTTAGAATCAAAATCCTCGGTTGCCCTTACAATTTCCTCATACATGGTTTGTCCATCAAAGTTTAAAACTGAAAAAGAAACCTCTTCATGCGCAATGGTTTCTTCTAGATGCTGATGCTTCTTTTTCCTTTCTACTACAAAGACAATTGTAAATATAGAAGAAAGAAGGAAAAGTGCTGCCACAAGAGAAAATGGGATTACAAATATGAGTTTGTGGTCCTTTTCCTTTTTTGAGCCATGTTTGCAGGGTTGCAAAGCTCCAACGTTGCCACACAATCCCTTGTTGCCTTGTAATGCTTCTGGGGAAGCATCTTGAAATGCGCTGATGTTGGGAAGGGGACCTTCCAAGTCATTGTAGGATATGTCAATATTCAACAAGCCATGCATACCTCCAAAACTTGTTGGAATGAAACCAGAAAGATTATTGTGGGAAAGATTCAGCTTCTCCAAACTCTCCAAATTGCCCATTGCTGATGGTATCTTACCTCCAAACGAGTTAGCACTTAAATCAAGTTTGGTCAAGTGAACTAACTCCCCCAATCGAACTGGAATTCCTTGATTGAACTGGTTGTTGCTTAAATTCAAGTAGAATAATTTGACCAAGTCACCCAAAAGGCTAGGAATTGAATCATTGAATTTGTTTGTGGACAAGTCGAGATACTCAAGATTAGTCAATGATCGAAATTCTGAGGGTACACGACCAGACAATTGATTTCTATCCAACATCATCCTCTGCAAAGAAGTCAATCTCCCGAACTCCTTTGGGATAATTCCAACTAAACGATTTGAAGAAAGATTGAGTTCTTGAATTTGGATTGCGTTGCCAATTTCAGGTGATATAGTACCAGTAAGGTTGTTTCCTCCAATTCGTAAGGTTGTTAAATGCGGGCATTGTACCCAGTTGTGTGAGATTTCACCATAAAATTTATTGTCACTTATATCTATAAAATGAAGATTTGGATAGACACCAAAATCTTCAGATATATTGCCTGTCAATTGGTTCCCATTAAGCCACAATCTGAATAAGCTCATGCAAGTTTTCATGCTTTTGGGGATTGGACCAGTCAAATGGTTGTTGCTTACTGATAAGTTTGCGAGTGATCCACCATGACAAAGGTTTTTAGGCAAATAATCAACCAATTGATTATCATTCAACTGCAATTCTGCCAACCTCATGAGATTTCCTATTTCTGGTGGGATAGTTCCAGAAAGCTTATTTGAAAAAAGAGAGAGAACGGTAAGATTTCTCAAATCACCTAAAGAAGTAGGAATTGAACCAGTGAATTGGTTCTTGCTCAAAATTAGCTCCACCAGAGACTTCAAGTTCCCTATCTCTTTAGAAATTATTCCAGAAAACATATTTGAAAAAAGATAGAGAATGGTAAGATTTCTCAAATCACCTAATGAAGTAGGAATTGAACCAGTGAATTGGTTCTCGCTCAAATCTAGCTGCACTAGAGACTTCAAGTTCCCCATCTCTTTAGGAATAGTTCCAGAAAACTTATTTCTCCAAAGATAGAGAGAGGTAAGATTTCTCAAATCACCTAATGAAGTGGGAATTGAACCAGTGAATTGGTTCCAGCCCAAATCTAGCTGCACTAGAGACTTCAAGTTCCCTATCTCTTTGGGAATAGTGCCAGAAAACTTATTTCTCCAAAGACAGAGAAAGGTAAGATTTCTCAAATCACCTAATGAAGTAGGAATTGAACCAGTGAATTGGTTCCAGCCCAAATCTAGCTGCACCAGAGACTTCAAGTTCCCTATCTCTTTAGGAATAGTGCCAGAAAACATATTAAAATTGAGATTGAGATGGGTAAAATTTCTCAAATCACCTAATGAAGTAGTAATTGAACCAGTGAATTGGTTCCAGCCCAAATCTAGCTGCACCAAAGACTTCAAGTTCTCTATCTCTTTAGGAATAGTTCCAGAAAACTTATTTCCCCAAAGATAGAGAATGGTAAGATTTCTCAAATTACCAAAGGATGCTGGGATTGAACCAGAAAGATTATTTGCAGCGAGACTGAGAATGGTAGAATTTGTTAGTAGACCAATTTCTGATGGGATTCTCCCAGACAACTGATTGTCAGAGAGATCAAGATGAATGAGTTTTGAGAGGGAACTGATCTGAGGTGGGATGGAATCAAAGAGTTGATTGATGCTGAGGTCAAGATATTCAAGATTAGGGAACGGCAAGAAAGAAAATTCATGTAGCGTACCTTGTAAACCAGAGTTGGTAAGGTTTATCCTGGTGACACTTCCAGCAGCGTTGCATGAAATACCAGCCCAAATGCATGGGCTTGCATTTGGTTTATGATTGGTGGAAGAATTGGTGGCATTGTTACTAGGAAGGTAAGTCCATGAGGTGAGATTATTGAACTGGGTTTGATTATGAAAGCTGGCTTTCCATTTGAGAAGAGCCTCTGCTTCAGTAGGAGCAGCAGAAGCAAAAGCAAAGTTTGATGATGAAATCAGCTCAACATACAAGATAAGGCAAAAAGCAACACAGCATGATACTTTTGAAGATGTCATGGTTTTTCTTTTTGGTGTTTATAATGTTTATACTACTTCGGGGACTTATTTATTGTGCCAACTGCTATAATTATTCTAAGGGCCCTGTTCTCTCCTCTGTAATAAGTTGGTAAGTCTTCCAGGGTTCAGAAGTCTTTCCAATATTTCTTTCACTTTATTTCTTTTCTTTGGAGTTTTTCATACGCCTGAGTCAAAGTCTTTGTCTGTGATCTTTAAAGACTAATAAAGAACAGCTAGCTCATCCATATGAGTAGAAAAAGACTAAGAACAGGAGAAGAGTGACAGCATGGCAAGCATGTATTAACAGGTGAATTGCAAAGAGTGAGAATTCATGCAATATATGAAAATAAGCCAGAGAGCCTATTTTAGCAGAATAAGTTGAAGATGTCATGGTTTTTGTTGGTGATGGGTTAACCCATCTTGCTAATGAGCTAAAGCTAAAATTAGCAATACAAAAGTAAAATATATTTTCTCTCATAGTGATTACATATTGGGTATCTCCTATATATAGGAAAGGGAACGTAAATAAGTATCTAATAGGAAATATTGCCCATAACAGTGTCAAAGTCTTCGTCTCTTATATTTACTGTAAATTAACTTATGTTCCTCAATAAAGTTAGGTGCAAATTGTTTTCTGTTTTGGGCCTTTGGCTCGCAGTCACCAAAAAAAATAAATAAATAAATAAATTCACAAGTCTTCAGGTTAAAGACTTGGAAGGTGTTTCCAACTTAATTTCTCTTTCACTTTTGTTTCTCAAGCGTAAGTCTTTGTGTCTTTTCTCTTTAAAGTTAAATGCAACTTTTGCATTTTATTGGATGTTTGACAATAGGGGTTGAGACTTGAGATGGGTCCTACTCCTACCTGAAAGATTGTTTTTTGTTTTTTTTGTTTTTTTTGTGTTTTTTTTTTTTTTTTTTTCAGTTATTTCCTCCCTAGCNCCCTAGCTTCCTCTTTTTCTCTTTCTTTTACACTACCTAAACATTCAATAGTCAGATATTATACTAGAAACTCATACAATAAAAAATAAAATAAAAAGATTTAGAGAAAATTTCAACTTCAGCAGTGGAGTGCCCTTCTTCAAATCTAATTTTTTTTTTTCTAACTTATTATCAAATTGGAGTAAAATATAGAAAAAGAACTAGAGATGCTCTTATATATGGTCACTATTGTTGTATTGTCTTATTGATTTTTTTTTCTTTTTTGTCGGTCTTTCTCTCCCTTCCTCTTTGCTCTTTCTTTTACTTTCACTTTCTTTTCTTTCTAACTTTTTCGTTCTTTCTATCACTTTCTTTTCTTTTTCTCTAGCTCTTTCTCACTGTCTTTCATTTTCTCTCTTTTTCTTTCTTTAACATATAATGAACGTTATTATCTAAACCCATTAAAAAATGAAGGCATAATCGTGCAACCCAAAGTATCATGTGAATCTCACATTACTATCCGAAATTTTTTCTCCTCTAACTAACCATTTGCAATTTATTTGTGTGTCACACTTTACTATTCTCTGTGAAGTTCATTAAGTAATCCATTAGTTTTGATGATGTAGTGCCTATGTGGCATCGATGATATAATGAATTAAAAATGTCATTGCTTTGAAATTTGAAAATAAATACCTATGTGGATTAAACAAATAAAAGTTAGGGGGGCGAGGAAGATTAATGGTTATTGTTGAACTTTGGTTATTTTTTAACTTTTGTTATTAGGATGAATAATTGTACATTTTGGGATCCTGTTTTTATTTTAACTCAAAAGGCATCATCTGGGCGAAGGTTTTGAACTTGTTTACATTATTTGCCCATATGACTACTGAGACAAATAAACCCAACAACACCTCCATTCATGCTCTTTACCTATATTACCGGTATAACCAAAGAAGACACACACCAACACCCAATGGATGCTTGACAATGATCTTCTTTTGGCGTTTAGAGCAACTTCAGTCATTCCTTAAGCCTTTCCCCAAATTTTATTTTGGAATAAAATAATATAAAACACAGCTTCAATCATTCTCTAAAATTAATCTCTCCAAATTTAAGATTCCCCTAAAATTTTCCCCAAAGCAAGTTAAATGGAAAGGGCTCTTCAAACTCTCCCTAAACCTCTAATAGTCAGAAAAAAAAAAAAAAAAAAAAAGATTTAGGACAAATTTCAACTTTAGCATTGGAGTGCCCTTCCCCAAATCTAACTTTTTTCTCTAACTTATCATCAAATTGGAGTAAAATATAGAAAAAGAACTGGAGATGGTCTTGTATATGTATGGTCACTATTGTTGTATTGTCTTATTGATTTTATTAATTTTGAAAGCTGAATTGTTTGGCATCAATTTTGAAGTTTATGCCAGATATAAGTTGATTTCCGAATGATTACTGCTGACCGAACATAGAATCCCAACAGAGAGAAAGAAAATACCAAGGTGATATCTACTTATGTTTAACACCTTATTCTTTAAATCTGGTTTGATGCATAGAATTGATTTAGATAGTTTAATTCAATGGCTAGATAATATGTATTCAAATAATAAGCTTCTAATTAACTAGAAGAAATTAATATAATTTGTAAATTAGAATATTCTAAAGGCGTGATTTAGGGATGATTAACAAACAATTGACCAATGGCCTGCTACTTCCGAGAATATTCCTGAAGATCATCATGAGGTAATTTCCTCCACTTACTTCTCCTTGTCTTTTTCTCTTGAATCTGATGTTAATCTTGAAATTAACTAACATTGGCATTTCAGCATATAGATTGAATTTGTTATGTATTAGTAACACCATTGAGTATCCTATTGCTAATTACATGTTATCTCATCGTTTGTCTGAATTATATGTTGCCTTTGGAAATCTAAGTGTTAGAAAAAAGCTTTCATTGTCTAAGGGCCAGCCTGGTTAATTTTTTCTGCCTCCGTCTACCATATTAGACAATCACTAAACCAAACCTTACGGACCCTGAGACTATGCAGATTGCAGCTTGTGAGATAGCACCTGAGAAACCATTCACAGTTTTGGCCTAAATTGTTGATGGGATTGTGACAATGCAATTTAATTGGTAGCCTTGCAATGGTTAAATTAATGGTTATTGGTTCATCCTCAACTTGACTATAGCTTTCTTGACTATTTTTTTATCCTGTTCTTTGAGTATCAGACAAATTTAATTAGGAATGAAATTCAAAATTGTCATATATGGTCTTGACTATTGCTGTATTGTCCTATCGATTTTTTTAATCTTGAAATTGAATTGTTTAATTACAAGAACAACGAAGAAATTGGTTTTCATAACCAAAACCCAAAAGCTTTCACATCTCTCTCACAAAGCCAAACAAAATTCTCTCACTTAATTACTTGCTTAACTGTGGCTAGAACAGAACACTACATAAAATGTCAAACCATGCCATTATACAAAGAAATCTTTGTTTTACTCATTTTCTCACATTGAAAAACATTTCTAACTACGTACAAAGCACCCTACTTAAAGTGTAAGCCCAAAAACACAAGTGGAGATGTGATAGGGTACAATAACACAACATCTAAGAAGTATTATAAGAGATTCACTGCACATGTCCAAACAAATGGTTGCTAAAACAATCACAGTATGAATGTCATACAGCCTTCTTGGAGTGGGAAAAGAATGCATAAAACTACATTGTTGTTTGTTTCCAGGACAATAGAAAAGTAAATTCAAATATATTAACCACCTAGATAACTCAAGTAGAAAAGTCTTTTATTAGAAGATAATCTATGTTCCTTCTAGACTGAAAAAGCTATAATCAAGAAGCTGTACTTTGCGAAATCCCAAGTTGTGTGATGTTCAACATCCTCTTCAAGGAACCTCTTATAGCGAAAATGATAAACCTGCCTTGCCAAAAGTAGATCATGTGAAGGCCTAAAGCAGGCTATTTCCACAAGAACCTGATTGCTTTTAGTTTACATCTTTGTTGCCTCATTGGCCAAAAGTGCATCGGGTTCAGCAGGATCACGTGTCCAAAGCAGTACCACCCTTTTAGTAAGAGAAATTCAGAAAACCAAATATGTCAGCCTATCAACAATGATAACATATATCCTGCCTTGTCTTGGAAGAACATGGTATCAGTCTAGGTAAAACGTATGCAGTTAAATTAACACAACTAAGGCAAAAGAAAGTGCATTGCAAAACTGACCTCAAAGTCAATTGAAAGTTCTTTGGCCAATTCCTTGAGGAGTTCTTTGGTCAATTGCAACTTGCAAGTGGGGGTTGAGGGGAAGCTTCTCAATTCTCATAGACTTTTCCTCATATGTAACTCATAATTCAACATATATGTCACATTCTAATTAGCCTGAAGTGAGAGTGTTATTTGATAGCAGTAGTGAGAGTGTTATGAAATGAAAATGACATTCTAGACATGGTTAATGAAATGACATTTTAGCACTCATCAAAATCACATTCTAGACATGGTTAATGAAATGAAAATGATAGCAGTAGTGAGAGTGTTATTTGATGTGCCCATACCTGGAATGTTTTTCTTTGGTCCAGGGACTTGATTCATCTGTAATTGACTGCAAGGGATTGGTGCCACCAATCATTCATCAATTTTTTCTATTTCCTACATGTTGTTCTTACCGAGAGAGTCAAGAGATTGGATTTGGGCTCAATTTAATGGTCGTGTCTAAGGTTCTATTGCCTTGAAATTTACAAATAACCCCTTTGTTGGTTAATTTTTTTGGTACGTACAATTTATTTTTGGGAATTTTTTTTTATCAATAATCCAATAGCTAGTTGGTCTAATATTAGATAAATTCACAAATATGATAGGTTCACTTTCTGAATTTGTCTCTTAAACCAACGAAATTTTCAAATAAAAAAAAACCCAAACTATTTTTTAAATTATTTATGTAATTTACGTTTACATGATCATTTTATAGTCATAATCTTTATAGTAAATATTTTAAAAATATCTATTTTTTAAATTTATTCATTCCGATCCATTTTTCGCAGTAGAATGTTTTTCTAATTGTCAATTAGCTAGTAACATATTGCATAAGTAGTATATCAACAAAGGGAATTGAAATGCAATTCACCTTCTTCAATCTACCTTCTCTACCATCCTTATCTTTTATTAGTCTTATTCCGCAATGTATTTTTATGATCGAAACCATTTGTTTCTTAGATTATTCAATGAAGATCATCTCTAAAAAAAATCTACCGAATTGGAAATCGTTTAATCGCATAAATGTGATCAAATAAATAGACGGTTTTTGTAACAGTTTGATTTACCATTTGTTTATTTGATAACGATTATATGACCAAATGATTTCTGATTTAATTGATTTTTTACAGAGACGATCTTCAAAGAATGATCTAAAAAATAAACAATTTTGATCATGAAAATATACTACATAATAAGAATAATAAAGAAGAAGGACGGTGAAGAAGATAAATAATTGCCCTATGAGGAAAACAATGTAAATGACTATTAATTTGACACAATTGTGGAAACAATAATTTAAATAGATGTTGTGAGACAATGCTAACGTTCCCTTTCAGTATCAGGGCTACTGAAGTCACTCACACTCGTCCTCCATCCAAGACTAGAGATACGAACACAATCCATGTTTGTGGTAGACCTACTCTGACCTAATTAGACAAATGAAAAGCTTTCAAAAAAGGGCCAACTAGGCTGTCTATATATATAAGAATGTGCAGTTTAATTTGAAAACACCTGAGAATTATACACTTTGTGCAATTTATGGGTTGACTTGTGTAACACCCTGGATTTTTTTGCAATCCTATCGTGTTTTGACACGTGTTTTTGAATTTCTTTTGTACTTAGAAACTTAAGATTTCTTAAAGGAAAGAGATTTCCTTTATCTTTTGAGTAACTAACTTGTACCAATAGAGGTTTAGAATTGAGCTCCAGTATCCTTGAGTTTGATATCATTTTGGTGATTATCAAGTTGAAATTAATTTTTGAGAATTAAATTCATTGGAGTTGAATTTTCTTTAACTTTTATGGAGATCAATTTATTGTTTTAGATTACAGGAAATTAGGATTAATCACTACAAGTCCGTAGGATTTTTCGGAGAATTATTTGGAGCCCCGAGCTATTTTTGGTGATTTAACAAAATTTGGAGAAATTAGAAAAATAGGAAAAGAAAGAAATTAATTTGTTTTGCTGACTAGACTGACACGTGACACGTGTCGCAACGTGACTAGTCCACTCGCACTGACGAGGCACCAGTAGGCGTTGACATGCCAAGCTCACGAGAGCTGTCCTACACGAGTCACACCGGAGCCAGACTCGCGATCTAGTCACGACCGTCCAAACTCATTAATTGAGCGAGATCTGGGCCGTTGATCTGAGCGAGAGAGAACCGATCACTGTGCAGCCGGGTCGCGCGACCCGCGCGCCTCCAACCGGGTCGACCCACAATTTTTTTGTTAGTATAAACGGGTTTTGTGATGGGTTTTCTTGACCCAATTCGAATTTCAGCCTTCTTTTGAGGATTTTTAGTGCAATTTGTCTCACATTAGAGATTTACAACTTCTTCCAACCCTCTAGTGCCTATAACTAGAGACCCTAGTCCCTTATTTTCACTTACACCACTAAGTGAAGTTAGAGTTACTCACTCCTTGGTTATTTGGGAGTCTCTCTAAGAAGAGACATACCAAAAGGGAATAAACTTCTCTTAGTTTAAAGTTTTGGGAGTGGAATGAGGAGTCCCTAGGAGTGGGTCTAGCTTTGGAGGTCTATAACTGGATAAATATTTTATTATTTTTACTTTATTTATTTATTTTTAGGCTTTAATTTTTGGATGTATGCTTAGATTAATTAAGTAGGATTTATTTATTAATTAAGCATACCCAGCCTTATTTTTGGAGACTTATTTGTTTGTTTAAGAGTAATTAGCATGCTAGAATTATCAAGTTTCAATTATAGCAATTAAATTGGATTAATCTAAATTATTTTAAGGATTTGGTTTGAGTTTAAGCAAATAGTCAATTGGTTCGATGTCAAGATAAAACTTGAAACTTGTGAACGCTTAAGTAAACTCTAAAGAGAGGAGTTTAGTCCACTTAGGACCAGAAACGAGCGACGTATGACTAAAGGAAAGGTCATATCGTCTTCCCTTATTGTTAATCGTCCCTAACTTAGACTTTGTTTTCTTTTGTCGTTTTTGTTTCTATCGGATTACCAAGTTACCCAGTTGTCGAGTTATTAAGAGGTTAAGGTTGCAGTATTGTCTAGTTACGACGGATTTGCCAAGATAGGACCGTGCGCGAACATGGAAGGCTTATGGAAGAGAATACGTGTAAAGCATTAGATTCCAGGTAGGAAGATTTATCCTACATTCCTAACTATGGACTTTGTGTGTGTATATGTAGTTTTTAAACTATGATAATATGCTATTATTATTATTGTGTTTGGTCTGAGAGTTTGGGTAGCGTAGTATGGGACCTTGGGTTCAAATTCCTAAACCTTCTAAAAGAATTGATCTGTACATTATGGGGAGTTTAGCCAGGCTAACACGTGGCTACGTGTGTTTGTGCGAAATGGAGACCCATGATTGATTAAGTGGCAGTGATACGGTTTCTCAATTATAAGTTCCTATTTTCTGTTTACAAAGCACTCTCGCTATGAATGCTATTTTTTTTATTTTTTTATTATAGCTGGCCATAGTTGTACCTAATGTGTATCGATCATCTGAGTTATTGTTATTTATGGGTTTTTATGCATGTTTACCATATACTGCAGCAACTGAGGTGTTAAATCAATTTTGTGGAAATTTTTTGGGATTTTGGAATCAATCTTTCACAAGGAAATGGTTTTAAAGGTTTTTCAAACCTAGCAGGGTCCCTTGAGGGAAGATATGATCGTATGAGATGCTTACCCCTACTTTCTTTGTTTGTTTTGTTTCTACCCCATTGCTTATGCAGATTTACCTCTTGGAGGAGGAGATCTTGACTGAAAGGGTGCATAGCTTGAATTCTCTTGTCGGGTGTCTCAAGGTCTCTGTTATCATGTATTTTGCTATAGTAGCGGTTCTTGCTTTCCCATGTGTGTTTTATATTGGGAACCCATTTTGAAACAATGTTATTTTGTTTACTCATAATACATTCTGTATCCGGCCATCTGGCCATGCAGTGACACGCCCGCGCACAAAGTATAAGGACTACCAGTGTTCTAATCAATTTTCTCGGCTAAGTCTGCCGTGATTTTTTAGGGTAACAGTATAACTGATACACCACCACATACGTAGTGTAACCAATCCAACGTGTAAGGGTATTGTTGGACGACATGTTTATATTTGTAAGGTATAATATTAATAACATCTACCCATATTATAACACATAAGTTGGTTATATTACGTGGCAGTGTATCTGTTATACCCAATAATTTCTTATTGAGTCATCAATTTATGGACATGTTCTTCATTAAATGCTCCTATATATGGCTGTTTGATTTTGTGTAACCGTTCATTCAATTTGGCTACTCATTGATTCATAAATCATTTGCTTAGCATTCTTGACTATTGGTTTGTTTCCCTGTTTGACCCTTTCTCTTTTCTTTTTTTCTTATTTGGTGTGCATCAACAAAACTTAAGAAGACAATGTGAAATTTTCATCTAGGCTTTTTATCATGTTACTCACTTGAATTTTGACCCGATTTTCACTTCACCACTTAATAAATTTTTTGACTCGATGTGCCACCTGAATTTTAAAATATTTTCAATGTGAGACCTCCCGTCCAATTCCGTCACATTTTCTGTTAAAAATAAAGTTATTTTGGTCTTTCTATGTTAATTTACTGTTCATCATCTTCAACCTCAAGCCTCATGTTTTCTAATTTTTATCTTAACTTCACCCCTACTTTTGACTCATCAAATCTTCATCAAAATCAACAATCTTATAGTGATTTTGAAACCATGAAACTCCTCTTTACAACCATATAAAAATAATTCAAAAAGAAGCTACGAAACTCGAGATAATGGGTCACAAACTAGGCTACCCGAAACTGCCAAATTATCTAAAAAAAATTGCAGATTTTTCAAATTTCACCGAACTTCAATTTCTTTCAAATTCATCACCCCAAATTTCACCCAACTCCAAATTCCTTCAATTTCCTTCAAAATCCCCATAAAAAACATAAAACTCAAAACTAAGAAATCAAAATCAAGAGAAGTAAAATGAAATAACTCAGTTTTTATTAAATTAGCTAATAATTTTGTCTAATTAGTTGCAATTACTTTTATATTTATGTTTAAAAAAAAATTTGGACGTGTAGAAGATAGTAGCTTCTACACTTCTTTATTTTCTTTTGTTGTTTTAGAGTATAGTTTTGATTGGTTATTCTAAGAGGTGGCTGGGTGGTGGTTTAAGTGAGGTGTGTGTTTGTGGTGGTGTGGTGTTGGTGGTATAAGGCTGGGGTTTTAAACACAACTTAGAACATCAAATCCAGCAGAACCAAAGAGAACTTGAGAGAAAGAAAGAAAAAGGAAGAAGAAAGGAAAAACCAGAGAGAGGGGAGAAGAAGGAGAGAAAGAGACAAAGAGAGGAATACAGAGAAAGAGAAAGGAGAAAGCTGGAAAGGAGAAGAGGTAAACTCCAATTCCATACACTCTGTTTTTCTTTGATTTCGAATATGGTGATGAAGTCTGTTTTGGTGAGGTTTATATAATTGTTAGAGATGGTTATAGGATCACAAACAACCTAGAGTTTGAAGGAGAATTGAAGTGATTTTCGAATTGGGGTGTAGAGAGTAAATTTTCAGTTTTGGGTTTTTGATTTTCATTCTTTTTGATCGAGTTTTCTATGATTTTAATTGAACTATAAGTTATAATTTATCATTCCTTAGTCTTAGGAACCGAATTGGATGGTGAGAATCAAAGAGAATTGAAGTTGGATGAATTTTGAGAAATCTGCAAATTTGGGACAATTTCGGGTACCTACCTTTGAGACCAATTATCTTGCATTTTACCCGTCTATTTTGAGTGATCTTTGTATGGTTATAAAGAGGAGTTGCATAGCTTTAAAATGAGTATATGTTTGTTGAATTTGGTGGAAATTTGATGAGTCAAAAGTAGGGATGAAGTTGAGATAAAAATTGAAAAACATGAGGCTTGAGGTTGAAGATGATGAATAGTAAATTAAGATAAAAAGACCAAAATAGCCTTATTTTTAACAGAAAATGTGATAGAATTGGAAGGAGGTTTCACATTGAAAATTTTTTAAAATTCAGGTGGTACACCGAGTCAAAAAATTTAGGCTCAAGTATATTTATATCCACCAACTATAGGATCCATTTCAAGTTGGTCCACGAGCTATAAAATATTTCAAATTTCCCCATTAACTATAGGGTTCATTTCAAGTTGATCCACGAACTATAAAACATTTCAAATTTCTCCATTAATTATAGGGTTCATTTCAAATTGGTCCACGAACTAACAATAAACATACAGAATGGTAGACAAAATCGGGCTGAGAAAAAAACGGAACCGAACCAGATTATTTATTTTTATTTTTTTATTTTTTTATTTATTAAATAAAAGTTACATATTTTGAATAAAAAAGGTATAAGGTGTTTTTGGAATATGTTAGATTCGAACCCATGACCACTTGAGGAGAGTGAAAGTAAGAATTCCCACTACATCATTTAGTCACTTATGATATTTAAGTACATGTGACAGGACTGCCCCGGGTTCCACCCTGAAATCTGAAGGGGTCCTGTGGGAATCTAAATTTAAGGAAAATCCTATCGAAAATTCGACGGAACCTCCCCTGAAAATGGACTAACCCAAAAACTTCAAAACCTGTAAAAGCACTTCTATGTCTTTCAGCCACCTCTACCACAAACCAAAACAATAAGTTCTCATTCATCAAAGCACAGGAAATTCAGAGCATAACTAAATTTTCATTACACTATAAAGTTAACTCCTCAACTAAAGGGAATTGACGCCGAAGATCTGAAAGTCCTGCCTCGACGTGGTACGGCCCAACCTCAGCGATCTATAACACCTGGGGGAAATTTAGACAAAAATAGGAAAATGTGAGATAACTCAGTGAGTGGACAGATTTATGGAAACGAAAACAAAAGTAAACTTCATGTTTCGGAAAATCCTTCAAAACCACGTGTAGCTCAAAGACTTCACGTCACTCTTTGAAATCCCCCAGTTTTAAAATACATTTGAAACTTTTCCCAATGATCAAAAGAAAGAAATATATCAAATATTCTTGTAATGAACTCTTTCACAAACTTAACAAAAAACTTACATCATCAACATAATTCCAATAGGAAGGTTCTATATAACAACTTCAACCTTGAAATTCCTTCTGAACATAGAAAATAATGGTAAGTAATAGAAATGCTGTATCTTATAAAATTTCTGGCTAAAACCTCTTTTGAGTCTTGAACTGATAGAAATAATTAAAAATATTTTTATCTAATAAAGTTTTTAGTAAAACGTTGGCCATATAAGCATCCAATTGACAGGCTTCACATTGGTACCGTACAAGACCGTCGCACCAAGTGGACTATCTACATAAACTTCCACCCGCACCGTCGCAATGCCGTTATGCGAGTGGACTTACGATGGCCCTTGTACCGTCGAATCGCTGTCGTACAATAGGCCAAAGTGTCATACGTGCACGTAGATTGCCCTTCCACCCGCACCGTCGCAACGCCGTCATGCGAGTGGACTTACGGTGTCCCTTATACCGTCGCAACGCCGTCATACAAGTGGACATACGGTGGCCCTTGTACCGTCGAATCGCTGTCGTACAACAAGCCAAAATGTCGTACGTGCACATAGACTACCCCCAAATGGCAAGGCATCCCGGCACACGGCCCAAAGCCTATGTGTGTGCCGTGATGGGTCCCAAAGACCTATTTGTATTTGTACCTATGGGTGAGGGTACTTATATGGCGATTTGAAAATCGTTCTGCCACTTTCTAAAACCATTCTTGTAAATAGATAAAGTCAACGATTTCTTAAGCTTTTCATAAATCCTCAAATCGTGCAATTAATAAATCGTCTCAAAATAATATAGCTCTTAAAACCATGAAATCAGATGTCAAGCTCAAACATTATAAATTTATATGCTCATCTCATGAATCCAAATAAATGAAAACTCCTAATGGTTGACGCTAAAACCAAATTTAAAATATTATCTTCCGCATAAACATAAATCTCAATAGATTAAATTGGATAAATAATCATTCGAAAACCGTAAACCTTTTAATGTCAAAATCAAATTCACCATTCAACAAATCCAAATAAAACTCAAGGCAACAAATAAAAGTTTAAATCATGAAACTTCATGAATACGATTATAAAACAAAGTCCACTCACAGTCCACCCCGAGCTACACCGAATCCCTTCTGAAATTAATTCCTACTTACAACCCATCTCTTGTCTGTCACTCAAATCATACTAACATTTCCTCAATGATTAATTTGATCGTTTTGTATAATAACTGCCTAATCATTATTCACTAACCTCGACAATAAACATTTCTTCTTTAATTCACCGATTATCCTCAAAGTAACTCTATAATTCCCAATTAATTTCTTAGCCTCAAATCCTCGTCACTACACTCTCATGATTCATATCCTACATTTAACCTCTTCTAACATAAATCAATAAATCACGCAACACAGACAATTCATCTACGTAAAAGACCGAAATACCCTTCATGGTGTCATTGCTCGGATACCAAATCCGGCAGCATAACGGCATCGGAAATGAGATATCCCGAGCCCGTTTACCTGTTAAAACCAGACAACCAACTTAAATATAAACAGAATTCTTCAACTAGCTGTTAAATAATCGAAACGAGCGGCCAACCACCACACACGGTGGCTGCCCGGCCATAAACAACACACAAAAATAACCCCAAATAGTCACCGAACCTAGAATTAAGCTACTAGGACCCTAAGGAAGTGGAAAAATACGAAAAACCATCCAACCCGCCGCCACGAGTGGCGGAGCCGATGGTGGCAGCGGCGGCACAAACCTAGGAATACCCAAATTCAACTCCAAATAATCCTAATTGCATAATAAAACCTTCAATTGCACAAAAACAATTCAAATTCAAGTCCAATTTCAAGAAATTCGAAATATAACAAACACCCTAAAATCAAATTTTCAATTTCTCAGAATTGGGAAAACACACCTTAGGGGAAAGATAGCCCGTACCTAGAGGGTCAATTTTCGTAACTGGGTCGATGGCCAAATCTCGCCGGAAACGCCGGAATCGACGGCGGAAGCCGGCGGCTGCGTTGGGCTTCTCGAGCTCATTGCTCCGTCATGGGGCATCATCGGAGCATGGGAGTACCATGGCTGAACTCGTCATGGTGAGAGGATCAAGACCTAGTGGGTCTGGTATCGCGTCGTCGCCGGAAAGATTAGATCGCCGGCGAGAGCGTCTTCTCTGTCTCGCGTCGATTCTTCGTCTACGGTGGTCGGCCAGCGAAGGGAAAGTGACAGAAAAACTCGCCGTGATGAGAGGAAGTCATCTCTGGTGGTCCGGCATCGCGACGTGGCCGGAAAATGGAGGACGTCGGCGAAGAGGCTCGACCTGTTCTGTGTCATTTCCTCGCCGTGGGTGATCGGCCGGAGAAACAGAGAGTAATGGGAGGAAGAGGGGGAGGAGGCGAGCAGGGGGTGGGTGGTCTTGCCGCCATCCCTCGCCGGACGGCGAGGATCCGAAGAGAGAGGAAAGGAGAGTGACCGGAGAGGGAGAGAAAAGAGAAGTCGGGGGAGGGGGGCTGTGTGTGAGGAGAGAGAGAGAGATAGAAATTTAAATAAAAATTTGGGTCTTTCTAGAAATCCCTAGAACCCAAAAGTCTAAATTGCCCCCCCAAACTTTGTTCGTCTGTAAAATCCAAACCGTAACTTCGTTTTACGCGTGCTTCCTGTCTACAAACTCGTGGGCTCGAAACCTATCCAGCGAACCCAAAGTCAAAATCGAAAGCCCATTTATTTAAAAGTCAACTTTGGGTCGGGTCATTATAATATGCAATATATTTATAGCCATACTGATACTAGAAATATAATAATTTATAAAATTATAATTGGTATTCTACACCATAACCTTACACACTAAACCATAAAGTCTGAAACCTTATACCTTAAAAATTAACCATATACTCTAATAATTTTAGTATATAAATTATAAATTATAATTTTGGACTTTTAGTAATATGTTTACAATATAGAAACTATAAATTATATAAAATATAAACTAGTAAAATTTTTAGACTTTTTGCAATGATAATATTTAAATAAAGACCTAAAATAATATCTTAAAAAAAAGAATCATATATAAAATATGTTTAATTTTATAAATTATTATATTTCAAGTATCAGTATGCCTATAAATATATTGCATGTACTTGAATTTCATAAGTGGTTAAGTGGTGTATTGGGAATTCATACTTTGACTTTCCTCATAAGGTCATGAGTTTGAACCCCAACATGTGCAAAAAACACCTTACATCTTTTTTTATTCAATATATAAAACTTTTATATAATATAAATATCTAATAAAATATATAAATAATCCAGTTCGGTTTGGTTTTTTTGTCAACCCGATTTTGTCTACCATTCTGTATGTTTTTTGTTAGTTCGTGGACTAACTTGAAATAAACTCTATAGTTAATGAGGAAATTTGAAATGTTTTATAGTTCGTGGACCAACTTGAAATGAACTTTATAGTTAATGGAAAAATTTGAAATGTTTTATAGTTCATGAACCAACTTGAAATGGACACTATAGTTGGTGGATGTAAATGTAGTTGAGCCAAAAATTTATTATGTGGTAAAGTGAAAAACAGATTAAAGTTCAGGTGGGTAACATGATAAAAAGCCTTTCATATATGGTCATGGTTTTGAGAACCCATAATCAAAATATTATAAGAGTAATACAAACTCAAATTCTTGTTTGTATATGTTGTTGTATCCTTCTGTAGCCTTTGTGTATATGACACTTGGGTATATTGTTAGAAGTTTATGCCAGATTGGAGGTGATTTCACAAATATCTACTTATGGTTAACACGTACGTACCTTATCCTTCAAATGAATAATGCGTACAAGAAACAATGAAGAGTAGTTTTGATTCCCATAACCAAAACCCAAAAACTTTCACATCTAGCTCTCTCACAAACCCGGCCAAAGAAAATTCTCTCACTGGTTGACTTACTTGTTTAACTGTGGCTAGAACAGAACACAACATAAGATGTCAAACTGATTATACAAAGAAAGCAGATATGCAAGTTTAGGTCTATCCCCACTCTCCCATGCATCACTCTGATTAAGTACAAACTTTTATTAAATTAACACTAAAAATACAAAGAGTTTATTAAAGGATACAGAAGAATGACTTTATGAAAACACCCAATTGTTTTAGGATAAAATAAACCAAATCCTACAGATACATGCAACTAAGAGAAAGAAAAGAAAAAAAATCAAATTACAACTCACCTTTTCTTGACCATGCGCCTGTTCTCATAATTTAAACCTGGAGGGAAATCATCTTTCTCAAGAAGAAAAGAGTTGCTATTCCTCTTCTTAACATTGTTGGATTTATCGCGGTCAAATTTGTCACGTTGATGGAGGTTCTTTTGGACTTGTGAGTTGAAAGGAGAAAAGGAGTAAGGCTTCTCTTGTTGTTCTTGCTGGACTTGTGATTTGGTAAAGGGGGAACACGCGACAGGTTTAATTCCCTGAAGCTCGGGATCGGGAAAATAATGGTATGGTTGTTTGCTATTATCCATTTTTCGGAAAGTAATCGAAATCCTGCAGCGATTGCAGAAAATATTCAGGAAATACATAAAAATAAAAAATAATTAAAAAGACGAAAAGAAAAAGTGGTTGTATTGAAGGGGAACATGATATATAGGATACCTTCTTGCTCGAACACCAGGAACACAATGCTTAGCAATGTCTGCTGCATTACCATTTAGAATAAGCACTGATCTGCAAATCATATGTATAGCAATTAACAATTGATTAACTACAAAATCGCATACATTCCTCTTATATTTTTTCTTGAAGGAAAAAAAAAATATATATATATATCTTAGTAGTGCTATGCGTTTTTTTTGGCCAATAGTAGTGCTATGAGTTAACTAGGAAATATTTGATTTATTAGTTATAGCTAAACTTTTTGTATTAGAACATAATTAATATAGGAAAAGAAAATGCGAGAGAGAGAGAGAGAGAGAGAGAGAGAGAGAGAGAATTCAAAAGAAATGCCACTTTGGTATACATTGACACTCTATATAAAACTTTTATCTAGCTCTAACATGAATGTGCTATTTGATTGAAAAAAGAGGATGCATTTCAATACTAAGGAACTGAGTATATCAACTGTAAAAAACATTAGAAAGACAGCGTCTACAATGACTGCAGGCATACAATGCCGTTAAGAATGTGGTAACTAACGATCAAGAATGTGGTAAGTTACCCAAAACTTGATTCGGAGTTACTAATTACTTGAGCGAGATATCAAGAAGTGGTAACTTATTTAGATAGACCCATTTTTTAAGAGTTACCAAAAACTTGATCCAGAGTTACTAGTTCTTGAATGAACGCTCAAGAATGTTGTAAATTACTAGTTCTTGAATAAACGCTTAAGAATGTGGTAACTAGCGATCAAGAATGTGGTAAATTACCCAAAACTTGATCTGGAATTACCAATTACTTGAGCGAGATATCAAGAAAGTGGTAACTCATCTAGATAGGCCTTTTTTGAAGAGTTATCACAAACTTGATTCTGAGTTACCAATTCTTGAATAAACGCTAAAGAATGTGGTAAGTTACCACAAACTTAATTGATCTCGAATTACTAGTTCTTGAATAAACGCTCAAGAATGCGGTAACTAGTGATCAAAAATGTAGTAAGTTATCACAAACTTGATTTTGTGTTACCAGTTCTTAAAGAAATGCTCAAGTAAGTGGTAACTAGTGATCAAACAATTAAAACAAAAGTGATCAATTGAGAAGAGAAGCAGACCAAAAAGCATACCCGAGAGGCAAAGGTATAGAAACAGGTCCTGAAAATTCTCCTGGACCCACAATCTTTAGATTTGAACCAAAAAGTATATTGCACTCTGCCAAAAGGGAAACTGTGCAAAAAGGTCTAACAAAATCATGGTGGTCGATGTGAGGAGGAATGCAATCTCCTTCATCATATATATTCACAATGCAGCTGTCAGGGATGCATGTTGGAGGTAATACGTGCCACTTTACCATTCTCCTTATCATTTGCTTAAACAAAGGAGGTAGCACATCAACTTCTTCATCTCTAACTATACCTGGTGGGTTCCCATTCTTATCCTGTAATGTCACACAAAATAACATAAAGCTAATATACATTGTAATTTGAATTAAATACTAATAGTACATAGAGAGAATACATAGAGGTACCACGTACTGCATAATTGTAGCAACAACCAAACTGTATTGTTACACGTCCTTTGCCACGCATCCATTTTCTAGGTTCAGTATATGTACGTTCTATAAGATATTCAAGCAAAAGTTACAAATGGAATAAGGAACGACAAATATCTGATTCATTTTATTTCACATATATGTTATGCAAACCCACAAGCTTGGAAATGAGGAGACAGAAAGAAGTCCACCCATGAATTAATGATTGTTTTCATGATATGTTTATAACGATAGTTACTAATAAAATAGCAAGTTAGAGTTTACATTGTCTAATCAGATAGAGGCCTATACTATGGAAATATGATTTGTAATAGCCATGCATATTATTCCCAGGACATTTTATTTTTTAAAAAAAGAAACATAGTGATTATATTAATGGTTTACAAAGGGGAAGAACAATCAATGTGGACCAGCAGTCCACAAAATATTAAGAGCTACAAGCAATCTACAATAAACAAGCCACCATAAATTATTGGCTTTTTAACACTTTACCTACTTTGATTTTGAGATCGATCTCACTTTATCACCTAACAAACAAATTGTACCAATTTACTAAATTTAAATTTTTTTTACAATATTATAACTCAAGCAGATTTCATAACAGTTCCGTTAAAAATAAGCATGTGTCGCCACACATGACCCACTTTTAAGGGGGCTTTTTGGTCTTTTTATGTCAAATTTGAAGTGTGTGAGAAAGATTTTTATTGTATTTTAGGGGTATTAGAAGTGCAATAGCTATAAGGATGATTTGCTTCTTTTACATACAACCTTTTTTTTTACAATGAAAAACTTCCAAATACACTTCAAAATAGACATAAAAAGACCATAAACCCCATTAAAAGGAGGTCACGTACGACGCACGTGCTTATGTTTGACGGAAAGTATGACGAGATCTGCCCAAGGTCTGACATTGCAAAATTTTTTAATTAAGTGATAAATTAGAACAATTTTTAATTTTATTAAGTTGTAAAGTGAAATCGGCCCCAAAGTCCAAAGTCCAGTAGGTAATTAAAGTGGAATAAAGCCTAAGATAAATGACAAACAATAGGTGACCATTAAAGACCCGAACAGAAACCTAAAAAAAAAAACCCCAAAATGAAAACAAAACTCCTCCCCAATCTAGATAGATCAGACTAACCAAGATCCTCCTAGAATGTTTTGTTGAAGATATTGAATTAATCATTTATAGCATTATCAACTGCTAGAGAACTCTTCCATTTCTTCCTACCCTTTGCAGATAGGTTGTTTTTACATCTGAATGATGTGTTATCTCATTTTTTGCACACTTAAGCATAACCCAGGAACCCAAACAGTTGAATGGAAATTAAACATGTGTGGAATTTACTATAGCTGTCAAAATAAATTATACCTCTCAGTTGTCTCTTTTGCCCCATACGTTGTAAACTATAGATGCATTCAACAATTTTCTTCTGCTCACCCGAGTTAAAAACCCGAGTATGTAGCTCTAGGCCCAATAGCACATTTGTTGCTCTTCCACTTATATTCTCAATGTGAATGAAGTCCTTCTTTCTGCAAACTTCTGATAATCGGTTATGCTCATTCGGATCCTCCGATAACCCATCATGAATGGATGAGGAATTTCCATTGAGTGATCTTTGAGAACCTGAATGCTCAAATGAATTGCCTCTGTGTCCTCTTTGTGTTGATGGGTAGGATATCTTTTGTGTATATCTTTTGTGGTTATCACTAGAAAAGGATACCTCATCCACTTTCTCTGCTTATAAGGAAAATAAAAAATAAAAACAAAGAAAGGAAAGGATAGAATGCATTTATTAATGGTTAATGATAAGTGATAACATATCTGTGCAATAACAAACACAAAGTAGTTTATGAAATATACTAACCACCTTAACATTTCCCTAATTGGAGAAAAAGGGTACAGCTAGCTAGAAAACCCAAAAATACTGAATTGGGCATATAAAACATTCTTTTGTTTTTTCTATTTTTATACTAAACGGTAAGGTATGAAACAAACAGTAAAAACCCCACAGGACACAGCAAAAGCAAAAAAAGTAAAATATATCAGCTGCTTGAAGAAAGGAATAAACTTAAAAGTTAAAACATAATTTGTTCATAAGAAATAATAATTAAGAAAAGAAAAACAACCAATAATTCTGTCATTCTCACTCACAGGAATTAATGCGAAATTCAAAACCAAAAATGCAGAGATGGTATATCGATTTCTTACTGTTCATGAAGCTGTGAATTCGATCCTCCAAAACGACTTGGCAGCACTGACAAAACCCATTTGACAAAACTTGCAAAATTTCGTCACGTTCTAAAGTCCTCAGCAAACTCATCCAGTCGCCACCGCCGCCGCCACTGGACTCCGGCAAGTACTCCTCCTTGCCATGCTCTCCAGTCATCACCATTACAAATTCACAATTACATGAGATGAGTTGACATTTATGAGATGTTTGTCAGTCTTCAGTTTTGGAAGACAGAATGAGTGAATGGTTGACTGATGGATTGACTTGGGAATTGGGGAAGTTGAGGTTGTTCTTGTCAGTGTTCTGCAAGACTTATTAAGTCTTTCTCTTTTTGGTCAGAAAAAAAAAAAAATTTGACTACAATGCCCCTGGGCCTTGGATGCCTCCTATTAAATCTTGTTCAGTTGTTCTTCAACTCTTTCTTTCTTTAGTAACTGTCTTAAGTCTTTCAATCAATCAGTTAGTCAGGCCATCAAGGTGGTTACTTGGGCGCCTCTGGGTCTGGGCCTTTGATGGGCTTATCATAGTTTTATTTTATAAATAATAATTCGTTAACTTCGTTTTTTTCATTTACAATGTCAGACATATTCTTAATTACTATTTTTGTTCATCATATATTTGTTAAATTAAAATTATGGTTTATATCTCCTCTTACCTTTTTTTTTGTTTTTTTTTTAAATATCCCAACTCTCAAAAATGGTTTTTTACATTTATAAAGAATGCAGCTCTCTGTTGTGGAGTGTGTTTAATATTTTTTTGTATGCTAATTGTAACGTCATCTTCGTTCACATTTTATCAGGGGTGGATGGATGGGAGCATGCTTTATGATTTGATAATTTGGTTGAATAATGGAGCATGTTATTGCTTTTGAAATTAAAAAAAAAAAAAAAAAAAAAAAAAAAAAAAAAAAAAACAGATGTGTTGGTTGCCCTATCCTCATTTATCTTGGTGATCTTAATGGTTAAATCATATATTCACCAGAGGAAGAAGTTCCTCTGATCTTTGTTGCTCAATGTCTAACTTTGGGAAGAAAATATATGGATGGTTTCTAGAGGCAGAGATATGTGGTAGTAGGATCTTTTGATTTGGGCTTAAGAAAATAAAGCGTATATACCCAAGTTACTTTCGTAAAAAATAAATATTTGGAATAATCCCTAAAAAAAAATAAAAATAATAAAAAAATACATCATTGCAATTCAACTAAGCATGGCAATCATATGTACATGCTAGCATCAAGTTTGAATTTGAACATGTTAAATACATCAAGATATGAGTCAAATTTCATTCACAGGTTGGCAGCCAAGTTCACGTACATTCAGAAACAATCACATTCACAAGCATTCAAGGTTCATTCACATTTCAACCATCAAGCACTTGTGCATCCAAGTTTATTACTTATATATATATATATATATATATATGAAAAACATAGCTTTTTTTGGTAAGCACCACTTCCCCTACCTCAGTTAAGTAGATGCCACCAAAGCTAAGAGTGCTCACAAGAGAAATTCTATATCTAACAATTTTCTTTTCTTACCCATCATCATTCTCACTACACCCAACATTCACTTTTTTTTTTTTTTTTTTTCATTTTCTCATTATACCCAATCTACTTTCCTATAACACCCTTATGTTAGTAAAATATACTTACATTAACATTAGAATTTATCTCCTTACCCAACATCACTCTCACATGTCCCAATACCCACATCACCAAATACCCAACTTCTAAAGCCAAACCCTTTGCCACCAAGGCTAGCCTTCCTTGCCAATATATGCAACCACACCCACTGCAACCGCCGCCCAATCAGCCTTAAATTTGCTTCAAACAAACATTGGCAACCCCACATATTCTCATTTTTCCATCAATTAAATAAATCAGACACATTTTCTTGTTATAAATCATAAGGATTAACGTGTGGATGACCACTATTATCATATTGTCATTATGGTATAACCTATGCCTTAATGACATTTTTGTAACCTATGTACTAATGGTGGTAATTAGTGATTTGTAACCTACAAATTTATGGGTGGAGTGATTTGTATTAACCATCCTATCATTGTAAGCCTATAAATAGGCATCTCTACCAAAGATGAAATACACAAGCCTTTTGAGAAACACGCTTAGTTTATAACACGTTATCAGCACGAAGAATCTCTTAATATATTTTCTTTCTTATTACATCTTAGTATTGTTTATTATTCTTTTCAATGTTGTACTGTAAGTCGCAATGATAGCATATTTTGGACAATGCAATTTTCTGCATTTTTGATTACCAATGTGCCATTGTGCAAGTTTTCGCATGTTTACTAATCTTTCTAATTTTATTTACTATTACTTTGAACTCGTGTGTGGTTTTATTTTTACATATGCGTGTGCTTCCAGTTAAGTTTAATCCATTTGAGATTGTTTTATTCTCTAACTAATATAGCCATTTTTTATACTTGATTCTTTTGGATGTTTTAATATATTGTTTTTTAAATGGATTAGTCTATGTATAATTGGTTTTCTAGGTGCTACTGTTTTCGTCCATTACTTTTGCTTCGGGTTCATCACCATATATTTGTAATCATATAATTGGTTCATCATCAATTTTAAAATCTATTAAGAGCTTTTATTTTTATTCTGAAAATTTGGCTATTAATTTGTTATTGAGTAACGTGAACTTTCGTTTGTCTGTTACAATTTTCTTTGATCTTTATGGTATTTGTTTTTACTTTACCTATATTTTAAATATTCGATCATTAGTTTTATTTATTTATATTGTCTGTTGTTTGATTTTATATTGTTTAAATGTTATCTTTTCATTTGTACATTTATGTATTGTACGTTTCATTTATGCAAAATGTATGTGTGTGTATATATATATATTATATTTATCATCAATAATAAATAGGACCTGAAGTTGTATTTAGCTCAAGCTTATTGACTCTTGGAACCTGAAGTTTCTATTAGTTTGTTTTTTTTTTTAAGAACCCGAAGTTCTAAATTAGACACACATATCCAAACATGAAGTTTCGAATGTCCATTGAAATATATTAATATTAACCAAAAGTTCATGGATCCCAACATTGTAAACCCGAAGTTTATATTTTATATATGTTCTTACATATTGTATCAATGGATCCTAATTTATTATTATTATTTTATTATTATGTAGTGACCAAGAATGACCAACTTGACTAAGCTTGAGTTTGTTGAACTTGATATCTCGGGGAAGAATTACCTCTCATGGGTCTTGGATGCTGAGATTCATCTTGAAGCTATGAATCTTGGGAACATCAAGGAAGGCACATACACATCCCAGCAAAGATCCATTAATTCTTTGGCAAAATTTGAATTTCAATGTAAGAGTGAATATCCATGAAAGACTTAAGAGTGAATATCCATTAATCCATGAAAGACTTAAGAGTGAATATCTGACGGTCAAAGATCCATTAATTCTTTGGCAAAATTTGAATGAGCGATATGATCACCAGAAAACTGTGATCCTTCCAAAAGCTCGCCATGATTGGATGCACCTGCGTCTCCAAGATTTCAAATTTGTTTCTGAATACAATTCTACTATGTTCCAAATTAGCTCCTAGCTAACATTGTGTGGAGAAAACATAACAAATGAGGATATGTTGGAAAAGACTTTTCCACATTTCACGCCTCGAATGTGCTCCTGCAGCAATATCGAGAGCATCAATTCAAAAAAAATTCAGATCTAATATCTTGTCTCCTACTGCTTGCTAAGCAGAATAATGAGCTTTTGATGAAGAATCATCAATCTCGTCCAACAGGATCGACACCATTCCTTGAAGTGAATGCCACTACATCACGTGGTCGTGCTCGTGGTCGTGGTCGTGGTCGTGGTCGTGGTCGTGACAGTGACAGTGGCCGTCACAGTGGTCAAGGTCATGGTGGTCACAACCATAACTTGGGTCCCAAAATACCCAAACTTCGCATCACCACCGGAAGTGGAACAATGCCAAAGGGAAATGTCCAATGAATAAAGCTACTAAAAATTCTGAGAATGTCTGCCATAGGTGTGGTGTGAATGGTCATTGGTCTAGGGCCTATCGTACGCCCAAACATTTGGTGGATCTTTATCAAGCTTCATTAAAAGAGAAAGAGAAAAATGCGGAGACCAACTATGTTGACCAATTTGATCAAATGGACATTTCTGATCCAATGGACATGACCCATCTTGAAGCTTCAGATTTCTTTGCGGACATGGATGTGAACTTTTTTGGTCCTATGATTGGTGATGGGATTGTCCCTCCCAACTAATTTTTTTTTTTTTAATAATCTATCTATGTTGTTTTTTTGTTTTCTCGTTATGTTTGTATGTTCTCATGTCAGAATAAAGTTTTTCAATTGAATAAATATTTTAATTTCCTTCATTTTTGAGTAATTGGTTTAATTTAATTTATTTTTATATTAGTTCACATGGATGAGACCTGTAGATATTCCCATTTAAAAAATAATGGTGAAGATGTCTGTCTAGCAAATAGTGTGACTACACACACAATTCTCCGAGATCGAAAATATTTTTCGAAGTTAACATTATCAAAAGCTAATATATGTAACTACTATATCAGGTTCTTCGATTCTGTTACCAAATGGGACACAATTTTCCATTCAAAATGCTTTATACTTTATCAGATCTAGAAGAAATCCGCTTAGTTTTAAAGACATACATGTGAATGGATACCATAATTAAACTACAAATGAGAACAATGTGGAATATCTTTGCATCACCTCCAATATAGATAGCCAAAAGCTTATATTGGAAAAACTCTCAGCTTTCTCTTTAGGGATATATTATACAAAAATAAAAATAATTGAAGCCAATAGTGTCATGAACCCGAAGTTCACTGACCTGAATTCCTTTATACTTTGGCATGACCATCTTGGTCACTCTGGATCCACAATGATGAGAAGGATCATTGTCAGATCATCTGGCCATTCGTTGACAAACAAACACATTGTGTTGTTTGGTAATAAGTTATGCAAAGCTTGCTCACAAGGAAAGTTGGTTATCAGACCATCATTATTAAAGGTTGAATTTGAATCCCCAACATTTTTAGAAAGAATTCAAGGAGACATTTGTGGGCCTATTCAATCACCATGTGGACCGTTTTGTTACTTTATGGTCCTAGTTGATGCATCCACAAGATGGTTCCATGTTAGCCAATTATCGACTCGTAATGTTTCATTCTCTAAGCTACTTGCTCAAATAATTAAATTATGAGCACAATTTCCATATTATTCTATCAAGTCTATTCGACTTGATAATGCTAGAGAGTTTACATCTCAAACTTTTGATGAGTATTATATGTCTCTTAAGATTGATGTTGAACATTCAGTTCCCATGTTCATACCCAAAATGGACTAGCAGAAGCTTTTATTAGGCGTATTCAATTGATCGCTCGAACTTTACTTTTGAAAACAAAATTGCCAATTTATGCATGGGGACATGCAGTTTTTACATGCTGCATCATTAGTTAGATTGAGACATGTTGCCCATAATTCTTACTCTCTTTTACAACTCGTTTCTGGTACTCAACCTAATATTTCACATCTACGAGTTTTTGGCTGTGCGGTATATGTGCATGTTGCACCCTCGAAACGCACTAAAATGGGTTCTCAACGCAGACTTGGCATTTATATTGGTTTTAATTCACCTTTCATTATTAGATATCTCGAACCCTTGCCAAGTGATACTTTTACAGCACGTTTTGCGGATTGTCACTTTGATGAAACTATCTTCTCGCCGTTAGGGGGATAAAAGACTGTTCCTAAAGAACGGCATGAATTGTCATGGAATGTATCCACCATGTCTCATCTTGATCCTCGTATAACTCAGTGTGAAAATGAGGTACAAAGGATAGTACATCTTCAGAGTATTGCTAATCAAATGCCAAATGCATTTACTTATATAACAAAAGTGACTAAATCACATATACCGGCCGCAAATGCACTTGCAAGAATTAATGTCCCAATTGGAAAAACTAATGTGGCAGCAAACGAATCCTCTGTTGCACACCTAAAGCGTGGCAAACCTTTAGGTTCAAAGGATTCAGCCGCTTGTAAGAGGAAATTAAAAGTGCATTCAAATCCAAAAGAGAATGCTCCATAAGAGGTTCTTGAAAGAGAAATAACCAATGAACCAACACTTCATGATTTCTCAAATTCTGAAAGGGAAAATATCCTTGAAGAAACACAAGCTCCTGAAGAGACACATGTACTTAACAATAAAGAAATCTCAGTAAATTATGCATACACTAGTGAATTGTGGGATCACAATGAGATTATTATTGATGATATATTCTCATTTGCAGAAACTACTGATATTACAAAAAATGATGATATTATTGAACCAAGATCTGTTAATGAATTAAGACAAAGGCAAGATTGGCCTAAATGGATGGATGCAATCCAGGCAGAATTAAGTTCTTTGGAAAAACGTGGTGTATTTGGACCTGTAGTTCCAACACCAGAAAATGTTAACCCTGTAGGTTACAAGTGGGTTTTTACAAGAAATAGAAATGAGAAAAATGAGATTGCAAGATATAAAGCTTGTCTCGTTGCACAAAGTTTCTCACTGGAATTGATTATGAGGAAACATACTCTCCTGTTATGGACTCAATTACATTTCGATATTTAATTAGTCTCGCAGTTTCAAAAAAGCTTGATATGAGACTTATGGATGTTGTTACAACATATTTATATGGAGAGTTAGATGCCAATATATATATATATGAAAGTCCCATAAGGATTTAAGTTGCTTGAAGCAAAACCCCGAAATATGTACTCATCAAATTGAGACGATCAATCATTGTATGAGTTAAAACAATCTAGGCAAATGTGGTATAAGCGTCTTAGTGAATATTTGACAAAAAATGGTTATATTAATAATCCTATATGCCCTTGTGTTTTTATAAAGAAATCAAGTTCTGGATTTGCAATAGTGGCAGTATATGTCGATGACATGAATTTAATTGGAACTCCTGAAAAGATTGTAAAAATTGTCGATTATTTGAAAAATGAATTTCAAATGAAGGATATGGGGAAAACAAAATTTTGTCTCGGCCTACAGATCGAGAATTGTGCAAACGAAATTCTTGTCCATCAGTTAGCAACCTATATCGAAAAGGTTTTAAAACATTTTAGTATGGATAAAGCCCATCCATTAAGCACTCTAATGGTTGTCCGATCTCTTGACACTAAAAAGGATCTGTTTCGTCCTAAAGAGGATAATGAAAAGATCCTTGGCCCAGAAGTGCCATATCTTAGTGCAATAAATGCTTTATTATACTTAGCACAATGTACTAGACTGGATATATCATTCTCAGTGAATTTGTTAGCCAGATATAGCTTTGCTCCAACACATAGGCATTGGAATGGTGTCAAACATATCTTACGTTACCTTTGTGGAACATTAGATATGGGTCTATTTTATTCAAGTGAATCTTCCAATGGCTCAAGTCTTGTTGGATATGCATATTCTAGATATCTCTCAGATCTGCACAAGGGCCGCTCCCAAACCTGATATGTGTTTACTTGTGGAAATACAACAATCTCATGGAGGTCTACAAAGCAAACATTGGTTGCTACTTCCTGTAACCATTCAAAAATACTTGCTCTCCATGAAGCTAGCCGAGAATGTGTTTGACTAAGATCAGTAATTCATCATATCCGGAGCACATGTGATATACCTCCAACAAACACTCCAACTGTTACGTATGAAGACAATGCTGCTTGTATTGCTCAAATAAAGGAAGAATATATCAAAGGTGACATGACCACACATATATCACCAAAATTCTTCTATACACATGAACTTCAAAAAGGTCAGTAAATTGAAGTCAAGCAAATTCAATCCAATGATAATCTGGCGGACCTTTTCACCAAATCTCTACCGAAGTCTACATTTCAGAAGTTGGTGTATGGAATAGGTTTGCGTCAACTCTATAAGCAATCAAATTGAAGCATGCAATCATCAAGGGGAGATCCTTGTCAGGGGGAGCATTAAGAAGTATACTTTTTTGGACATAGCACATTGTACTCTTTTTCCTTCGACTAGGTTTTTATCTCACTGGGTTTTTTCTAGTAAGGTTTTAATGAGGCAACATAAGCGCGTTCAACATCATATCAATGATCCATAATGTTGTACTCTTTTTCCTTCGCTTTGGTTTTTTCCCACTGAGTTTTCCAAGCAAGATTTTAATGAGGCAACTATCATTGTATGGTGGACATCCAAGGGGGAGTGTTATAAATCATAAGGATTAATGTGTGGATGACCACCATTATCATATTGTCATTATTGTGTAACCTATGCCTTAATGACATTCTTGTAACCTATGTACTAATGGTGGTAATTAGTGATTTGTAACCTAAAAATTTATGAGTGATTAATGATTTGTATTAACCATCCTATCATTGTAAGCCTATAAATAGGCACCTATACCAAAGATGGAATACACAAGATTTTTGAGAAACACTCTTAGTTTATAACATTTCTAAGTTTTTTGGATTGATTTTTCATATTTGTTGATAAATATGATGTTTTTATATGAATTAATTGGAGTTTTTTGCACGTAAATGAGGTTTATGGGTATTCATATCGGAGAGGTTCATTCGGTATTACTATGCTGAGTACGATGATAGTATTCAGTAGTCAACCACCGAATTAGTTTAGTATTTTCAAAACACTCACACCGAATTAATGAATCCAAACATGTTTACTTCATATGTCCATTCGATGGATGTCAATCGAGTGAGAGTATGTTGTTTGATGAATGTCTGTCGAATGACCCATTCGGTTAACACCCATCGAAATTTGTTATTGTGTTCGGTATTGGTCCACCTAACAAAACACAAACTAGAAATTTTCTAGAGCGTCATTTGCACGAAAAATTGGCGTAAAGTCACTTTTGGTTCTTGTACTTTGGGGTAAGTCGCACTTTGGTCCAGTCATTTCAATTTGCACATTTGTAGGACCGTGTTTCCATTAGTGTCGCAATCAGGTCTAATTCGTCACAACCGAAACGGAAAATGCCAACGTGGTACCACTTGATTGGCTCTAAAGTAAACGATTTTGACAGATTGGACCTAATTGCGACATTAATGGAAATACGGTCCTTAAAAACTTCAAACTGAAATGATTGGACCAAAGTGCGACTTATCCATAGTACAAGGACCAAAAACATCTTTTGGCCCGAAAAAATTATAGTGACGATAATGAGCAATTTAGCAAAACTTAAGAATGTGCGAAGAATCACAAAAGAAAAATACTTGATTAATAAATATTATAAATCTTCCATGGTCTCAGAAAGAGTTTAATTTGACGATATATATTCTTTTCCAACGACATTAGTTTTATCGACACAATTCTTTTGTTTTTGTTTGTTGTTGCTGGGTTGTTGCCCCCTTTGGGCTTCTGCGTGGGCTATTTCTGTGGAGGCTAGAACAATGATGTGTTCATAGTACAATCTATTTTTTGGACGAATAAGAGCAAAAGTTCAATTTTTATAAGGCATTTCAATTTAAGTGAATCAAAAGTTTAATTCAAGTGAGCTTTATCGTTCTCTGGTATCTCAATTTATTGGCTTTATTCGCCTATAATGATTTTTGAATCTACATCTAGTTTCTCATGAATAGTCTATCAAGAAAAAAAAAATCATGAATATATAGTTTTCATGGTGGTAAGATTACTCTAACTATATTGATGAGAATGATGATCGATCAACAGATGTGATGATGAACTATGAAAAATATGATAAATCAAACATATAGAAAAAAAAAAAAAAGAATCATTGAATTTTATATAGATAAGATATGATGGTCTTTCACTAAATATAATATTAATTTGATTTGACAAATATATACTGGTGTATGCAAAATAAGGGAAAAGATTTTGAACCCTAATAGGGCACAAGATCTATATGCCCTAATCTGATGTGGCAAAAATATTTTGCACATATCATTATATATTTGCCACATTAGAATAATATGATTATTGTTAAAAGACTATCTTACTCGACTCAAATTTAATTAGTAGTTAAAATTACTATTTAATTAATTAATATAAATATGTATTGTATTTTCCCTATGATTTAAAGACATCATCTTCAAAGACCTAGATCATCTCCAATACTTTTTCTTCTTCTTTTCTCTTCCATTAGTTCTGAATCATCCAACTTAATCTAACAATTATTCTTTAGGAGAATTAGAGAAACCTTCAACTAGTTTATTGAATGATTTTATTGGGAAACAATTTTTTCTTCATATATAACTCAAATCTTGTTGACGTCTCCAAAGAATTTGACGTCTACAATTTCATCTGCTTCTTCCTTCTTATAAGCATCAAGAACAATGAATGGGTATACTCCAATCCATGAAGACATAACAGGTGGCCGGCTCTATTACTCCTTTTTTTTTTTTTTTTTTTGAATGGGAAAGTAAAAGAAAATTGGATCATTAGGTGATTTAGTAGAAGAGATTGAATTAAAAACCTTCAATTTTATAGACCAATCGAATCCAACATCTATTTTCTCCTAGGTTGATTCTCCAATAACAATTTACTTTTAGTGTCTTTCATCAAAACATCACCTCCGTTTGATTTCAATCTAATGACTGCAATCTACTCAGCTATACTTCATTAAACTAAATTAACAATATCCCATGCTTTTCAGCTATACTTCATTAATTGTTTTTCTATTAGAAGCACTACAAGGAATGTGAGTAAAGCACACCCCTCATTGGTGGCACAAAATGGGGTGGCAATCGGGAACTTTGGTCCCTATTGCCCAATTAACACCCATTTTTGTTAAAATCGAGGCATTTCAATCTCTATTGCTTAATTGCCACTCCATTTTATGCCACCAATGAGGATGTGCTTTACTCACATTTCTTGTAGTGAAGGAAGAAGCAGATGAATTGATCACTTGTACAAAAGTGATACTTTCATCTATACTACAAAACATAGATAGTTGTAACTTATGATTGATGTAACCATGAGCCATAAGCCATAAGCCTCCGTCTGAAGAAGATGAAGAATTAAAAAAGTATTTCTTTATTTATGGCCATTGGATCTAGTTTAATGAAGTTGGACAACTGAGATTAGAAGTAGAAGATAGAATATCCAATTCCATTTAGGTTTTAAAAAATTTTAAAAGAGGTTAAAAGAGTCTTTAGAGAAGCTTATGTGGCTATGACATGTAATTAGGGCACAATTAGGGCACAAATTATTAGAACACACTCTGCAAAATAATTTTGTCACAGATTATGGCACATAGATCTTGTGCCCTAATAGGGCACAAAATCTTTTCCCTTGTATTTATTAGGCTAACTGAAGAGTTTAGAAGTTCAATTAGGCCCAAAGTATATTTATCAGATTATTATTTTGGCTAAGATTATTATAGGCCTTTTGGATTTTATGTATTTATTTAGAAATAATTACTCAATACTGCATCTTTGCTATGGTTTTTAACTTCTAATACCATTATTATTAATATGTAACAATCAGGTTAGTTTTATTAACAGTCAGGTCACTTTGAGAGTGGATTGGTTACCTATTTCTTCTAACCACGGGCCCGTTATTGACCGTGGTAGTATAACTTTATTTATAACGGGCTTATATTGACTGTGGTAGATATATATTTTTAACCATGGACTTTTCTTGGCCGTGGTATAATTAATGTGGTAAATAACCTATTTTCTAGTAGTGAAGCTTTCTATCTTAGCCATCAAAGCAATCCAATGGTTGCTAATTTTTTATTTTTTTCAAAACTCTCTCACGTGTCTCTCTCTCCCTCATTTCTAAAATTTATCTTCTCTTTCATCACTCTCTTTCTCTCTCCCCAAGCACTCTCTTTGTGTTCTCTCTTGCTCTCTCGCTGCAACTTTCTTCGATGGCGTGTGTGTGCATCCGGCCATGAATGGCGACGAGAGGACCACCCCTGAGTTCCTCTCTCTTCCCTCTTCATCCCTGTGAGCTCGAAACACCCAGCAACCCCCATACCCGATCGAGCCCCGATGTTGACTCTGATCCCGGCCTTGTCGCGATGTTGCAGAAGAACAAGCCAAGTTCCTCATTATAACAACGCCTAGAAAGTTATTGGGGAAGCCAACTTCACCCTCGTGCCATCCTTATCAGTAGTAGGTTCTTGATTTTTTTTTTGTTTAGTTTAGTTTCTGAAACTGCAGAAAATTGCAGTTTCTGGAACTGCAAGTGAACTGAAACTGCAGTTTATTGGAGTTGCAATTACTAACTGCAAATGAAACTGCAGTTTTTTGGAGTTGCGGACTTGCAGTTTTAGTTTCTATTTTTTTGGTGATGCGTTGATGCTGGTATTTTGGAAGGTGTTTGCATTCTATGTTTTTGTTATGTCTATTTTCGTCAAAACAATGCGCGGGGTAGATGAGATTTTTGTGGTGCGGGGATCTAGTGGTGGTGTGGTGTCCGCAAATGAAGAATGAGTTTGTGGTAGTTGGCCCGCAAAGGAAGAATGAGACTTTAGGTGGTTTTGGTTAATAAAATTAGATGTCAATACCTGTATATAACAAACGCATTTATTTATTGAATATGAAAAGTGGATAAAATTCCAACAACCCAATCCTTCAACATGGTCGGCACTCCCTAGGATTATGTGAGTTGATTTTAATACTCCTATTATAAATATGAGAGTTATCCTCGTCGATGAGAAATTAATATTAAGATCCTAGGTAAGTATTAGTCCTGAGACATAAGATAGAGAGTCTGTTTTGAGAGTTTTTCTGAGAGTTCGAGAGATAAAAGAACCCACCCTCATTGCCGCCGGCCACCTAGGGATAGCAAGGGAAGATTGTCGAATATTGTCTCTTGATAGCACATTTTGACCCTCCGTTATAATCTTGTTTAGGTCAACTTCTTTGTGGACATTTCTTTGAGACACGACATTTGTGGTGCATGAACCATTGAACTAGATGACCATGAAGAATAACTCAATCAAATAACATAAGTGTGAGAATGTGAAGTGTTGTCTCACATTGGAATATTATATAGGGCTATTTATAAAAAAAGTCAATAAAACATTTCATAATTACAAATAGGTCAATGAACATTTCCTAAATTCTAAAATAGTCACCATTGACTAAAATGAATTAAATGAAATTATGCATTATACAAAAGAAGACATAACAAATACTAGAAATTACAGCCACTGCCATTACCATGAAAATTTCAAAAACTTACAAAAAGGTCAAAACTAACCATAAGCTGACATGTGTCCAAATTAAAGGTAATAAACTAACTAAATTATTAAAATAAAAACAATGAGTTGGGGAAAAAGGGTAAAACGAACTCAAAGAAAAACCAATAATGAGTTGGGGCCCGCAGGGCTATTAATCAAAACGTAATTTATGAAATAATATGATTGACTAAAATGAGATAGAAACTTTGGTATTGACCTTTTTGTAATTTTGAAATTTTGAAATTTTTTATTGACTTATTTGTAATTATAACCTTATAGTGGCTTATAAGGGTTTGGACAACTCCTCTTATTGCCAATTGGTTTTGGAATGAATGCTTTGATTCCTTTATTATATCAGAGTAGGTTCAACCACGTGTGTTAGGTCGAATGACCACACATACTCCACGTCACCCAATTTAAGAATGAGTTGTTAACGTGTTTGGCTTTAGTGACGCCACAGTTGCGGGGGCGTGTGTCCTACATTGAAAAATTATAACTTTGTATTGTAGCATATAAGGGTCTTGGTCTACTTCTCCTATTGCCAATTGGTTTTAAGATGGATGCTTAGATTTTTTCATGATATCAGAGCAGGTTCACCTACGTATATTAGGTCGAGTGGCCACACGTAAGGGTGGAATCGCGGTTGGTAATTGAACCGAAACACCGGTGCCAACAAAAAAGAATCGCCGCACGCCGAACCGATTGAGGTTTGTAACCGATTTTTCGGGATTGGTAGGGATCAGTCGGTGGTATTGGAGGGGCCGGTCGGGGTTTTTGGTGTTCCGCAGGGGTGGTTTCCATGCAGTTTTCGACCCCGATCGTGGCGGTTCGGAACAGTTCACCAACCAAAACCGAAAAGACAACTACAAAATCGAACCAATCGGTTCGGATCGGCTTGGTAGGCGGTTTTTTTTGTTATTTTAGTATAAAATGCTAGCCTTAGCCACACGTGCTCAACATCACTCAATATAAGTATGAGTTGTTCACGTGTTTGGCTTAAAGTGACGCTACACGTGTGGGGGTGTGTAAGAATGTGAAGTGTTATCCCACATTGGAATATTATAACCTTGCATAGTGGTTTTTAAGGGTTTAGGTTACGCCTTCTATTGTCAATTGGTTTTGAGATGGATGTCTGGATTCCTTCAATAAGAATGTATTGATTTAGTTCATTTTATTAAATTCCATATATTTCTATTAACATGGATTTGATCGCCACCTCTGATGCCTCTACCCCCATATTGATTAAAAAGCACAAGCTTAATAGTTTACTAATCTACCCTTGGATAAAAGGCGGGTGAACAGAGGTATCTAGCAGATAGTTCACCAAACAAGTTATTAAAATTAGGCTCGAGTTGATTAACAATTAATCAATTTGCTAAATTACAGGATCTAGACTCATTGGTCAACCAAGGTCAAAGGTGGTCAATTTATTAGTCAAACCAATCGGCGTTGACCCATCACACCCCCGAATTAGTCTGGCAGGGAGAAAGTCTCATGTGTGACAAACTGACAATGCAACAAAAAATTTAATGAGCCAACAAACAAATCTTAAAAAATGACGAAAATAACAAATCTACTTAGTCCAACTCTCATTCGCTAGTTTCGTGAAGCTCAGATATCCAATAGTGGTCGAGGTCGAAGGGGTCTCGTCATCAGACAGAACCTCAATGATCACCATGTCTCACTGGAACAAAGAGCCCACTAGTAACAATGTCCCATAAGTCTTGAGACATAAAATAGGTTTTCATCTTGATGCTCCAAAAATCATGTTTTCACTAGAGAATATTGGAAGAGGGACAGAATTTTGGCTAGAGTTATTAGACATGGTGGCAAATTAGGATGACCCTACACCCAATAAGAAAGCTCTGATACCACTGTTAGAAATTTAGAGGGTATTTAGGACACTTGTAGCTAATGGCTTGTGTAAGCTTCTATTAGCTACTTATGCTTGATATGAGAAACTTGGGTAAAAAGTATTGGAGTGAAATGGAGACCTTAGTTAGAAATAGGACAATTTTATTTAGAAGTAGAGGAGGAATACAAGGCTTTAGTAGATGTCTAGGACAATGAGGCTTAGGAGTAGTGGCTTTTAGTATTGCCTCTTGCGTACACTTAGATATGGGTACATGCTATATATATAGAGAGTACATGAACCGACTTGACTTCTCTAGAACATCTATTAGCCACATGCTACTAGTAGGTTCTAGAGTATACTACACTTTTAATTATATTATAGTACATTCTTATATAAGCTTATTCTAGACTCTTCTTTTATGTAGAATTATGTAGATTTCTCTAGCATAATTTGTCATGGGCTTTAAAAGAATTTTCTAGAAATTTCTAGTTGGTGTGGAATAGTGTAGATAATTCCACAAATGTGCATTACTTTTTTTAACGCTTCTCCTTAATGCACATTTGGGATAATCCAAGCATGCTTCGTAGCATTTCAAATCTTGGTCTTGTAAGTGCCTTGGTGAAGATGTCTGCTATTTGCTCCTCCGTCTTGCAATACTTGAGTTCTATCTCCTTGTTTGCTGAGACTTCACGTAGAAAGTGATGCTTGATGGTAATGTGTTTTGTCCTGCTATGAAACACTAGATTTTTTGCCATCGCTATAGCAGACTTGTTGTCACAAAATATTTTAGTAGCTTCATTTTGTTGTTCTCCCATGTCTTCAAATATTCTTTTCAGCCATATAGCTTGGCGGGCTGAACTTCACGCTGACACATACTCCGCTTCGGCTGATGATTGTGCCACTATCTCTTGTTTTCTTGAAGACCATGAGAATATGCTAGACCTAATTGTGAATGCATAGCCTGATGTACTTTTGAAGTCGTCTGCTCCAGCCCAGTCGCTATCTGTGAATCCGAATAGCCTTGTATTTGTAGAAGGTCTATACCATATGCCATAGTCAATAGTTCCTTGCAAGTACCTTAATATCTTTTTTGCTGCTCCATAGTGTATCTGACTTGGAGTTTGCATAAACCTTGAAAGTAGGCTGGTCGCGTACATAATGTCTGGTCGAGTTGTTGTTAGATAAAGTAGGCTTCCAATGAGACTTTTGTACTTTGATACTTCTGCTATTCCGAATCCATCGTCATTTCTTAGCTTTTCATTGGTGATGAGCGGTGTAGCCACGGTCTTGCACCCAGACATTTTGAACTTCTTCAAGAGATTTTCAATATACTTCTCTAGCATAATTTGTCATGGGTTTTAAAAGAATTTTTTAGAAATTTCTAGTTGGTGTTGAACAGTGTAGATAATTCCACAAATGTGCATTACTTTTTTTAACAGAATCAACCAAATCCAAGGAAATAGACAACCTTTGTGGCTAACAAGAACCAACAGACTTTAAAGTGATAAAGAAACCAAAAGTAAGCAAATGCCTATTTATTAGTAGCCCAATCTGTAAAAAACTGCAGAATTTGCTACAAGACCAAGAAACCATATTTAAAGAATTTGGACCCATCTACCAATAATTGCTACCTAGGAAATATATTATACTTTCAAAATTAGAATCAGGGATTTCATTTGTTATCTTCAACTATTGTTCCATCTAGGCAGGATAGGAGGAGGTGGACACTGTAGAAATTCTCCACTTAATGGCTGCTGCTTCTAGCTCTGGCGCTCTTGGGCAGCGAACCTCCTGCCAAGAGGCCAAGGTTGCTTGGTAACTCTCAGCCACTTGTTAGAAGGAAGACCTTTAAAGGTAAGGGTGTTATGTTAGCTTGGATTATTGCTCATGGGAAAGTTAATATATACTTGTGATATGGTTCAAAGGAAGACCTTCGTTTTGTCTTCTACATTGTTGTGTGATGTGCAAGAAGGAAGCCGAGAGTGCTGATCATTTGTTTTTGCAATGTCCAGTTGCGACGTCCTTTTGGTCGCGACTCTCTAAGGAGACCTATCTGAAGTGGGAAATCCAAGCCTCTAGTGCTGGTCCAAGAGGTATCATTTTTTTGGAGGGAAGAAGAGGGGTGTGTTATTGGGGACCATTGAAATTATGTGGGAAAGAGTCCGATTCTGGGGTTCCCTATGGGTTTCGGTTTTTTCGGAGCCTAGAGACTTTTCTTTTGCTATCATTATGCTGGATTGGAAGGCTGTAGTGTCTTAGATTCTTGATGGTATGTTCTGCTGCTGTTTTGTTTAATTGCTGTTTACAAGTTTTTAGCTTCTGCGATAGTGGGTAGCTTATCCACTATTTACATTTATTTTCTATTTATAGAAGTATGTTTCTTTAAGAAAAAAAAAATCAAAATCAAAATTACTATCTTTGCTTCTTGAGGTAAGAACTGCGTGCATATCCAAGCTTCAAAACTGTACCTTGTATATATTTTGGTCAGTAAGATAAAGAGAGTAGTTCCCCTGAGAATCTTTGTTTATTCTTGTTTTATTAATTATTATAAACAAGATGTCAATGCCTACATTTTCTAAATAGGTTTGCATTGTTGGCCTAGTTGGTACCCACATCTCTCCTCTAGAAAGGATGTTCTAAAGTTCAGATCCTCTTTCCCTTAAGTGTTGTAACTAATTAACAAGACTTCCGAATTAATTAGGTTTGAGCAAACACCATATCCTGGAATTAATGTTGATGTAGTTTTTAAGTATTATATTAAGGTAATATACATTAATGATAAAATTTGTTGGTTTACCAATATCCCAAAAGCTTAGGCTATTAGGATGTGCACCGACAATTATCGTATATTCTAACACTCCCCCTCACATGTTGGCCTCTCTCCACCACTAGAACCCAACATGGGTAGTTCAACTTATATTAAGAGGTTGCAACTGCAGTGATTTGAACTCAGTATCTTCTGGTTTGATGCCATAATAAAGTTTGTTGGTTTATCACTATTCCCAATAGCTTAAACTATTAAGATGTGTGGGCCAACAATTAAATTACATTCTAACGATCCCCAATACCTGCAATCTGGAAGTAGCGTTTGTCAGTTCATTCTTTTGGTTGATACAATTTTGCTTATGTTTTAGGCCTAAATATCATTGTAGAGGAATCAACCAGTGTGGTTAAAATTTTGCTTAGATGCTTTTATAGTATTTGGTTCACAAACGGTAACATAAGTGCGGCTTATTTTATGAGTACATGCAATGGGCAGCCTTGTACCTACTAATATCCTGATCTTGTCAACCTATTTATTCTTTGCCAAATTTTGATGCAGCTTCGTGACTAAGTGATAATGTATCCTCCTGATCATGCTGCAAACGCTTGCAGGTTATTTTGACAACTTTATTGGAGGTTTATGTCAGAGGAGGGGTTTGAAAAATCAAGAGAATTATTAGCTGAACTGGAAGCTTTGGACTATGCTAAAGATGAGGTGCACTAAGATCTTTACCTCTGAATCGTTAGTTTAAAAATCCAAGATTTGTTGTAAAAGTATGTGAAAATTATGGTTTGTGGAAGAGAGAAGGCAGAGAGAATATGATCAGTCTATTTCATTCATGTTATAAATATCCTTATATAGAAGTAGGGTTTACTAGGTTTTGTATATTTACTAGTATGCCCCTACAACTAATTACAGTAATAGCCACATATAACAATATATTTACAACACTCCCCCTTGGATATTCCATGTCATTAGTGTTGTCTCTGCTATGCGCTTCTAAGTTGCCTCGTTAAAACCTTGCCAAGTAATAAAAACCCTGTGGGAACAAAAACAACCTTGGTCGAAGGAAAAAGAGTGCAACGCGCGTGAGTGTGGAGTAGTCACATCAGAACCTCAAAAGTAGGTGAAGTCATATCTTCCTGGATCATGACAGGTAGTATGTCTATGGGAGTGAGGTGCATTAGAGTTGCTACACCAAAACCTTGCCCGGTAAACCCAATGGGAGAAACCCGTGGTCGAAGGGAAAAGATGAGCAAATGCATATATATCAGATCAACACATCTACAGGATGTAGTATGAGTAGGGTGACCATGCCAAGATGTGCCTCATTAAAACCTTGCCAGGTGACAAAACCCAGTGGGACAAAATAACCCTGGACAAAGGACAAAAGAGTACACGATGGTCAAGTGAGTATGCTTCGGGATACTCCCCCTGAAGATTACATACTAGGTAAATCAGCCAATCTACGCAAACCAATACCTCGAACATGCATCAAGAACGTGGACTTTGGTAGTGACTTGGTAAAGAGGTCTGCATGGTTGTCTTGAGATCGGATCTGCTTGACTTCAATCATCTGATGCTCTTGTTGCTGTTGATTGAAGAAGAACTTCGGTGCAATATGCTTGGTGTTGTCTCCTTTGATGAAACCCGTCTTCATCTGCTCGATGCAAGCGGCATTATCCTCATAGATAATCGTTGGTTCATCAGTGGTGGAATTCAGCCCACACGTACTTCGAACATGTTTGGAAACTGCTCTCAGCCATATACATTCACGAACTGCTTCGTGAAGGGCTATAATCTCAGCATGATTCGAAGAGGTAGCAACAAGGGTCTGTTTCGTTGACCTCCAAGATATTGCTGTATTCCCAATGGTAAAGACGTAACCAGTTTGAGAACGCGCCTTGTGCGGGTCTGATAGATACCCTGCGTCAGCATATCCAACAAGGCGGGCATCGTTCCGAGGATCGAGGGGGTTCGATCCATTCCTTGATGCATAGGGATAGAATAAGCCCATATCCGTCGTACCTCTAAGGTAGCGGAAAATGTCTTTTATGCCATTCCAGTGGCGGCGTGTTGGCGCAGAGCTATATCTAGCTAACAAGTTCACAGCGAATGAGATGTCTGGTCTAGTACATTGAGCCAAGTACAATAATGCGCCTATTGCACTTAGATATGGGACTTCTGGTGCCAATATCTCTTCGTTATCATCTGCGGGACGAAACGGATCCTTCTTAGGATCTAGACTACGGACGATCATGGGTGTGCTAGAAGGCTTCGCTTTATCCTCATTAAAGCGCCTTAACATCTTCTGGATGTAATTCGATTGATGGACTAGAATTCCATCTGCACGGTGCTCGAGCTCCAGGCCGAGACAGAAATTCGTTCTCCCAAGATCTTTCATCTCGAATTCCAACTTCAGGTGTTTAGCGGTTTCCTTGATCTCTTCAGGAGTACCAATTAGATTCATGTCATCGACATAAACAGCTACAATAGCAAAACCAGAACTTGTTTTCTTAATAAACACGCAAGGGCATAGATCATTATTCACATATCCCATCCCGATCAAATACTCACTTAGACGGTTATACCACATCCGTCCGGATTGTTTCAATCCATATAGTGAACGCCTCAAACGAATGGAGAGCGTGTTCCGTGATCTGGAACTATTTGCATCAGGTATCTTAAGTCCTTCGGGAACTTTCTTATATATCTCTGTATCAAGATCCCCATAGAGATAAGCAGTGACCACATCCATAAGCTGGATACTCAGTTTTTCGGAAACTACCAAACTGATAAGGTAGCGGAACGTTATCACGTCCATTACGGGAGAATACGTTTCCTCGTAATCAATCCCAGGGCATTGAGAAAATCCTTGCGCCACTAGACGAGCCTTGAATCTTACAATCTCGTTTTTCTCATTACGCTTCCTTACAAATACCCATTTAAATCCTACAGGTTTAACATGGGAAGGTGTAGGAACGACAGGCCCAAACATCTTTCTCTTTGTCAAGGAATCTAATTCGACCTGGATTGCTTCTTTCCATTTTGGCCAGTCGTCTCGAC
>QANW01000494.1:293361-384329 GCA_003254865.1 Dryas drummondii
AAGGGACATGCAATAATCATCGAAAGTTTTCGATGTAAACTCTCCGGCATTATCAAGTCTTATGGACTTTATGGGATAATCCGGGTGGTGAGCCCTCAATTTAATGATCTGGGCGAGGAGTTTAGCAAAAGCAGCATTTCTTGTGGACAATAGTGTAACATGTGACCACCTTGTCGATGCATCAACCAAAACCATGAAATATTTAAATGGTCCGCATGGTGGTTGGATAGGTCCACAAATATCCCCTTGTATCCTTTGCAGGAAAAGGGCGGAGTCTTTACTAGTCTTTGCATATGATGGTCTAGTATTCAACTTTCCGAGTGAGCAGGCTTGGCATAGTGTGTCATTAAACACAAGATCCTTATTAGTAAGGGGATGCCCGTGTGATGAATTGAGGATACGGCGCATCATACTTTGACCTGGGTGTCCTAACCGGTCATGCCATAGCAAGAAACTGCTCAAATTGGTTAACTTCTGGTTAACTATGTGATTTGCCTCAATCGATCTAATGGTGGTCATATAGAGACCGCTCGATAGGCATTTCAATTTCTCCAATGTACGCTTCTGGCCATACAAATTGGAGGTTATGCAAAGATATTCCACTCCATTTTCCTCAGTGGTTTCAACGTGATAACCGTTGGCTCGAATATCCTTAAAACTCAACAACGTTCTTCTGGAACATGGAGAATATAAGGCCTCATTAATGGTAAATTCGGTACCATTGGACAACACAAAATGGGCTTTGCCATGACCCTCTATCAGGTTGGATTGGCCTGATATGGTTGTCACAGAGTATGAGTAGGCAATAAGTTTGAAAAATACTTCCTATCTTGGAGTATGGTGTGCGTAGTAGCAATGTCAGCCAGACAACAAACTTCCCCACAAAACATGCCTATTCATAAATTTAATTCAATGGATCACATGTATGAAAATAACTTAATTGAATTAAATAATATTCGAGCATAACCAAAATTTCCAAAAACAAATAATCCAAGTCATAAATCACCAAAAATAATCCAAATAAGAAAAAAAACATTATTCAGAAAATAAATACGGCACAAGCGCCGATCATATCCATGTCATCGAGTTTCTAATCCTCGAAGTGTCCAGTAGCAGCCTGGAAATCAGTGACCTCTAAGGTGGTATCTATAGGAAATGATCTCTCAACGAGATTGGTCTCTCGAGTTCCGCGACTGGCGTGATACTCATTTACAGCTTGCGCTGATGCACGGCAGATGCGAGACCAGTGATCAGTTCCTCCACATCGGTAACATAGATTATTCTGATTCTGATTCTGATTTTGATTTTGATTTTGATTCTGGTGGCGACGGGCCGGACCAGTGTTCCTCTCATTTCGAGTTCTTGGGGCCGAGGGACCGCGGTTCCTACCACGTGGGCCTTGGCCACTAGAATTCGGGTTTCGTGGGCCATGACCGCGTGGGCCTTCGCCGCGTTGGCCTCGATCATACGGGCCATTCCTCTAAGAACCTTTCCTTCCATTTCTCGGACGGTCGGACTTCGTGCCCTTTCCATGACCTCGGGATCCTCTTTCGCGGTTTGAATTGCGATGAGCAACAGCATTTGCTTCAGGCAATGGTGCTGCTTTAGTACCGACAGGTCGGGCTTGGTCATTTCTCATTAATAAGTTGTTGTTCTTTTCAGCGAGCAACAGAGTAGTGATCAATGCCGAGAATTTGGTAAAATTCCTCTCCCTGTATTGTTGCTGCAGGACCAAACAGGAGGCAGGGAAGGTGGAGAAAGTCTTCTCCAATAGGTCAGCTTCGGTGAGCTCCTCCCCACAAAATTTGAGGAGTGACCTGATCCGGCAGATTTCCGAATTATACTCATTCACGGATTTGAAATCCTGGAAACGGATGTTCTGCCAGTCATGTCTTGCTTCAGGCAAGAAAATGGTGTTCTGATGGTTAAACCGCTCTTCCAGAGCGACCCAAATAGCTCGTGGATCCTCTTCAGCGAGGTACTCAACTTGGAGTGCTTCCTCCATGTGCTTCCTAATGAAGATCATGGCATTTGCCTTAAGAGACTCTGCAACAACATTGTCTGCATTGATTGTTGATCTCATCTTCTTGGCAGTCAGATGAAGCTTAACATCTTGAGTCCACTTTAGATAGTTTCTTCCGGAAACTTCCAAGGCGACAAAATCAAGCTTGTTGAGATTTGACATTCTTTGGTTGAAAGGAACAAATAATCATAATTAGTGCTTCGGGCAATAACATCCATAAACAATAAATAAGAACTTCAAGTTCTATAACATGGTATAGACATGTAAAATCTACTGGTTTTATCATGTATGGTGAATTTATAAAGGAAACTTCAGGTTCCTTATATGGCATTATTGAAGCTACAGGTTCAATATTTATGTATGAACTACTGGTTCATTAATTACCTGCAATTTCTACACATATACTCTAGTGCGAAAAATTAAACAAGTAAAATATTCATATACCCAAGAAGAACACAAAAATATCTCAAAATTGTTTGAACAAAATTGTTTGAATATTTAAATTATTAAAATATTCGTGGGGGTGACTTTGGGGAGTAACGTGGCTGCCTGCGTGGCAGCTAGGTGGCTGCCTGCGTGGCAGCAAGGTGGCTGCCTGCGTGGCAGCAAGGTGGCTGCCTGCGTGGCAGCAAGGTGGCTGCCTGCGTGGCAGCTAGGTGGCTGCCTGCGTGGCAGCTAGGTGGCTGCCTGCGTGGCAGCAAGGTGGCTGCTGCTGCTGGCAGCTTGTCGCGCTGCTGTTGCTGGCAGCGGCTTGCTGCTGGCAGCGTGTCGCGCTGCTGCTGGCAGCGGCTTGCTGCGCTGCTGCTGGCAGCGTGTCGCGGCGCTGCTGCTGGCAGCGTGTCGCGCTGCTGCTGCTGGCAGCGGCCTGCGCTGCTGCTGGCAGCGAGCCTGCGCTGCTGCTGGCAGCGGCTTGCGGCGCTGCTGCTGGCAGCATGTCGCGCTGCTGCTGGCAGCGGCTTGCTGCGCTGCTGCTGGCAGCGGCTTGCGCTGCTGCTGGCAGCGAGCCTGCGCTGCTGCTGGCAGCGTGTTGCGCTGCTGCTGGCAGCGTGTCGCGCTGCTGCTGGCAGCGTGTCGCGCTGCTGCTGGCAGCGTGTCGCGCTGCTGCTGGCAGCGTGGCAGCGAGGGTGAGGGGGCTGGCGGCTGCTGGCCACGTGCGCGGGGTGGTTTCCGATCACCCAAAAATTATTCCTCTTTTTATTTTAATCATTCAATCCAAGAAGACATGTAAAATATGTAAACCCAAATAAATCAATCACAAAAATTTAGGGTTTATGCCTCATGGAGGATTTTTCAATCAATCAAAGGTTTTAAAACATAAACATAGAATTGTTTTATAAAACCTACTTGGTTGAAGAACAGATTGAAAGATGATCCTCTTTCGTTTATCGATACACAATCCAAAGAGCTTCTCGTGCTGATAACGTGTTGTAAAAGTATGTGAAAATTAGGGTTTGTGGAAGAGAGGAGGCAGAGAGAATATGATCAGTTTATTTCATTCATGTTATAAATATCCTTATATAGAAGTAGGGTTTACTAGGTTTTGTATATTATGCCGCTACAACTAATTACAGGAATAGCCACATATAACAATATATTTACAACAAGATTTACCTTTTTTGTCATTGGTATGATTTTCTCTTTGTAAAGAGTGCTTCAACGCCAAATAGGGCAGCTTATGAAATCACAAAAGTATGTAATCTTCACGAGATCATCTAATACGTTATATAAGAAACTGACAAGAAGAAATTTAGGCCGAAAATTTTTTTGATGTTTAAATGCTATGAATATTATCTTTTTTTAGAACCATTTGTAAGGGTTTGATTCCCGTTCCCTTTAAAAACCTTTGTTTGCTTGCTTGCACAGATGGTATTAACTTTGGTCTCATTGCCTATAACTTTATTCCCTTCAGTCATTTACGAAAATAACTTTTAAAATGCTATTGTGGTATTCTTTGCAATGATCGTTCTGTACCTTATCTCAATAAAATTTGTCTCCTTTTCAAAAAATCTCTCTGTATCTTACCTTTCAAACATCTTGTGCTTTCTTAATTAGTGACACTACCAAGTAATCTTTGTTTGGTTTGCAGTAATGCAACGCTTGCTTGTCAAATATTGGACCACCATAATTTGACAATGCAGCTCGTGTATAACTTCTGGGAACTTCCTTTATTTAATTTTTGGCTCTGTAAGATTTGCTCCAATGGCTTTTGTATGTGTGATTTTTCTTGGAAAGTTGATACAAAGTTTTATGCTTCAGTAACTGCATTTTCTTAGTTGTCTCTCTTAAATTATTATTTTTTTGTTATGTTCTTGTTTAGCTCATCGAATTAAGTCTATTTGTAGTTGCCATATACTATTTATTGATGGATGCCCTTGCTAAGGCTGGGCGTATACATGATGCTAAATTGGTTTTTGATGAAATGAAGTAGAAATCCATCCTATCAGGTATGTTTTGTAATAAACAAATCCTCAAAGAAAGCTTTCCTGTTATTTTGAATATGCATATTATTACTTGTGACACACACTAAAAGACTTAGGCCAAACTGAATTATGCATTTTTGTGTCTTCAATAGTATTTATAGGTTATGAACAAGCTGAAGATGCCATTTATTGTTCTTCCTCTATTCCCCTTATAAATTTCCACTCACAATTTGAAGAGTAAATCTTTGTATTTAAATAAGGTCTTCATCAATTATATCAGCAAAATACTTGCTCTTACATAGGAACAAAAAACTTTTGCATGAATCCCTATTCTGTAAAAATAAGTGACGTCTGCAAGCAGTATACATATTTTTGGAGCTTTGAGAGATACTTCCTTTGAATTTGTCTTTTCTGAAGAATTTTGCTTCCTATGCAGAAATCTAATTTTCTGTGTTTAGTCCTGAAAATTTATGATTTTTTCCCACTTGCAGATGACTATTCGATCATACAGTATCATGATTTCAGCTTTCTGCCGAGGTGGGCTTCTGGAAGATGCAAAGCAGTTGGCTAAGGATTTTGAAGGAAATCATGACAGATATGACTTGGTTATGTTGAATATAATGATCTGTGCATATTGCAGAGCAGGTGAAATGGATAGTGTAATGGAAATGCTGAGAAAAATGGATGAATTAAAAATCACTCCTGATTATATAATACCTTTCATATCTTCATAAAATATTTCTGCAAGGAGAAGCTATACTTGCTTGCATATCAGACCATGGAGGAAATGCACAACAAAGGCTACCAACCAGATGAGGTATTATGTTCTTACAGGATGCATCATCCTGAGTATACTTGTTGAACACTGCCATTTTACTTTCATTCTCTTCAATAAAAAAGAAAAGTAAACAAAGAACTGGCTTCCAAATTTGAACATTAATGACTGTAGGGATTCTTTCAAGCTGTCCTTTGTCAATTTACTTGCCTCTATGTTGTATTAGTGAAGGAAAATATATGGTGTGTATTGTTGTTTATGCTGTTAGGAAACAAATGAATGAAAGCTCCCTGAGAGAGGTACAGTTAGGCAGCTAGCTTAGTTGCTAAAGTCCTTTGGCATTGCCTAAGGACTTGGGATTGAATCCCACCTGAACATAAATGGGGATTTTTAATGGGATGGGTGAGCGCTCCCCTTGTATTGTTTATTGCATAGGCACATTGGGCTTCAATAGACAGAAGAAAAAGAGGAGCACTCTGAGAGAAGTAAAAAAATGAAGGGAATGCTGGCTGTTGGAACTTTTACAATACAAAAGCTGCAGCGCTTTTGGGCTTAACTGTTAGTTGCTCTCTTACTTGAATAATGAATGTTACAAGTCACTAGGATAAATGTTTGCCAAAAAAGTTTGAAATTTGACTGATCGATGATTTTCTGATCTATTTAATGACAGATTCTCTTCCTTAAAAGTAAATGTTGGCTTCAATATTAGGTTTTTGGGCAGGAATATGTGATGCAATGGACCGAATAGATTATATTTTTCTTAATATTTTTTTTTACCTATAATTTTATTAGTTTGTAAAAGTTTGGCCATTGAATACAGTTCTTTAAACAGGATCCCTGAGTCTTTGGGTTGGGGATAGGGATGAGGATGAGTGATATGATTAATACCTCTTTAGCTAGCTCTGTTTATTGCAGGATAACTGAGTGAAAACTGTGGAAACTGTGGATACTGTATGATTTCTAAGAAGGATAACTGAGTGAAAACTGTGGAATTCCAGGTACCTTCCATCTTGGCCTTACTATATGTGAGAAGTGCAATTTAATACTGAAGGTTGACACTGCTAGTATAACATGTGTTTTCACATTTATGAGTCAGTTGTTTGTTGTATAGGAATGCTTCCTTCTTTGACTGGTTTTGACTGATCCCAATATGAAGTGCAATAATTGAATTATGCTAATTGTATAGCCTTGAGTGCATGTAATCAGATATTGGAATTCTGTTCTAATTCTTTTGCTATGTAAATTGACCTACTTTTTCGTGGTGACAGTTAGTGAATCTTTGACTACTGAATGGGCTATGTAGTGAATATCATAAACTCAGATGGTGCATGAATATGTTTTTCTCTTTTCTTTTTCTTCTCTTAACCTTGTTATTTCTTTTTCTGATGCAATAGGCATTTTGCATGGCTAAGATTTGTCGCATGATTCTCTAGATTCTAGCATCAGTCATGCAGTTGTAATGTATTTAGTGTTCTAAATGTAATAAATGAATCAGCTACCTTCTGACCAAAAATAAAAATAAAATCAACCTACCTATAAACCATATCTGTTGGTTCTGATAGCAGTCTTAGGGATAATTTTGGTCACGATTTTGCTTTCACAGGCTCCTCTCTCCCAAATTTGTTGAAGAAAAAGTTGGGTGCTAAGGACTTTATCATTTAACTTAAAGCAGGCTGTCCCCTTTTAAGAATAGAAATGTTGTTGCCAAACTCGATCAAGGAGTTTGTGTCATTATAAATTGGAACAGGCTAATTTTATGAGAAATGTACAAGTGATAGCTAGGTTTGCTTTAGACATAAGGGGAACTTAGTTTCTTTGCTATTAGTTCAAAAAATACGTTGGTTAACCCAAATATGATATGATTAATTAATGGGTTGAGTTAGTGTTGAGTAATTCGACACAATTAATTAAATAGATTAGGCTAGAGTTGACTTGTCTATAGCACGTACACAAAATGACAGGACACAAACATGATCCACTAACACGAATCGTCACATGCACTTTCTTATTGTCTAGCTAATGTTTCTTTTAGAACGTTATGTGTAAATATCTACATTGATTTATTATTATTCATTGAATGAAAGTATTTAATTCTTGAAAATCATCATTCTCTCTAGACACAAAGTGTTCTTCTTCTGTAAAATCTTATTGCTTATTTAAAAGGGAAAATAAATAAATAATAAAGGTTACAATTCTGATCAATGGTTACTACAACACATTGGATATCATTAGGTTACATTTGTGAACTCTTCAATAGGGTACAAATGGATTCTGTCTGACCACGCATTTCTTTCTGTTGGATCAATATCCGAAATGCATTTCCAAATTGCACTGTTACACTTGAAGCCACTTCCAAAGGCAATTTGCCACACATGGTTTCCTTTCTTCATCTTTCCCTTTGCCTCCAAATAGCAGAGCTCATACCAAATTGAAGAAGATGAAGTATTTCCAAATCTATATAATGTCATCCTTGAAGCTTCTCCATCTTCCTTGTTCAGTCCGAGACTCTCTTCTATGCCATCAATCACTGCTCTTCCACCAGCATGTATACAGAAATGCTGAAGAGCCTTGTTGAAATTTGGTACATAGATTCCCTCCTGGCTTGGTAAAGTCCAAAGTTTCCTGCGAATCACTGACCATCCAAATCGGAGCTGCTCTGAATATGGTAGCACAAGTGGGCCTAACTTTGATATGTTAATTTTAAGGGCTTTTGCTGCTACATGTACAAGAGCCCGTGATAGTGAGACCCCAACAATCCCAGCTTCGTCGGGTTTCTGGAAAACAGATTGGTATGCTTGATCATCCGAACCAATGTGCGTTCGAACAAGATGCTGGAGCTTATACTTAGCTCTTCGCTTGTCTTGCTTCCTATTGGATAGTAGAATAGCAGCTCCCCCCATCCGAAACAAAATGTTGGGAAGAAGCATGGATTTTTTTGTACCCTTGTACCCACTGGGAGTTACAGCTTCCATGCTGAGAACTAAAGCCAAGGAATTCTTGTGAACTTTTAGAAGATCTTTAGCCAAACTTATTGACAAGATTCCAGCACCGCAACCCATTCCACTGAGGTTGATGCTCTTTATGTTGCTTCGGAATCCAAACTTGTTTATGACTGTAGATGTAATGGAAGGTGTAGGGCAGAAAAGGCTACAATTTGACACAAGAATGTCGATGCTTTTAGGATTTATTTTGTGCTTGGAAAGCAGGTCCTTGACAACAGTGAAGAGAACAATTTCAATTTCTTTTCTAGCACCGACTGAAGAAAGACAAGGCGGCAGCTCATGTAGTGAAATAGGCATGCAAGTCTCTTCTCCAATGCCTGATCTTTCCAATACCTTTGCTTGGAAACTGACACATTCTGTGTCATAAAATCCAGATCTTTCGAGGTGTTCAATGAAGCTCGATTTTGAAACCCGCAAGGTATCCGGGGGCAGATAGCAGGTGAAATCGATAAGGTATGTACTCTTGGATCTGAAAAGCAAATGGAGAACTGCAATGATCAAAATAGTTGCAGCTAAGAAATGGGTGAGGGAGATTGGAAATTCTGTAATGATAGATGAAAAGGATCTTCTAACCAATGTAGTCTCCATTTCAACTTGTTGGACGGGGTTAACTAGGAGCTTGTTCTGATATTTTTGCTTATATATATCTTAGCAGGCAATGAGGAAGTTAGGAAATTATCTTTCTGATGTTCAATCAAACAATTCCAGAGTTCTCTCTCTCTCTCTCTCTCTCTCTCTCTCTCTCTCTCTCTCTCTCTCTCTCATACACACACGCAATATGAGGAAAGAAACGGTCAGAACATCTAATATATATTGAAAACCCAACCTCAACAACCTTTTATCTATTACGTTTGCATATTTTCTTACTTTTTATGAGTTAAAGAGTGTGGTTTTGCACTCATAAATAGCTATATATCCAAGGCTGAGATTTTAGGTATGAAAGAGCACGACTACAAAGATTCATCCAAATTACTATGACATGATTTTTTCTTTTCACAGCTAAAAGTTACTAGGTTTTCTTTCCTAGTTTTAAGTACGGTAGACTCTTTTATTTTTTTATTCTAAAAGTCCTCCATGTACTTCATAAACATTACACAAAATATACATGTACTCAAATACATGCTTTTTTCAAATCGGAGGATTGGGATTTATAAATAAAGACACCAAAACAACAATCTCTTTGGAGAAGAAGATGAGCAGGTACATGCTTACTCGCATAGACATATACCACAAGCACATACGTGGTATATGATGCAAACATTAACCTATAGATAATATCAATGGAATGTTCATAACTGTCAAATTTTACATAATCTGCCCAATCAATTATTAATAGAGGCATCAATTATTATCTCAAGTAATGTTAATATTTTATTTTTCTATATTTTAGTCCATTTTGTACCTCATTTATTTATAATAAATAAGAAATTACGTTATCATGTATCATATTGGTAACTACAAATTTGAGAAATAATTGGTGCCTTTAGTATTATTGATGTTTTTTATTTGAAAGTCCCATATTTTTGATATGTTGTATGGTTGTTAAAAAGACTAGGGCGTTCCATACCAACTATCAATCCCTTATGTACCTTTTCCAACAAGCACCTGAGATGCTAGACCATATCTTGATTAATTGTTCCTTTGCTCAAGTTGTTTGACTCCATGCTTATAGCAAATGCATTACGTACACCTCCAAATCAATAAGGAGATTCGTTAATATCGATAATTATTAATTGGTCAGGCTTCAACATTTTTTGTACTTCCACATTGAGACCCATTTACTTAGGTTGTGGCCTCATTAGAAGTTTGGAAAAAACTTATCTATTCTCATGTTGTAGTGATGTGGCATCATTTCAAGAGAGAGATAGAGACATGAGACAAGAGATGAGAGAGATAGAGAGAGAGTGAGAGTAGAGAGAGAGCCAATGAAAGAAGGTGGGGATACCATGTGGTATTACATGAGGGGATATGTTAGTTCTTCTCTTAGAGGTTTTTGTTTGTTAGAAAGAAAAAAAAAAAAAAAACTGCAATTTTCATAAAGAAAAATTGGGTTTTTAGCAGTTTAGTAAAATGGGCATGCATGGTTTCTTTTTTACTTTTGGGTGTAAATATTTCGTTTTTTATCGGTGTAGTAGCAGTTTCTTTTATTGGGAATTAAATAGATGGTTGCATTCCATGGGTAAAGGCAATCTCTAGTTTGTTTAATCATGAAGTTTTCATGTGCAGACGAATATTATGAAGCCTCTTAAACTTGAGAACCTCCAACTTGCATGAAACAAAGCAAGCAAGCACTAGTACCCCGGAATAAACTGCCCTCAAGACAGGGTCCACTAAATTGAGGAAGCATCCTAATGCCTCTTGACATTAATTTGCTCTATTAAACACTCCAAGCCAATGTTCAAGCACTCGCCTACAAGAGGGCCAATTAAAAATGAGTACTTATATTTCTACCTCTTTGTCCTATTTTTTGGGCCACCTACCTTAATTTTATACCCATCATTAAAATTTGACAAAATGTAAAAACATTTTTCCCACCTCTCATTATTCTTATCCCTTTGATATCAACTCAAACACTCACTAGTCTTCCCAAAACAAAATAAAACCATAATTGGGTCATCTAGGTCTGTTGTTCTAATGAAGCTATTCCCTCAATCGGATACCCTTCATGCCTGGTATCCAATCTATTACAGTGTCCAAATACCCGTTTATCAAATAACAAGCATCTGCAAATCCAAAGAAATAATTAGTAAAAAGTCAGTGGTTTCCAATATTCCAAATGAACACTCAGAAATTTGATGTCAATTCCTCATTTTGATTTATAATCATCCCCAACGGCCACTTTGGAAAAGGTTATCATAATGTGAGCCACTTAATCCGTATATAAAGATTCTCATATAATACCTGTGCCTTTTCTTTTATGTGAGATACGGGAATCTTTTAATGGCCGTTCGTTTGGTTATTTGTGTGTGGCTCAGATTTAACTGAGCCAAAAAGAAAAAGAAGGATTTTACGACTTCAATTAGGATTAGAGGAGCAACATTTTAGTTGAGGACTCGGGGCAAAATTGGATAAGAGGAAGAAAAACAAGCACAATTTTTGCAGCATCATCAACATTTTCTTCAGACGGTTTGTGTTATCTTTAGGACGTCTATTTAGGTAGTTCATGTATTTCCCATAACAATTAATTTATCTTCTAGATTCTTTATTGTCACTATATATAAAAGGAGAGTGGTGCAGCGTAGCACGCAAGTAAAAGAGAATAGGGAAAACAGCGTTAACCCTAAGAAAGAATCTGAAATTCACCAGAGAAATGCGAGAAATCTCAAGGTTTTCTGATTAAAATAATAATAATAATAATACAAACAGCAAAAAAGATTGTTTAAATACTTTCACAACCCTATACGTTCGAACTTCAAAACAAAAATAAAAATGAAAATAAAGTGCAATTTAGCAAACTTATTCAAAAACACTAAATTACTTATTTGAAGTTCTAAACGAAGGAATTTAGCCAAAATAGGCCCTCAATCATCGCCTGTGGACCCATTTGGATTATTGCTTATTTGGATTTGTCTCGTCGTTCTTTTCAAATCGGTATATTATGGACCCATTTCTGACACTGGGCTGGGCTGAAGCCTGTTCATTTTCTTGGCTTTCTGGCGGTCGAGTTGTTGCATGAACCGTTTTGCCATTTGTTCTACATCAGAGAGTGATTAGCTCTCAAAGTGGGCTTCTTCTTGGAGAAATGAGAATTAGTTTCTACTTTGTCTTTGCAGTTTTTCTTCAAACAAATTGTGGTTGCCCATATCTTTAAGAAATACAACCAATATATAAAAGGGACGATTACAAATAAATCAATAAACTTTTTCACAATTACATATTAATCAATGCACTTTTTCATAAGTTTATTTTAATCACTATTGACCAAAATGGAAAAATATAAATTACAATAGATTAATAAACATATATTACTATTAATATTTAGATTTTTATTAGGTTCGTGTTTAACTGCTACGTAGCAAAATGACTTAGAGTTTAGCTCTTGGATTTTAGACTTTAAACCCTCTGCCCAAAACTCAAGACCAAAACCCTAAGGCATAATATATCAATAGTTTTTCAGTAAAGCAGTAATATACTAATTTTTTTTAGTTTAGGTACTAACCTAGAGCAAGACATTTTGGATTAGCTCACAAATTGGTTTGTTGTATAGTTGTGATTGTTGCAAATTCATAAAAATTTTAAATTTATAAGGGTTTAATACTTTTGATTTAGGTTTGGGGAATTAAGTCCTAGAACTCAGAGACTAAACATTAAAGTTTAAACCTTGCAAATATTGAAAAAAACAACAAATTGGATAAAAAAGTTATAACTGTTAGACAGTCACAGCTTGATATAACCATGGTTTTTAAAATTAGTAATTAAACTGAAATTTAGTATATAAAATGAAATGACATAAATGTTTTAGTAGTTAAAATGAAAAAATATTGCAATTTGGTACTTAAAGTCAACAAACCTAAACTAAAATAAAACTTGGAATTAATGACACTAGAATTAAAAAAAAAAAAGAACTAATTAATTAATGATATAGGAGAAGGATCCATGACATCATATTTTTTGACACAAATTTTCAATAGGGCTCACTCCATATAGGATTTCAACGATCTGAACCGTCTATTTTTAAGGTTTTCATTAAAGGATCATCTTTGCAAAAAATTAAGTAAATCAAAAACCATTTACCATATAAGATTAAATGGTCAACATTTCAAGTAGAATGTCACGGATCCGCCCCCAATGATATATATATATCATAGTATGGATAAACACTAGTGGGACAAAATAGTTCTTTCAAAATTTTTAGTAATTAAAAATATTTGTGTTTTATGAGAATGAGAGATTGGAACTTGAAAACTCTTCCATAAAGTAGACAGAAATATTATTAGACAAATAGCTAATTGATAATTGTTAAAGGATAGTGTTATTGGCACTCCAAAAAAGTCATCCAGCATGCACTCCAATTTTAAAAAAAAGGTTAATTACATATATATACCTCAATTATACATCACTTATCAGTTGGGTATCTCAGGTTTAAAAACTTTCATTAGGGTACATCAATTTCAATATTTCGTCAATTGAATACCTCCGTTAGTCTGACCGTTAGTCTAACCGTTAACTAATAATGTGGTGCTGATGTGGCACATTCACTTGGCATTTAAAAATAGACAGGTGGATAAAAATTAATTAAAAAACCTAATTAGAGTTTAAAAAATGATACAAAATATAAAAAATAAACACAAAATTAAAAAATGAAAAAAACAAAAAATGGCTGAGAACCCAGCAACTTCACCCTCAACCCTTCTCTCTTCGCCTCCCTCCCCCTCTCTGGCCAGCAACTCGCAGCCCACACCCTCCTCCCTCCCCCTCCCCCTCCCCAAGTCCGCCACCCTCCACATGCACCCACTGACCACCACCACCGCAAACCTCCAACCGTAGCCATGACCCGACAAGCCCAAGCCCAAGCCCAAGCCCAATCCCACCGCCTCTCTACCTGTCACCGCCACCCTGCCAGCCTCATCATCGGTTTATGCGCCCCATGCCTCCGCGAACGCCTAGCCGGTCTCGACTCCGCCGCTCACCCCGAAACCCCAACCCGGAACCCACATTCCGGGTCAGAGCTCCGACGCAGCAAATCATGCCAACAACTCTCCAGACTCGACTCAGCGCAAGTCCTAGCTCTGGGCCAGGACTAGATTTATCAGCCAACAACCCTCCATACCCGACTCGACGCAAGTCCTGCGACGTTAGGGCTCGGAACACTCTCTTGGAGCTCTTCAACATCGACGACGAGCGCAAAGGCCTACCCAGAAAGTTCGAGGTCGAATTGAAGGAAGAGGACGATAATGGAAATGTGCTTAGGGTTTCTGATGCGGAGTTCAAGACGGTGAAGGAGTTGAGTAAATAAAATTGGGGGTGAAGGGCGTCAGAGAAGAGGAAGAGGCTGGGTTGGGCAGGATAGGGGCGGGCTGGGGTGGGGGGTGCGATGGAGCTGGCTGGGGTTGGGTGGCAGAGGGAGGNTTAACCCTTAAAAAAACATAAGATAAAATTTGTACATGTTGAAGTACTGCAAAATGACCTTTTTGGAGGGGCAATAACACATCCTAGCTTGTTAAATAATTCGTAATTCACACTATAAATAATCACCTCAATTGATCTACAAGGGATGCCAATCAATTAAATTGGTTTCACATGTGAATTTCATCATTAAGCTAGAGTAGAATTACCCACAATGCACCCAAGTTTGATCCATCTCCCCCCCAACTCAGAAAAAAAAAAAAGCTAGCAAATTGATTTTTAATCTATTAAATAAAAAGACAAGTGTGGCCGAGCTTATAATTAAGTGGGATTTTCAAAGTTGCAACTCACTTATATTATGTATGTATGTGAGACATGTGATATATACATGCATAATTTTTCTATAAAAAGGATGTCTGCATTTTTCAAAATTTGGGGATGCCGACAGAGTACCGACATGGGGTAGACAATGTGTTGACACAAATGATATGCTGCAGCAAGTTTTGGAATTTTGTGTTGTCACATTGTCTACCCCATGTCAACATTGTGTCGGCATCCTCAAATTTTGAAAAATACAGACATCTTTTCTAGAGAAGGACTGATATTGAATTTCTCTTTAGAGAAGATGTCCGCATTTTTCAAATTTTGCGAATGTTGATACAGTGCTGACATGGGGTAGACAATGTGTCGACACAGATAATGTGTTGAAGCAAGTTTTAGAATTTCATGTCGACACACTTCCTACCTTATGTCTACATTGTGTCGGCATCCGCAAATTTTAAAAAATACGGACATCCACTCTAGAGAACGACTGTAGTTATATTAAATGAAAAATTATGGCATAAACATACGTACCTGAAATATATCCCTTGCTAGGAATACGAAAGATGAAGGTGGAAGATCAACACATATACATTGATCATCCTTTGTATTTACCTCCAAACCATTGACATGATTTTGACAGAGAATGGTGGAAAAGCTCTTTTCTGTATGACTAACTAGACTCACACTTTCACCTTTCTTGGGTTCTCTGTATTTTAATAATTTGAGAGCGTAAAAAGTCGATTGAATGTGATCATCATGATACTTCTCTACACCATAGTCCTCGAATACCATTCTCGTCACAACTTCATTTAGTCCTGCCACCAGTTTCATATGCATCTCAACACTGTCACTGTAGGCCCAAAAAAAAAAAAAAAACAAGAATTAGCTAGACAAGAATTGAAATGAACAATCCAAGAACATATGTTTTGAAAAGTATACTGAAACTGATGGTTTCCGTTGGGCCAAAAAATATGTGAGAATATCTGAAGTTCTTCTGGGTTTGAAACATTATCAAGGAACATGGCTTCATAGGCAGGGTTCTTAGTAAAATAGCTAGCAAAAGGCTTGTATTGGTAAGTACGTTGGGCTTTGATTTCTGTGGGGAAATCAAACATCTCTCTCAATGTACCAAACAAAGTGTTGTGAAGCTCCAAAGAGACTTAATTTGTTGGACAGGATTGCAATGAAACAACCAAACTCGTCGAGTGCATGGCAAACTTAATTCTCTGCGAGCTGAATGCCAAGAACTTGTCCCTGGCTTCCAGAAGTCCTCTGATTTGGAGAAATCTACCACCGGAATTTTGGTCACTGTTTGGGTGCTCATGGTGTTCTTTTTCTGCTCACAAGCAAAGGAAAAAATGGAGAAAGAATTGTTGGAGAACAGGAGAAGAGAGATCTCACAAGGTGATTAAATTATATGGAAAAGGTGGTCCATGCTAGCCATCTGTTTAGTCGTTTGGCGCATGAATTTTAAAGGAGTTATAAATTTTTGCAGAATTTATGGATTCTATAGATTCTTTTTTATTTTCATAAAATCCATCAAAATTTGTAAGGAAAAGGTTGGAATTCTCATAGCCTTTGTTTTTTGACAAAATCCATCACTTAATGAAATCCTTTAAAATCAATTAGTTTTTTAATACACCTAGATTTATATAGAATCAATAAAATTCTGAATTGAATATATACAAATATTTAAAATTGTGAATTAAATACACCTATATTTCTATATGAATTTTCAAATTCTCTTAAAATCCATTATATAGGATCCATTTGGATGGAGTTATTTCATTGGGGGGACTTGGATTAGGGTTCCCCAAATCCAAATCCTCATGTTTGGATCCATGATTTGTTTTCTAAGAAATAGAGACAAACGTGTGGTTGTTGGGGTTTGAGTCCTCAACCTTATACACACAAGCAATATCCCAACCAACTAAGCCAAACTTGTATTTGTATTCTATTGTCTATTTTTATATATTTATCCTGAATTGCTAAATATTTGAAAAAATATATATGAGAAAAAAAATGAAATCCTCACATTTAAAATTTTTATCCAAAGAACATAATTTCAAATCTAAAAATTTTAAATACATAGATATCAAATGTGCATATATGTATTTGAAATTCAAATTCAAATTCAAGAATCCAAACGGGCCCTAGAATCCCAATTGAATACATCCCCCTTAGACCAGCCCATTGTAATTACTACCTTGGACCATAGGATACTAATCTCTATTCTATGCTAATCTTATTTCATATTAATTTCCATGTCCTCTATTTGATTATATAACACAGTTTGCAATAGTAAAAAGAAACGAAAGATCCATGTCCTTTATTTGATTATTTGACATCCTGTCTTAATCGTTAGACCACATTTTACAACAGATACTTGTAGGACTGCAAGCTACATTGGTTTGATACATAGATGAGGATCCACTTCACCCTTATGACCCATTTGATTCAAGTTTTGGAGGCCTGGGAATAAGAAATCTCATTCCCACGTTTGATAAGTACATGGAAAAGAAATCAATTCCTAGCCCACTCAACGTTATTCACATTTCAAAGATTAGGTGGATTGATGTAATATTTATAGACCTAAAAATTGACATATTTATCATTTACATCCCAATTGAATACACCCCCCTTAGGCCAGCCCATTGTAATTACTACCTTGGACCATAGGATACTAATCTCTATTCTATGCTAATCTTATTTCATATTTCCATGTCTTCTATTTGATTATATAACACAATTTGCAATAGTAAAAAGAAACAAAAAATCCATGTCCTTAATTTATTTGATTATTTGACATAATGTCTTCATCCTTAGACCACATTTTACAACAAATAATTGTAGGACCCCAAGCTACATTAGTTTGATACATAGATGGGGATCCACTTCACCCTTATGGGCCGTTTGGTTCAAGTTTTAGAGACCTGCAAATAGAGGTGTCAAACTGGTCGGGCCGGCCCGAGTACGACACGGCAAGACACGATTAAAATAGGCATGGCACGATTAAATAGGCCGGGCCGGGCTGGTTGAAGTTTTTAGCCCATCAGGCACGACACGACCACGACACGGGCCAAACACGGCACGTGCACGGGCACAAAATGGGCCCAAATTAGGCACGACTATTTTAACATTGTTTTTCCATTTTTAAAGAACTTTTCAACAAAAATATTTAATTTTCATGAAAAATAATGTTAATATTTAATTATAAATAAGAAAAAATATCATGAGATTAGTTTTATCACCCTAAAAAAATAAAATAAAAAAAGGTTTGTGGGCTGACCCGTTTAAGGCACGGCACGAGCACGAATGGTCCGCAGGCCGTGGGCGGTGCCAGGCTTAGGTCTTAACTATATAGGCCAGCTCGAGCACTGCACGAAAGCATAATGGGCTCAACTTAAACGGGCCGCCCCGTTTAAGACCTCTACCTAAAAATGAGAAATCAATTTCATTCTCATGTTTGGTAAGTACATGGAAGGGAAATCAATTCCTAGCCCACTTGACATTTTTCACATTTCAAAGATTAAGTGGATTGATGTAATATTTAGAGACGTAAAAATTGACCTATTTATCATTTACATCCCCTATTCCCACGCGGAAGAGAAATCAATACATGGTCCACTTGACATTTTTCACATTTCAAAGATTAGGTGGATTGATCGATGTAATATGTAGAGACGTAAAAATTGACCTATTTATCATTTCCATCCCAATTGAATACACCCCCCTTAGGCCATCCTATTGTAATTACTACCTTGGACCATAGGATACTAAGCTCTATTCTATGCTAATCTTATTTCATATTTTCATGTCCTCTATTTGATTATATAACACCTAAGGAGAGGCTAGGGATCAGAGTTTACTTGCTTACTTGTTAGAGTAAGGGAATAGGAATTAGGGAGGAGCACGTACTTCCACTACGAGATAGAGAATGGGTCCTTTTTTTTGGAAGGAACAATCTTTGAAAGAACTATAAAATAAGAGCGTTTTCCCCTCGGCAAGCAGAGTTACCTCAACCAGCTGGCTAACTCCCTTCTTCAAGTAGAGTTACCTCTTCCAGATACCGCACTACAACAAATACCCCCATTATATATCAGTGAATAACTGATGTCTTTTCATGTTTTCGAGCGATGTCTAGGTAGGCGATGTCTGATGTACTTACTTAAGATATCAGTTTTACACTGATATCTAAAATGCATTTAGACATCTTTTTTGTTTAAATTCTGATGTCCAATGGGTCCTTTAGATATCAGTTCTCCAATTTTCTAGTGCATTAAGATTCTGAAACGGATATTAAAGAGAATAAAGACATCGTTAATTACTATGTAAATGATCTAAATACTGATTTAGACATCTGTTCTCATATATTTATCGATATGAAAAACCCATTAAATGTATTTTTTATGCTTTCCACATCATATTTTATGTGATTTTTGATATGTTAACTACTTTAGATATCGTTTTATTGTTCCAGAACAGATCTATATATTATGTTACATATCGGGTTTTGTTAGGTAAATAGATGTTTGAATGTGTCTAAAACATCTGTATTTTATATATAACTGATACAAAAGAGAATGTTGGACATCAGGTTTTTTTATATTTATTGATATAATGTCACTTAGATATTGGTTGTTTTTGGTAAACTGATGTTCATGTTATTTTATATTTCTGTGTTTTAACATAAACTGATATGAAATTCTAGCTTAGATGTCGTTTTATTCTTCTATAACTGATCTACATACTATGTTACATATTTGGTTTTTTTTTTTTTTTTTTTTTTTTTTCTGTAAATAGATGTTTGAATGTATTGAAAACATATGTATTTGATTTATAACTGATATAAAAGACCATGTTGGACATTAGGTTTTTTTATATTTACTGATATTGTAATGTTACTTAGATATTGGTTGTTTTTGATAAACTGATGTTCATGTTATTTTATATATCTGTGTTTTAACATAAACTGATATGAAATTTGTATTATAATGTCACTATTATTATCCAATTTGTACTACAATCCTGATATAAAAGATATAAATTGACATATATATAAGCTTGAAATTGGTGCAATCTCAATCCATTTCATTACCATTAATTCCAACATATATCCAATACAAGTATTCCAAGACTTTTTGAAAAAGGATTACACATTGCACCAAAATATGAAGCATATATCCATAATTAATTACATCATCCCATCCTAGCTAGTATTTAAATTAAGTTAGCATCCCTTTACAAAAACCAATAATCAGCTTATGCATAGCATCCTTTTACAAAAACCAATAATCAGCCCATGCACTTGCACAAAAATAGGTGCATGATTCACCACTTCTAAAGGCTGCCTTCATTTACCAAATATTAATTGGCAGCACTTGTTACCTTTCTTCACACAAAAAATGCCAACACCTGGTTATACATAATTCAGATTCAATATTCACACAAAAATGCCAATGTCTAACACATGTTCTAAGCTTCCTTGACAAAAAATTGGCAAATATGGCAGCACTACTAGCTAGCTTCAAAAACTTATCCACAAAATGTCCAAACCCCACATACCAACTTGATTTGTTATCTACTGGATATAATTGGCTGAAACAAAGTTGCCCCATTCAATCCGAATCTCATCAAGTTGCTCTTGTGTGTAACTGGTTCGCTTTTTATTCGGATTAGTCCACTGAAAACATTTAAAACAGAAGGCACCAAGTCAATTACAAACAGTAAATGAAACCTAACATATATAAATATGAGGCATAAGGCTGGACCATGCTATAATTAAGCCCAATCAAGTTGAAAGACAACTAGTAATTAAAGTGTTCAAACTAAGCTTGGCCATGTTATAAGGCTGCATACAGTATCACCAAGACATATATGCAATATAGCTATTCAATAGTGAAGGCAGAGGCGCATAAAGTTATAACCCTACATGCTATCAAAGTCACCTGGACATGCAATATTTGAAATAAAGCTGGCAGGACTATCAGACATCCAATAGGTTTGTAGATCCAATTGAACTTCAAATGAAAAATGCAAAGTACGTAGTAGTCCCAAATCCATAAATACCATAGTTCCTATCTATGCAATCAATTATATATGTATATACATCTTCCATTCAATGGACCAGCAATCATTTATCCTCCATTTTGCATAAATTAAATAATGATGAAGGCAGACTTCCAAACATATCCAATATATCAAATAAAGGGTTTAGCCAATCAAACATCCAAAAGCCAACAATCCATTAACTATATACATTGACCAGTCTTAGCTAGGTACCAATCATTAGCTTGCATTTTTGATGCAAAATGAAAGATTGACAAAGCACTGCACACAAAAACTCACAAGTGATCCAATAAATTAACAAAGAGTCAATTGGATTCCTACCTTGGTCTCAAATCCCAGGTTTGTATCCTCAATGATCTCCTTCATATACATCATCACATAGTAACCACATTCAACCCCACCAGGTTGTTTAGGACACTACACAAAATCAGAATCCAATTAATGACATGCAGATGGTTATTATGCATGATGCTTCCAATGATAGAAATATTTGTAAAAACAAACCACTAGATCAAATAATTAATATATACTTACAGAAAGATGCTTCCACTGTATTTTTTTCCGACTATTCCTACCCGTAAGTACATTAAATTGTCGAATGGCACTAATATATCAACAAAATATCAGTATGTTTAAATTACAATTTATGTAACCAAATTTGCAATGAATTTTAATGATTTAAAATGGCAAAAAAGCAACTCACGTGTTGACAACTTCCTTCCAGTCTGCGTTCTGGTTCAGTTTTGGAAGAGGGTCCAACACAAATATCGTGTCTTTGTCTTCATTGATAATTGTCAAAATCCAGTGCGCGCTAAGAGAAAAAACGATAATAAGCATGCATAGATTAAGGCAGCAGAACATAGACTAAAAGTCAGTTTAACCAAATTAAAACCCTTACCCTGCATTGTACGGCACTAAGAAGACACGATCACATTTTCCTTGCTGAAAGCGTTCTGCTTAGTAGGTTGATCTACGCTCTGCATTTCCTACTCCTTTAGATATGCGTGCCGGATCCACAAAAGCAACAATTTCAACCATGTGTGTATCCATAAGCTTATCAAATAGATACCTATTCATATAAGTGAATTATTTTAAATCACAACGTTTTAAAAGGGCAATAAAATATTTAAACATTTTGAACGATTCCCTAAATTACCTCATGTACACAACTATGCATGAGGCTGATAATTCTGACATCTCCATAAGGGAAGTAATATCCTCTCTCAGGATATAAAGTCGTCGGACAGCTCCAAACACTTGTTCATCTATGTCAGTTGTGAGAGCCTTTCCAGATGTAGCCATCGCCTCCCTCGCGAAATGATACAGCAGCTTGCATTCGCTAGGAACTTTCTTCCCAAGGTCATCTTTCTTGAATAACTCCTTCTCCATCATAGGAACCTGCCTTGTTTGTTTCTATGGTGTCAAATACAAACACTCAGTTTTGAGTCTTTAGATCAATATTCATGAAGTGTATACTTGGCGTTTAAAAAAATTATAGTAGGGAGAGTTTAATTACCTTCACATGCTGAACGATAATAAGTTCCCTCGGCCAAGCCACATGGCTTCCAACTGCTTGACCAACATTTACTAACTCGTCACCCACAGGAATTGGAAGCAAAGCTGCCACATCAGTGGCCATGTCAATTGAAACCCGCAAGCAGTCCTTTGCCAAAGGAACACCATGTACAGTCTCAGATTTCATCTCAACGATAGTACCATATGCGACAATGTTGTTAATGGATCCCACTGCCAGCATGCATGATTTCCCCTAAAAATAGATGACAAATGTCTCATAACCATAAAAGTCCAATATTTTGAGCTAAATGTCTCATAACCATGAAATTGAAGTCTGCTAGATAGATGTATGTCATATGAAAATATTAGCAATTAATGGTTCATTACCTTCAATGTGTCTGCATTATTCGTATCTTCCATATCCAGCCCCACTTCCACTTGCACTTTCAGATTTTGTTTATCCTCAGTATCTGGTTGCAGATCCACATACTTAGCTTTGTCCTCATAAAAGCAGCTTGCTTTATCGGACACCATACCTTGACCTTGAACAATATTGGGTGTCACCGGTTCCTTCCCAGCACCCTTTTCCTCTAACTTTTGAATCATCTCCAATAGATCTTGATTTTCCTTTTCCAGAATGGCCAACAACTCATTCTTCGAAATCGTATCCCTCGCTTTTCTCGGAATGTTGAAGTAAGTTGAAGGGTTGACATTCCCCCCAACAGCTCTTACTCGACCAGAATGCTTGGGAGTCTCCAAAGCCATTGTTAGAATATCCTTAGAACCCTCTATCTTCAGCTCCCCTTTATTCTTTTTTTTCCAACAACTCATCCTGCAAAAATTAATTTATCAGTTTAATTACAATAATAGCAATCACTTAGGCAATCTGAAATTACACTTGGTCATATATATGCTGCTTACAATGACTTTGGCAACCACTGCCACTTCATCATCCACCTTCTCATTCTTGTCTTCACGAGCTTTCTTCCATAGGAGGGAACGGTCCATCTCATCTTCCCCAACATTTTGCTTCCTCTATCCATATTTACAACCAGCAAGTTAGACCAATTATTAGTGAGCAATTAATCAAAAGCAAAAAGAAGACAGTTTATTTATAGAGGAGCTTGTACCAAGTCTTCCTGCAAGCCAATGTAGCCCTTGCGCGATAGTTTATATATGATGATATTTTCGCTTGCCTGTTATTTCTTTGTGAGCTTCATGTTTGGCCTGCAATTAGAACAAGAAGTTGGGCAAACCTTTAAGGACAAAGTCATAGGTAAATCACACAATTATACATCTCCATCATTAATGCAATATCTAACCACCAGAGGTGTTTAACATAAATACCAGAAAGTCATATGTAAGCCTGGTAGCCACAAAAGTTGTCCATTGATCTTTTTGAATGAACTCATACACCTTGGGTGGGGTTTCTAGTGCTTTCGGATCGTCCTTGTACGACAAAATGAATTTTTTTGTTAATGTAGTCTTGAACGATCTCCACTTGCTGCCAGCAGAAGCCAACACCATTTTTCTGCTTGTTGGGTCAAGATCAAATGCACCCTACAACCAACACCACATTGGTAAGACATCAAGGTCACCTAAATCATATATATGTATCTATAAATATGGTTAAATATACAGAATTGAAGCCTATTTAATAATTAAGTAAGGTTAAGATCTACATTACCTGCACCTCTTCCCATATTTTTTGCTTTAGATTTTTATCCACTTTTGGCCACATTTCATCAGTGATGGGCACTGTGGTTCGGGTCATAACCCCTATGTAGGAAGCCAGTACTGGACGCGTTGCTCCTACTGGAACCCCATGCGGATTGTACTCCACCTTCAACTTTTTTCCTAAAGCTTTTCTCACGAGCATGTCATGCATCTTTGTTGAACCACGAGAGGACATGCTACCCTCCGCAGTAGTAATGGTCTTCCCTGAGGTCAAGCAATCCTTGCTTGTATCTGCTTCATTACTCTTCCCTGCTGATACCTTGTAGGATTGTGACTTGACAACTTTCTTCTCTGTGGCAACTTTCTTTGGTGTGGCAGCTTTCTTCGGTGTGGCAGCTTTCTTCGACTTGGTTGTTGACTTGGCATTGGATTTGACAGCAACTCTTTTCTTTCTTCTTGGTGTAGCCATGTTCGCTGTCTAACTGTTGAAACTAACAAGTGTTAGGACAAAAAATATACAAAGATAGATTAAGAAATATATGGATAATTTTGTTGGCATTTAGAACCTTTTAACATAATCAAATTACATAACATTTTGGGGACAATAAAGTCTGAATATCATACCATTAACACTTAACACAAGTTACATAAATACATTTATAGTTACATGAATTAATCCTTTGCTTTCTTGGAGTAATCAATCCAAATACCCTCACAATTATCTCTCTTGTATGTGCCAACTTCCTCACCCAAGAGATCATCAAAATCATCAACAGATGGCAGTCCATTGCTAAATGATTGGTGGTCAAACATGGTGTCCTCTAACTCAGCCTCATAAGCACTATCATTAAAGTCACGATTAGGGGCTGCAAGAACCACTGACCAATTAGAGTTCAGAGGGGCTTCTACATAAAACACTTGCTTCACTTGGGAAGCCAAAGCGAAAACATCTCTCTTATGACCTATCCTATTTAGGTTAACCAAAGTGAACCCTAGCTCATCATTTTGTATTCCCTTATTATTCTCTACGCATTCACACTTAAACAAAGGCACCCGAAATACATTGTAATCAAGCTCCCAGATTTCTTTGATAACCCCATAGAAACACATGTTCGTGTATACATGATTTTTATCCTTCGCGCTCGCCACCTGCATGGTCGTGGCTATCAAGCTCACCCCACTATTTTGAACAGCACGAACATCGTCACGTGCCTTGGTGTGATAATGGCACCCTCCTATCTCATAACCCTCATATTTTAGCACACTCATAGGTGGACCTTCAGCTAGCCGCCTCAATGAGTCTGTTATGTCCTTTTCTTCATGATTGATACCATATGCCACCTATTCAAATAAATTTTAAAAAAGACTTATTAAAATTGTTGGACATGCACCAAATGAGTGTACTAACTAGTGAATTACTGTGCTTTCAAAATGTTACACATTTACCTTGGCACGTAACCAGTAGATAAATGTCCGGTTGTGCTCTTCTAGCAACCACTTCTCACTCTTTTTTTCACTTCAAGTAGGCCTTATGTAATCTACAAATAGATTACAATAACTCATATCCATGTAAATGATATTTAATTTACAGTAAAACAAATTACAATAAGCTAAGTCTAGAAATTGACATACTCGACATAAGGTTCCACTTCTTAGGCATTCTCCAAAACCAACTGATGAACTTGCTCCCATTCTTCGCGCTGTACTGAATATACCTTAGCACCGGACAGCGGTCTGCTCATGTTTGGGATACCCATGCGTGAAGAAGATGGAAGTCCAATAGGTTTCAGATTCGACAAGTACTCCGAGCAAAATTCCACAGCTTCCTCACCAATATAACCCTCAGCAATGCAGCCCTCTGGTCGCAAACGGTTCCGTACATAACCCTTTAACACTTTCATGCCTCTTTCAAATGGATACATCCATCTAAAATAAACAGGTCCGCACAATTTCACCTCTCGAATAAGGTGAACAGTTAGATGCACCATAATATCGAAGAAGGAAGGTGGGAAAACCTTCTCCAGCAAACACAAGGTGATAACGAGATCATCTTGGATTTTATCCAACTTGGAAACATCGACCACTTTATTGCACAGAGAATTGAAGAAGAAACAAAACCTAGTGATCGCATATCTCACATACTTTGGTAACACTGAACGTATGGCAACCGGTAGCAGTTGTTGCATCAAAATGTGGCAATCGTGAGACTTAAGACCAAAAAGTTTCAGCTCTTCCATGGACACTAGGTTTTGAATATTTGAAGAGTAACCTTCTGGGACCTGTGTTCCTAATAAACACTTGCATATAGCTCTTTTCTCATCCCGAGACAGCGTAAATGGAGCTACCGGTAAAAACGTTCTCTTATTCCCTATTTCTGGTGCCAAATCAAGTCGAACCCCCATTTCCATAAGGTCTAAACGGGCAGCAACTCCATCTTTTGTCTTCCCTGGAATGTTAAGTAAAGTTCCAATTATACTCTCACACACGTTCTTTTCAATGTGCATTACATCTAGGGCATGCCGAATATAGAGTGACTTCCAATATTCAAGGTCAAAGAAGATAGATCTTTTCTTCCAACATGGAGTATGAGTTTCGCCACACACGCTGCTCTTTGCTTGTTTCTTGCCAAACTTACAATTGATTCCCGACACCTTTTCTAAGACTTCCTCTCCAGTTAGAGGTGTAGGAGCCTCACCCAATTCCTGCTTGTTATTAAAAGCAGCCATTTGTTTCCGATATGGGTGGTGGCGGGGTAAGAATTTTCTGTGTCCTTGGAAACAGATTTTCTTACCATGTTTCAACCGATCAGAATCGGTGTTTTCTCCACATATGGGACATGCTTTATAGCCTTTAACTGTGCAACCAGACAAGTTATCGTACGCCGGAAAATCATTGATTGTCCATAAAAGTACAGCCTTCAAAGTAAATGTATTCTTTCGGAATCCATCATACACTCCGTCTATTCCCTTCCAAAGTGCTTTCAAATCTTCAACTAACGGTTGTAAATACACATCTATATTGTTTCCGGGCTGCCTAGGACCAGAAATCAGCAATGTTAATATCATAAACTTCCTCTTCATGCATAACCAAGGAGGAAGATTATAAGTCACCAAGATGACGGGCCAACAACTATATCGGCTGCTGAGGGAACTATGTGGATTTATCCCATCAGCCGAAAGGGCGAGCCTTAGATTTCTAGGGTTACTAGAAAAATCAGGCAACTTATGGTCCACCAACTTCCAAGCTGGAGAATCAGCTGGATGACGCATCATTCCATCACTCGCTCTGTTATCGGCATGCCATGTTAAGTTCTTTGATGACTCACAAGATTTAAACATTCGTTTAAACCTTGGAATGGGTGGAAAGTACCACAAGACTTTGGCTGGCACCCCTTCCTTCTCAATTAATCCCTTATTTACCTTCCACCGAGGAAGGTCACAGTTGGGGCACCTTGTTACATCTTCATACTCATTTCGATATAAGATACAATCATTCGGGCAAACATGTATCTTTTGGTAATCCATTCCTAGAGCAGACAAGGTTTTCTTCGCCTCATACATAAACAATGGTAGAACATTTCCCTTTGGAAGCATGTCTCCAAAAGCAACCAACATATCAGAAAAGAAATTGTCTGTCACCCCATGCTTTGCCTTCAAGTTTAACAATTTGACCAACACAGATAACTTGCTATAAGTTTCACAACCAGCGTATAAGGGTCTCTCTCCTTCCTCAACAATTTTCCTAAACTCATCTGGATCCTCAGAGAAATTATCATAGGCACCTTCACACATGTCAACTGTTTCAGACCCGAAGACACCATGTTCAGATTCCTCTCTTCCACAAACAGATTCTTCACCATGCCATATCCACTTCTCATACCATTGATCAATACCGTTAAAGTACAGATGCTCCCTTACAACTCTAACAGACCATTTACGCAAGTTCCCACATTTCACACAAGGACAATGCAAGTACTCACAATTGGCAGCATTCCCTAATGCAAACCTCAAAAAATTCTCAACTCCCACCTCATACTCCATAGACCTTCTATCAGCATGTATCCATGATATCTCATATATCAACTTCACATAGAAAGAGAAACCAATTAAATATTCTATTAGGTAAATTAAGATGCAAATTTTGTAGCTTTTCAAAGCTACTTACCTATATATATATCACAATTTATTTGTCAAACATGTTATTAAATCACAGTAGGTTGCACCAAAAGACAATTTAGTCCTATCATGAATGTGATCAAAGAAAATAGTTGGGAAGAATACCTTTGTTAGCAACTCCTGTAGGGATTGTAAGTACTCTATTATATTCTCTCTAAAACTGCCATGAAAACAAATGATACATAGTTAATTAGAAAAATGTCCAAACTCTAACATAGGCATAGTTACAAATATGAAAGACCATTTCTGCATTAAAGCCTAAGGATTAGGAACCACACGTTTATGTAAGCATGAAAATAGTGACATTTCGAGAAAACACTAGACCAGACCAAAAAAACAAGCCCAGGCAACCATTCTTCAGAACCAAGTATTTGAATAGCATAATTTCTTAAAAGCTAAGTGATTAAATCTGATGGCAAACACAAGGTGATTGCAGAAGTAGTAGACTCATTAACAAACTTTTAACAACTAATGAAATTCAATTAAAAGTATTATATATGTCTTGATCTCTGCTATCTCGGAATCCATGTATCAGCCCATTTAATTAGTCATTTGCAGTTTCTACATAAAGCTTATAATAGTTGAGAGCAATCCAATCCCCCTCCCATCTTTTATCTCATAATTAGTGTATAATATCTATGTTTTCTCCATAAATCAAAAGAGAGATTTTCCATTAGATTCATAGAAAACCCCTAATTTCAAGAAACCAAAGAACCTAAAAAATCCCTAATTTGAAGAAAAACCTCAAGAACATCAAACCCTAACTTCAGCTAATGAACCCATGAGGATGAGGTGGTGAGAAGAGGACAAAGAGAAATTAATTACCGACGAGAGATCGAGAAGGAGAACCCAGAATGAGAACAAGAAAGAGAGCCCACAGATGCACTCGACCACCGACGCACACCACCACAGATGCACGCGACCACCGATGCACACCACCACAGATGCACGCGACGCCGGCCAGGTCAGCGGCAAGGTAACGTCGACTGAGTGAGGATGAGAACAAGAAAGGAGTACGTACGGGCTGGGTGTGAGTGAATGTGTACTGTGAGTCAATTAATGTGTCTAAGTGTGAGAGGGAGTGTGTCGATCTGAGTCTTGGGTAAAATTTAAGTTGGGGGGAAAATTATGCGCCTCTTTTTTTTAGATAAAACAAAGTTATCAGTTAAGGGTTTATATATCCGTTTTTAATCAAAATGAAAAAATTAAGATATCGCAAAAATTATTTAAAATTTTTAGGTGATATCTTAATACATTACGATATCGTCGGAAAAAACATTTGATAACTAAAATGATTTAACATTAGTTTTTACAAAAACTGATATTAAAAAAGTGATGTCTATCAAGGTTTTTGGCGTAGTGCCGGTACCTTCGTCCCTTCTTCTGTTAGCTATCTCAACTCTTCGAGTTGAGATCTAGTTGCTATAAGAAAATTATCTCATTGAGTTGTGAGTTCGTTCCAGTGGACTATATAACCATGCATAGCTTTGCCTTATGAGGGACGTACAGTTTGCAATAGTAAAAAGAAATGAAAAATCTATGTCCTTTATTTGATTATTTGACATCCTGTCTTAATTGTTAGACCAAATTTTACGACAAATAATTGTAGGACCACAAGCTACATTGGTTTGATACATAGATGAGGATCCACTTCACCCTTATGGCCCGTTTGGTTCAAGTTTTAGAGTCTTGAGAATGAGAAATTTCATTCTCATGCACATTTGGTAAGTATAAGGAAGGGAAATCAATTCCTAGCCTACTCGACGTTTTTCACATTTCAAAGATAAGGTGGATTGATGAAATTTTTAGAGATGTAAAAATTGACATATTTATCATTTACACCCCCTATTCTCACATTTGGTAAGTATATGGAAGAGAAATCAATTCTTAGCCCACTCAACGTTTTTCACATTTCAAAGATTAGATGGATTGATGTAATATTTAGAGACGCAAAAATTGACCTATTTATCATTTACATCCCAATTGAATATATACACCTCCCTAGGCCAGCCCATTGTAATTACTACCTTGGACCATAGGATACTATTCTCCATTCTATGCTAATCTTATTTCATATTTCCATGTCCTCTATATGATTATTTGACATCCTGCATGTCTTAATTGTTAGACCACATTTTACAACAGATAATTGTAGGATCACATTTTACAACATAGATGAGGAGGTCCCTCAATCGGATACCCTTCATGCCTGGTATCCCATCTATTACAGTATCCAAATACCCGTTTGTCAAATAACTAGCATCTGCAAATCGATCAAAGAAAAAAATTAGTACAAAGTAGGTGATTTCCAATTTTCCAAATGACCACTCAGAAATTTGATTTCTATTCCTCATTTTGATTGATTAATACAATAGTACGACTTTAAGAGGGATGAAGCCCTTTTCAATGAAAGGCCAATACTGAAGGTAGCCCATGAAGCCACAAGCACTTGTTCACTTGTGGATGAACTCGATCTGTGTTCACAAAAATTATGTGGAAGCCTTTGTAGTGGAGTTTAACTAATTTCAGTATTGGATTCATGCTCAATTGAGCTGGGAATGGTACACATACTGCATGTGGCCTAATCTCTCAAGTCAAGGCATTGGAACCCATTAATTCAAATTGTACATAAACTAAGACAATGCTGATCAGGAAAATGGGATGCTGCGTGGGAAAGACGTACGTACAAGTCCGATTTACAAGTTTTATAATCATCCCCAATGGCCACTTTTCAAATGATTCTCATAATACCTGTGCTTTTTCTTTTATGTGAAATACAGGAATCTTTTAATGGCCGTTCGTGTGGCTTAGATTTAACTCAGCCAAAAAGAAGGATTTTAGGACTTCCATTAGGATTAGAAGAGCAACATTTTAGTTGAGGACTCGGAGCAAAATTGGATAAGAGGAAGAAAAACAAGCACAGTTTTTGCAGCATCATCAACATTTTCTTCAGACGTTTTGTGTTATCTTTAGGACGTCTATTTAGGTAGTTCATGTATTTCCCACAGGCCACAACAGTTAATCTATCTTCTAGATTCTTTTTTGACATTATGTGTAAGATCCTTATAGAATTCTCACTTGAGGGGATATATAAAAGGAGAGTGATCAGCTCTCAAATATATAAAAGGCCATGCTACTGCAATTGGAATGTATATAGAATAAGAAACCAAGTACAATGTGACATCAACACAATACTTAAGATCGAAAGCATGCATACATGACGTTTTTATTAATTGGAAGAAAAAACAAAGAAAATATATTATTCCAGCCATGTTTGTTTTATTCTGAAATTAATATAAAAATCCTACTTCTTTATTGATTTAAAAAAATATATATCAAATGCCACAATATGCCTTGACGGTAAGGGGTGAAGTGCCCATGAGTTGTGCTTTAATATATTCTGACTGATCAAGTGGCTTATATCTTAAGGGATTGTCCTTGTCCACAAGCTCCTTCGGTATGTGTGTTACCCCTTTTTTGAGCGAAGAAAGCCCGAATGAGTATCTAACCTTATTTTCCTTCACAACGACTCTATGTATACAAGACCGTATTTTATCATTGCTCCAAACCTAGTATGAAAAATCAAATAAAACTTGGAATTAATGACAATAGAACTACAAATAAATAAATAAAAAACAAAAAACTAATTAATTAATGATATAGGAGAAGGATCCATGACATCATATTTTTGAAACAAGTTTTGACACAAATTTTCAATGGGGCTTTCAACGATACGAACAGTCTATTTTTTAAGTCTTCATTAAGGGATCATCCTGACAAAAAATTAGGTAAATTAGAAACCATTTACCATATAAGATTAAATGGTCAACATTTCAAGTGTTTATTTTGTTGACCACTTAATCTTTGTAGGTAAATGATTTATAATTTACCTAATTTTTTCTAAGAATGATCTTTTAATGTAGAACTAAAATATAGACGGTTTGGATCGTTGAAATCATATATGAAGTGTGCTTTATTGAAAACTTGTGTCAAATATAGAATGTCACAGATACGCCCCCAATGATATATATATAGGGTTTTTTAGATATAAGACCATTTTGATACCCTACTTTATAGTAGGCCCAATAGGTAAATAAATGTGTGTCAATTTTTTTTTTCCATGTCAGATAATGGCTTAGGCATAAATATGTAGATATTTACAAAAGATGTCATTGCTCCAATTTGAGCAATATTTAAAGATCCATGATTTGAGGCATTTATTATTTCTAATTTTGAATGTTTTAATTGATGAAATTTCATGATTCATACATTTAATTAAAAAAAAAATTTGTTACCAATTATGAATATCAACATATAAACACTCAAATACAAAAAAATTAAACAAAGTAAGCCTTCACTTTGAGAGAAATATCACCAACCTCCTTTTGAGGTACGTATATATAATTACCAACCTCCTTTTGAGGTATATATACAAATGCATCACCTCTTACTCAGGTAGAAAAATGTGAAAGAAAAAAAAGTATCACAATCATGGAGTGCTTGGTGTTGAAATAAATAGAAGAAGATCGAAGGATGGATAAACACTGGTAGGACAAAAAATTTCTTTCAAAATTTTTAGTAATTAAAAATATTTGTGTTTTATGAGAATAAGAGATTAATTAGAACTTGGAAACTCTTCCATAAGGTAGACAGAAATATAATTAGACAAATAGCTAATTGATAATTGTTAAAGGATAGTGTTATTGGCACTACAAAAAAGTCATCCAGCATGAAGTCCAATTTAAAAAAAAAAAAAAAAAAAACATAAGAGAAAATTTGTACATATTGAAGTGCAAGCTAGGATGACCTTTTGGAGTGCCAATAACACTATCCTAGCTTGTTAAATAATACGTAATTCACACTATAAATAATCACCTCAACTGATCTACGAGGGATGCCGATCAATTAAATTGGTTTCACATGTGAATTTCATCATCAAGCTAGAGAATTAATGCAGTTGTTGGGTAGGCCAGTTGAAAGGGTTATACAATTACCCACAATTCACCCAAGTTTGATTCCCTTCCCTCCAACTCAAAAAATAAAAATAAAAATAAAAAAAATAAAAAAACTGGCAAATTGATGTTTCATCTATTAAATAAAAAGAGGAGTGTGGGTTTTATTATAATTAAGTGGGATTTTCAAAGTTGCAACTCACTTATATTACGTATGTATGTGAGACATGTGATATATACATATATATTTTAGTGGTGAATGCTGTACAAATATACATATAGTTATATTAAATGAAAAATTATGGCATAAACATACGTACCTGAAATACATCACTTGCTAGGAATACGAAAGATGAAGGTGGAAGATCAACACATATCCATTGATCATCCTTTGTATTTACCTCCAAACCGTTGACATGATTTTGACAGAGAATGGTGGAAAAGCTCTTGTCTGTATGACTAACTAGACTCACACTTTCACCTTTCTTGGGTTCTTTGTATTTTAATAATTTGAGAGCGTAAAAAGTCGATTGAATGTGATCATCATGATACTTCTCTACACCATAGTTCTCGAATACCATTCTTGTCACAACTTCATTTAGTTCTGCCACCACTTTCATATGCATATCAACACTGTCACTGTAGGCACAAAAAAAAAAAAAAAAAAAACAAGAATTAGCTAGACAAGAGTTGAAATGAACAATCCAAGAACATATGTTTTGAAAAGTATACCGAAACTGATAGTTTCCGTTGGGCCAAAAAATATGTGAGAATCTCTGAAGTTCTTCAGGGTTTGAAACATTATCAAGGAACATGGCTTCATAGGAAGGGTTCTTAGTAAAATAGCCAGCAAAAGGCTTGTCTTGGTAAGTATGTTGGGCTTTGATTTCTGTGGGGAAATCAAACATCTCTCTCAATGTACCAAACAAAGTGTTGTGAAGCTCCAAAGAGCCTTTGTTGGACAGGATTGTAATGAAACAACCAAACTCTTCGAGTGCATGACAAACTTCTCTGCGAGCTGAATGCCATGAACTTGTCCCTGGCTTCCAGAAGTCCTCTGATTTGGAGAAATCTACCACCGGAATTTTGGTCACTGTTTGAGTGCTCATGGTGTTCTTTTTCTGCTCACAAGCTAAGTAAAAGATGGAGAAAGAATTGTTGGAGAAGAGAGATCTCCCAAGGTGATTAAAAGCTATGGAAAAGGTGGTGCATATATACTAGCCATCTGTTTAGTCGTTTGAATTGGCATATGAATTTTAAAGGAGTTATAAATTTTTGCAGATTTTATGCATTTTAGATATGGATATTCTTATTGATTTTCATAAAATCCATCAAAATTTAAGGGAGAAAGGTGGAATTCTCATAGCTTTTGCTTTTTTAACAAAATCCATCAAAATCCACCAAAATCCAACAAAATCCACCACTTAAGGAAATCATTTAAAATCGATCAGAGTTTTCTAATATACCTATATTTCTATGAAATCTATAAAATTCTGAATTAATTGAATATACCTAAAATTCTGAATTAAATACACTTAGATATCTATGAATTTCCAATTTCTTTTAAAATCCATTAGGGCTCGTTTGGATGAAGGTATTTTATGTTTGGCTTCTGTTTAAAGAAGGGATCAAATCCAAATCCAGGGTGGATTTTAGAGGCCCAAATCCATGGATTTGAAATCACTCCTACAACGTACAAATTTGAAATCTCATGACCACTCTCCTTCTCCCTGCCGGCCATCACCTTTGCCACCGACCACCACCACCGTTTGATCCCCTCCAGCCACCATGAATTTGGATTTGGCTTTGGATTTTAAATCTATGCATTTGAAAATCCATGTATTAGAAATCCCTAGATTTAAAATTCTATTGTTTGTATACAAAATTTAAAGGTGAGGATTTCAATGTAAGAATTTTTTTTGACAATTTAATAATTTAAACATATGATTAAGAAAAAAAAAAGAAATATGATTTTAATTTTTATATATTAGCAATATGTGAAAAATATTTAAAATAGACAATCAAACATAAATATAGGTTTAGTTTAGTTGGTTGATGGTCGCCGAGGTGGTGGTCGAAAAAGTCATCAAAGGGGGTGGCCGGAAAAGTCACTAGAAGTGGACGAAGAAGCGGACAGAAAAGTCTCAAGAGGTGGTGGCCGAAAAAGTCACCAGAGGTGCGACAGGAAAAGTTGCTGGAGGGGGTGGCTGGAAAGGTTGTCGAAGATACATCCGGAAAAGTCAAAGTCGTCGTCGTCGGTGGACGGAAAAGTCACTCGAGTATGTGGTGGCTGAAAAAGATGCAGTAGGTGCAGCTGGAAAAGTCGTCGGAAATGCAGTCGGAAAATTCGCCGGAGGGGTGGCCGAAAAATTCAACGGAGAGGGTGGCTGGTAGTGGTCGTCGGAGGTGGTGGTCACCAAAGGTGAGGGAGAGAGAGAATGAGATAGTGAGATTTCAAATACCTAGTTACATATGGTATCTGAAATTCATAGATTTGGGTCAAATCCAAATCACTTCTTTAAATTAAATCCAAACAAATGTACAGTATTTGGATTTGGGCTCCCCAAATCCAAATCCCTCCCATGAAATACTTTCATCCAAACAGGCCCAAAGTGTGGTTGTTGGGGTTTGAGCCCCCAACCTTATACAAACAAGTAATATCCTCAACCAACTAATTAAGCCAAACTTATATTTGTATTCTATTGTCTATTTTTATATATTTATCCTAAATTGATAAATATTTGAAAATAAAAATATGAGGAAAAAATGAAATCCTCACATTTAAAATTTTTATCCAAACAACCGAATTTCAAATCTAAGGATTTTAAATACATAGATTTCAAATGCATGTATTTGAAATCCAAATTCAAGAATCCAAACGGACCCTAGAATCCCAATTAAATACACTAGGCCAGCCCATTGTAATTACTACCTTGGACCATAGGATACTAATCTCTATTCTTTGCTAATCTTATTTCATATTTCCATGTCCTCTATTTGATTATATAACACAGTTTCCAATAGTAAAATGAAACAAAAAATCCACGTCCTTTTTTTGATTATTTGACATCCTGTTTTAATCATTAAACCACATTTTACAATAATTGTTGGATCGCAAGCTACATTGGTTTGATACAAAGATGAGGATCCACTTCAACCTTAGGGACTGTTTGCTTCAATTTTTGGAGGTCAATCGGGGAATGAGAAATCAATTTTATTCTCACGTTTGATAAGTACAGAGAAAAGAAATCAATTCCTGCCCCACTCAACATTTTTTACATTTCAAAGATTAGGTGGATTGATGTAATATTTAGAGACGTAAAAATTGACCTATTTATCATTTACTTTAAATTTTTCTTATTATTTTACATATTCATATTCATACTATTATTTAATATGATGATGAGCATTTTTGAATGTGACTGTTTTTCCAGATGTAAAATTGAGGTTAACTGAACAAATTCCCATTATCAATGCTGATTGGTTATTACCCGTCTTGACACTTTGTCCATCAATAACTTTCTCATATTTTGAGAATGCCTCTCAGTTCTTTGCAACATGTATAGTAGCTCCAGTATCTAGCCACCAATTAACCATCATCAGAATCGATGTGATTTTCTTCAATCACCACTGCTGTGAAATCCCCATTGTCTTCGATCATATTGAGTTGTGACTTAAGATATTTCTTATGATGTCGACAATTCTTCATAATATAACCGGGTTTTTGGCAAAAGAAACATCCTTTCTTCCCAGCACTAGAGAGTCTTGTCCTTTCTTTTTGAAACTCTTTCCCTTTGGGGGAATTTTATTTCTCTTAGGTTTGTCACTTGACTCCCCCTCCACCAAATTTGCTGTAGGATAATCAATTGATTTCATATATTGCTTGCGAGATTCTTCTTCTACAAGAAGGTGTCGAGTTATTTCCGATCCTCTAAAGTAAATTTATTCTCTTGGTGTTTGAGTTTCTTTTTATAATCATTCCATTTTAGTGGTAATTTTCTAAAATTACACCAACTTGGAACTCCTCATCTCTGATAGCAATATCGTCAATAAGGAGTTGTACTTCTTCAACTTGAGGAAGAATAGGTTTATAGTCTACCATTCTAAAATGGACATAATTATCAATAAGAAATTTACACTCACTAATCTCTTCCATTTTGTATTTGTTTTCTAACCGCGTCCAAAGTTCTTTTGTAAAGATCAATAATCTTATTGTTTGTGGAAATATGTGAGGAATTATATGTTAAAGATCACTATATATATGTATGATTCTTGAAATAGAATTCCTCTATGTAAATCTGTATTGCCATGAAAGTCATATTGTTCTGCACTAATAGTTTTATGCAGCAAGATTATTATGTTTTTTTTGGTTTTGGGATTTTCGATACTATGGTTCTTTGTGTTACAAGTAATAAATCCTAAAATAAAAAACTATGGAAATTAATTGATCCTATTGTTGTAAAAGTATGTGGAAATAGGATTTGTGGAAAAGAGAGGCAGAGCGAATATTATCTGTTTGTTTCATTCATCTTATAAACATCCTTATATAGAGGTAGGATTTACTAGGGTTTTGAACATTTACTAATATGCCCCTACAACTAACAGTAATAGCCACACATAATAAAGTATTTACAACACTCACCCTTGGATATTCTATATCATTAGTGTTGTCTCTACTATGCGCTTCTAAGTTGCCTCGTCAAAACCTTGCTAGGTAAGAGTTGCTACACCAAAACCTTACCCCCAATGGGAAAAACCCGTGGTCGAAGATAAAAGATGAGCAAATGCATATATATTAGATCAACACATCTTCAGGATGTAGTATGAGTAGGGTGACCATGCCAAGATGTGTTTCATTAAAACCTTGCCAGGTAACAAAACCCAGTGGGACAAAATAACCTTGGACAAATGACAAAAGAGTATACGATGATCAAGTGAGTATGCTTCGAGATACTTCCCCTGATGTCGGCTCCCTTTGAAGACTACATACTAGGTAAATCAGCCAATCTACGCAAACCAATACCTCGAACATGCATCAAGAACGTGGACTTTGGCAGTGACTTGGTGAAGAGGTCTGCATGGTTGTCTTGAAATCGGATCTGCTTGACTTCAATCATCTGATGCTCTTATTGTTGTTGATTGAAGAAGAAATTCGGTGTAATATGTTTGGTGTTGTCTCCTTTGATTAAACACGTCTTCATGTACTCGATGCAAGCGGCATTATCCTCATAGATAATCATTAGTTCATCAGTGATGGAATGCAGCCCACACGTACTTCGAACATGCTTGGAAACTACTCTTAACCATATACATTTACGAACTGCTTCGTGAAGGGCTAAAATCTCAGCATAGTTCGAAGAGATAGCAATAAGGGTCTGTTTCGTAGACCTTCAAGATATTGTTTTATTCCCAATCGTAAAGACATAACCAGTTTGGGAACGCGTTTTGTGCGGGTCTGATAGATACCCTGCGTCAGCATATCCAACAAGGTGGGCATCGTTCCGAGGATCGAGGGGGTTCGATCCATTCCTTGATGCTTAGGGATAGAATAAGCTCATATCCGTCGTACCTCTAAGGTAGCGAAAAATGTCTTTTATGCCATTATGTCATTCCAATGACGGCGTGTTGGCGCAGACCTATATCTAGCTAACACGTTCACAGCGAATGAGATGTCTGGTCTAGTACATTGAGCCAAGTACAATAATGCGCCTATTGCACTTAGATATGAGACTTCTGATGCTAATATTTCTTCGTTATCATTTTCGAGACGAAACAGATCTTTCTTAGGATCTAGACTACGGACGATCATGAGCGTGCTAGAAGGCTTTGCTTTATCCTCATTAAAGCGCCTTAACATCTTTTGGATGTAATTTCATTGATGGATCATAATTTCATCTACACGGTGCTCGAGCTCAAGGCTGAGACAAAAATTCATTCTCCCAAGATCTTTCATCTTGAATTCTAACTTCAAGTGTTTAGCGGTTTCCTTGATCTCTTCAGGAGTACCAATTAGATTCATGTTATCGACATAAACAGCTACAATAGCAAAACCGAAACTTGTTTTCTTAATAAACACACAAGGGCATAGATCATTATTCACATATCTCATCTCGATCAAATACTCACTTAGACAGTTATACCACCTCCGTCCAAATTGTAATTTCAATCCATAAAGTGAACACCTCAAATGAATGGAGAGTGTGTTCCGTGGTCTGGAACTATTTGTATCGGGTATCTTAAGTCCTTTAGGAACTTTCATACACATCTCTATATCAAGGAGTTTTTCGAAAACTACCAAACTGATAAGGTAGCGGAACGTTATGACGTCCATTACGAGAGAATACACTTCCTCGTAATCAATCTCAGGGCGCTGAGAAAATCATTGTGCCACTAGACGAACCTTGTATTTCACAATCTCGTTTTTCTCATTACGCTTCCTTACAAATACCCATTTAAATTATACAAGTTTAACATGGGGAGGTGTAGGAACGATAGAAACAAACACCTTTCTCTTTGTCAAGTAATTTAATTCGACCTAGATTGCTTTTTTCCATTTTGGTCAGTTGTCTCAACTTTGTCATTCATCAACAAAGCGAGATTCGATGTCATCGCTAGTAATAATTTCGGTAGCTACCGCAAATACAAATATATCATCGATAATAATTTTGTTTCGATTCCAGAGCTCACTTAACCATGTATAAATTATAGAGATCTCTATGTTCTCGGGAGTGGGTTAAAATGTTAGAGCGTCCCCCAACTCTGTCTCTTATGGAGCAGATCGTGAGATGGATCGATTAAAATCGCGATGTCAAGGGGACTCGTTTGTGCCAAATTTATTCTCTTCCAGGGATAAGAGTCCTTCGAACCTAATGGTCTACCTTGCTTCTGGGCAGGGACATACGACTGGTTAGCCGCTACGGCCGTACCTCGTCCATCTGGAACGACACGTCCTTCGGGGACGAATATCCTTGCAGGCACATTTGTAGTAGGTATATGTGGTCTCGTCACTTTAGCTAGATTAGAGAATTCGTCTAACATATTATAGGCTATACTCTGTAGATCTAGAATTCTCCGCACTTTGCTACCACATTGTGTGGTTCGGGGATCGAGATGAGACATAGTGGAGACATTCCATGTCAATTCACGTCGTTCTTCAGTAACGGTGACGTTCTTATCTCCCCCTAACGGCGGGAAGACTATCTCATCAAAGTGACAATCCGCAAATTTGGCGGTAAAAAGATTGTCTGTCAAGGGCTCTAAAAGGCGTATAATAGATGAGTATTCATAACCAACATATATGTTCATCCTTCGTTGATGACCCATTTTGGTACGTTGTGGCGGTGCAACTGACACATAAACTGCATACCCAAATACACGTTAGTACGAAACGTCAGGTTCGTACCTAGTCACCAGCTGTAACGCAGAGTAAGGTTAGGTAGTAGTGGGCCTCAATCGAACCAACATGGCTGCATGCAAGATTGCATAGCCCCACGCAGAAATTGGAAGCTTGGTGCGCTTAACCAAGGTTCGTGCGATCATTTGTAATCTTTTAATGAATGCTTATGTGAGATTATTTTGGGTGTGAACATAGAGAACTTGATGTTTAATATCAATCATAAGGGACATGTAATAATCATCGAAAGTTTTCGATGTAAACTCTCCGGCATTATCAAGTCTTATGGACTTTATAGAATAATCTGTGTGGTGAGCCCTCAATTTAATGATCTGGGCGAGAAGTTTAGCAAAAGCAACGTTTCTTGTGGACAATAGTATAACATATGATCACTTTGTCGATGCATTAACCAAAACCATGAAATATTTAAATGATCCACATGGAGGTTGGATAGGTTCACAAATATCCCCTTGTATCCTTTGCAGAAAAAGGGTGGAGTCTTTACTAGTCCTTGCATATGATGGTCTAGTATTCAACTTCCTGAGCGAGCAAGTTTGGTATAGTGTGTCACTAAACATAAGATCCTTATTAGTAAGGGGATGCCCGTGTGATGCATTGAAGATATGACGCATCATACTTTGACCTGGGTATCCCAACCGGTCATGCCATAGCAAGAAACTACTCGAATTGGTTAACTATGTGATTTGCCTCAATCGATCTAATGGTGGTCATAGAGAGACCGCTCGAGAGGCATTTCAATTTCTCCAATGTACGCTTCTAGCCATACAACTTGAAGGTTATGCAAAGATATTGCACTTCATTTTCCTCAGTGGTTTCAACGTGATAACCGTTGACTCGAATATCTTTAAAACTCAACAACGTTCTTTTGGAACATGGAGAATATAAGGCCTCATTAATGATAAATTCATTACCATTGGACAACATAAAATGGGCTTTGTCATGACCCTCTATCCGGTTTGATTAGCCTGATATAGTTGTCACAGAAGTATGAGTAAGCAATAAGTTTGAAAAATACTTCCGATCTTAGAGTATGGTGTGCGTTGTAGCACTATCTGCCAGACAATAAACTTCCCCACTAAACATGCTTATTCATAAATTTAATTCAATGAATCACATGTATGAATAACATTATTGAATTAAATCATATTTGAGCATAATCAAATTTCCAGAACAAATAATCCAAGTCATAAATCACCAAAATAATCTGAATAAGAAACATTATTCAGAAAATAAATATGGCACAAGCGCTTATCATATCCATGTTATCGAGTTTCTAGTCCTCGAATTGTCCAGTTTCAGCCTGGAAATCAATGACCTCTAAGGTGGTATCCATAGGAAATGATCCCTCAACGAGGTTGGTCTCTCGAGTTCCGCGACTGGTGTAATACTTATCTACAGCTTGCGCTGATGCACGACATATGCGGGACTAGTGATCAGTTCCTCCACATCGGTAACAGAGATCATTCTGATTATGATTATGGTAACAACGGGCCAGACCAGTGTTCCTCTCATTTCGAGTTCTTGGGGCCGAGGGACCGTGGTTCCTACCACGTGGGCCTTGGCCACGAGAATTCAAGTTTCGTGGGCCATGACCACATGTGCCTTGGTCACGTTGGCCTCGGTCATACGAGCCATTCCTCTGAGAACCTGTCCTTCCATATCTCTGGTGGTCGGGCTTTGATTCCTTTCCATGACCTCGATATACTTTTTCGCGGTTTGAATCGCGATTAGCAACACATTTGCTTCAGGCAATGGTGCTACTTCAGTACCAACATATCGGAATTGATAATTTCTCATTAATAAGTTGTTATTCTTTTCAGCAAGCAACAGAGTAGTAATTAATGCCGAGAACTTTGTAAAATTCCTTTCCTTGTATTGTTGCTGCAGGACCAAACAGGAGGTAGGGAAGGTGGAAAAGGTGTTCTCCAATAGGTCAGCTTCGGTGAGCTCCTCCCCACAAAATTTGAGGAGCGACTGGATCCAGCAGATCTTCGAATTATACTCATTCACGGATTTAAAATCCTGGAAACGGATGTTCTGCCAGTCACGTCTTGCTTCAGGTAAGAAAATGGTCTTCTGATGGTTAAACCACTCTTCTAGAGCGACCCAAAGAGCTCGTGGATCCTCTTCAACGAGGTACTCAAATTGGAGTGCTTCCTCCATATGTTTCCTAATGAAGATCATGACACTTGCCTTAAGGGACTACGACAACATTGTCAGCATTGATTGTCGACCTTATCTTCTTGGCTGTCAAATGAGACTTAACATCTTGAGTCCACTTTAGATAGTTTCTTCCGGAAACTTCCAAAATGACAAAATCAAGCTTGTTGACATTTGGCATTCTTTGGTTGAAAGAAACAAATAATTATAATTAATGCTTTGGGTAATAACATCCATTAGCAACAAATAAGAACTTCAAGTTCTATAACATGGTATAGACATGTAAAATCTACAGTTTTATCATGTATGGTGAATTTATGAAGGAAACTTCAGGTTCCTTGTATGGCATCATTGAAGCTACAGGTTCAATATTTATGTATGAACAACTGGTTCATTAATTACCCGCAATTTCTACACATATATTTTAGTGCAAAAATTTAAACAAGTAAAATATTCATATACCCAAATAGAACAGAAAAATATCACAAAATTGTTTGAATACAATTTTCTGAAATTTAGAGTATATATATTAAATGGTTTGTACACTAATAATAAGTGATCAACAGCACAGTGGTCAAGGTGCAAGGTGGTGCACAAGAGGTCCTAGGTTCAAACACAAGCATGGCAAGGATTAAAATCTCTTTTTACAAAGTTTCAGGAGACTCGCCATGTGTCAGCGTGGGAGTAACACTAACGTGGCGCTCCTGCGTGGCGGCTGCTAGCCTGGGCCTGGTGGGCTGCTGCTGCTGCTGGCAGCGCGTGGCAGGGCCGGCGGCTGCTGGCCGCGTAGGTGGTTTTCCGATCATCCAAAAAATTCCCCTTTTTTTTTAATCATTCAATCCAATACATGTATAAAAATATATAATCCCAAATAAATCAATTACATAAATTTAGGGTTCATGTTTCATGGAGATTTTTACATTCAATCAAGGTTTAAAAACATGAACATTAAATTGTTTTATAAAACCTACTTGGTTGAAGAACAGATTGAATGATGATCCTCTATTGTTTGGCGATCCACAATCCAAAGAGCTTTTCGTGCTGATAACGTGTTGTAAAAGTATGTGGAAATAGGGTTTGTGGAAAAGAGAGGCAGAGCGAATATCATCTGTCTGTTTCATTCATCTTATAAACATCCTTATATAGAGGTAGAGTTTACTAGGGTTATGAACATTTACTAATATGCCCGTACAACTAATTACAGGAATAGCCACATATAATAAAGTATTTACAACACCTATCTTATTATCTTATATTTGTATGCATGTTTATATATATACATGTTAGATAAATTTTGACCTTAAAGTTTACTGTCAAATTATCCGCAAAAGGCATGATCAAGTTTTGGAGGGATCTTGGATTAATTAAGCAAGCAACTTGCAGTCTAATTAAATTAAGAAATCTCCAAAAACAACAGTTTGTTGATCAAATTGCATGATCAACACATGACAAGTGAAACACTTTTTTGCTCATAAGTGATAATTGTTTCACTGTGGTCAGTGTGATGATGGCTAGCATAGAGGATGAACTTACATGCACTTTTAAAGAATTTTCTTCCGTCCATCGATGTGGGAAATTTTTTACAAGGCAGTACATGCATTTTCATAGTTTAGTGCTATAACATAGTTTACTCTCTGCCTCTAGGTGAGAGTCGATTATGTTAGTAAGGTTTCCTTGGAGATTAAGTTTAACACTTAGTTTTTTAAATTCTCGGTTGTGAATTCTTCTTTGAATTTCAATTTTATCCAAACCTTGACTGGTTCCAACTTCAAGAAGTGGAAAGCTGATTTAGAGATTGTTTTTGGACTGATGGATTTGGACTTGGCATTTAGAGAAGATGCGCCACCAGAGCCAATTGAGAATGGAGATGAGTGGATTGATCCATCAATAAGGGCTAATAGGGTGCCAATTCTGATTAATTCTGTCATAGAAGGCATACCAGAATCCAATAATGCAAAAACCTATCTTCCATCAATTGAAGCTAAGTTTAAAGTGTTTGAGAAGGCTGCAATCTCTAATCTTATGAACACTTTGACATTGGCTAAATATGATGGAGAAAAGAGTGTTAGGGAGCATATCATGAGCATTATTGAAGCAGGAACCAAGTTGACAGATTTAGAAGTGCCTATGAGTGATGCTTATCGGGTTCACTTGGCCTTGAATTCACTGCCAAGTGAGTATACACAGCTGAGGAGTAGTTACAATACTTAGAAGGAAAAATGGAGTTTAGATGAATTGATAGGTTTCTGTGTAAATGAGGAAAAGAAGATTAAGAAAAATAAGGCTGAAAGAGCTGTGAATTTCGTGCAAGATTCTAAGGCATCAAGTTCTAGGAATGGCTACAGAAACAATGGTAAGGCTACAACAGTAAACCCTCCCAATCCTCAAAGCCCTTCCAATCCTCCCAATTGACCAAACAACCCTCAGGCTACCAAACCAAATGGACTGCAATGCTATTTTTGCAGAAAGTTTGGTCACCTTAAGAGAAATTGTACCAAATACAAGAAGTGGCTTGACATTGGTGCTACTATTTATGTGTCCAATACCTTGCAGGGATTCATAAGCAAGAAAGTGCCAAGCAAGGATGAGGTTTCTGTGTATGTTGGCAATGGAGTCAAGGTGGAAATAGAGTACATTGCAGTTGTCAGATTGGTGCTGGAATCAGGATTTATTTTGGACTTAGTTGATGTAGTTTATGTACCTTCTATGGGAAGGAATTTAGTTTCTATTAGTAAGTTGATTAGATCTAGCTTTAGGTTTGTATTTGACAATTTTGGAATTTCTATTTATAAGAATGATGATTTAGTTGGCAAAGGTTTGGTTTGTGATAATTTATTCAGTCTTTGCTTAAAGAAATCCGAAAATATTGTATTGGCTAGGGATTGGGATTCAAATCCCTTACAGGTCCTGCTAGAGCTCTTGAAGCTGCCAAAAAAATACTCTTCTAGTATTTGATATCCTTTCCTTATTAGTGTCTTGAAAACTGCTTCTGTGCACAAGGAAATACTGGTATGAACATGCATGAACCCAACATTTTGATGCATATAACAGGTCTTTGTAAGCGTAATAATGTTTGCCACCATCTGTAATTTTACTGATTTAATTTGCAAATATGCTTGAGAGCAATGATTTCATCTAGACTCATGAATAAGCTAGCTTCAACACCACCTATTCTCTTAATCATAGACAGACTGCAAAAATTGGCAGAAATCACCAACTCTGAACTATATTTTTATGCAGAAGTCGTATGGGTTAAACTTGATAAAAAAAAAAAACATATTGTTGATCGCTTGGTCAGTATCTACATTATCCCTTAAAACTATATATGCAGTAATCTACCTTTTTCAGCATATACCAAAGAGCTTTATGGACCAAATGGGAAGGAGAGTTAATGTCAATTAGGTTCAAGTTTCAGAGGAGTTGTGGCCTATGAGGTGTGTCCATGACCAGTACGCAACCAGGCTCTCTGCAGGTTGGCCCAACTTTGTAAAGCACCATGATTTGAAAGTGGGAGATGTTTGTGTCTTTGAGCTGATTGGAAGAGATGATGTTCCTGTGACTAAAGTTTCTTTTTCTAGATGTTGAGTTGTTAATCATTAATTTTGGTGGGATGTTTAATTAGTATTTTGTGTGCATTTGCTACTTTGGGATGTCTGTGCGGCCATGGGCTGCCTTGTTTTAGTACATTCAGAAAAGCAAAAGAAACTCTCATTTTGTATGCATTTTGAGACTCCAAAGATTGTACTTTGGTACGGTCTCTGTCTCTAGCTTCCAAGTATGAATATAACATATGTGTGCCTCTAGCTGTCTGAAAGTTCATGTGTAGAATTTATGTTATTCTCATCTTTCTATAGTTTCAGTGCCTTACACATCTATAAACATTTTTGCACCATCATTAACAATAACATATGTTTTATCATCATGCATTGCTGATATGCATGCTTGAACTGTGAGTCCTCATCTTGATCTTGGCTTTATTTTTAGTTTGCAGTTATGACACATAAGATTGTTGCAGTAGTACTGTGCCAGGCATCTGCTATCTTAGCTGGGTCGTTTCCTCTTTATTGTCCTAGTTCAACCGAAAGGCTTTGGTCCAACCCATTCTACTATTAATTCACCGACTTTGATAGACCTTTAATTGGAGACCCAAACTTTTCTTGCCATTGCCGCTATCAAGTTTCTTGGCTGTCATTGTTCTCTCTTTCTCTCAGTTTTTTTCGGTCTTAAGGGTGACCCTGTGACTTGTGAGAGGTGTGCAGACCATGGTGGTAAGAAATGTGTCTTCTACTGTAACAATGGTGCTTAGAGAATGAAGCTAGATAGAGACAGGCTTGGTTGATTGTAATCATCTTATAGAAGGTTTTTATGTTTAATCCATTGGACTTGTCACTTTACGGTAACTCCCAACCACACAATGTTTTTTTGTCATATAGTCATATATAACATAATATTACTGTAAATCTTGATGATTGATTAGGTTTGGGAGGATAGCCCAAACCCTTATGAGCCAGGCCCTCACATGATCTGATAACATGAAGAAATCTAGGTATCCATCCCAAAACCAATTGACAATGGATGGAGAGATTCAAGACTTATAAACACATATACTAAGCTCTAGTTTTCCGATGTGTAACATTACTTCACATTACTTTCAACACTAAAAGGCAGAGGTAAATGCAAGAAATCAATACGTACAACCACCCTTCTTCCCCTATGATACGTACAATTGCCAAAACCAAACCCACAAACCAATCACAGAAAACTTTAAAAGCAGATACTTTTCACAAAGCTTGTGGTTCAGAGAGAACATGTGTTAGCTAGGGCTACTTCATATATACTGCATTTTTACTTAAGCTTGAAAGCTACCTTGAGCTCCTCCTCAACGTCAAATAATTAAAAGATGAAACTTTTAATTAGTAGTATATATATAATAAAAACACAACCTTATATAGACAACCTTTTATATAATTAAAAAATAATATAATCATACCAAAAAGGATGAGGAATTGCTTTCATAAATTTATAAGGACAAACACGAATTGATTTTATAACTTCAAGGATAAAAATACAACGGTTTTTGGGTTTTTTTTTTTTCTCAAATTATATGGCATTCTTTACATTGGGTTTATATATAGTATTATTGTTTTTTTAAATACAATGATAAGGTTATATCATGTGGCATATAGTTTGGGGAAAAAAAGAAGTTAAAAGAGAAAAAATTGGTACAATTAGCATTCTCTCCTTTACTTTTTTCCAATTGTGGATGCTCTCTTCTGAATTCCATCGCTTCTTGAGCAATTTTGGGCACATGAACTATTTCATTACACAAGGGTAATTGGTTCATATATATATACATAATCTGATAATCATATAGTCGGAAGAGAGAAAACAGAAAAAAAATTCAAGAACAGTAACATTGTTTACAAGTAGCTAAACAGGAGGAATAAACTACCAAAGTTTCTTAATTGGTAGTCTTTGAGCATCTCTATTTATCCGGACTGGTTAGAGATGCTCCAAGTCATCCACCTTGTAAGAATTGAAATCTCTGGGACTCATCTTTGAATAGCGCAAGTTGATCACCTCGAACAATGGCTAAGGCCTGTGAAAAATTCCACCAAACATATATTAATAGCATATAATTAGAAGCAATTCATTTAAAGCTTCATGCTTCTTAGATAAGAAAATAAAAAATCGAAGTAATTTCAACTGAAATGATTTATTCAATATGAGAGCCAAAGAAGAGAACATTTTCTATAACATACATACTGAGGTACATACAGAGATAGGGAAAAGTTCTCATCTGGTATCCTAGGCCACACTTGAAATTATCCCTACATATATAGATATATAATAGGGTAATATTCTCTTGTTGATATGTTATTTTTCCAAACTATAAATCTGAGCCATTAATCAGGTGGAATCGTACTTCAATGGATGGCTCAGAATCACAGTTTGGCTATGTTGTAGTATGCCATTTTTGTAGCAAGAGAAAATTACATTATGCATAGGGCCGGTAATATTGTTTTGTTACCAAATATCTAACATGTTATGATGCAAGAGTGAATCAGAATTACACATTCAAACTTGATTCCACATAGCTAATCAATGGTTGAGATTGATACCCCATACTGTTTGTTTTTAACAGTTTACACTTTGAAAAGAATAATTAGAACAGCACTTTGAATTTCAATTGATATATGAAAACAAAAGAAAATGAGGTGAATAATGAATGTGGGAAAGATTTCCTCTCATTCATGGCTAGATAACAAGTGCATTCAAACTTTTTTACCTCACTAATAGAAAGTTTGTGATCTGAATCCATTTTTAGGCAGCGCAATGCGGCATGGGCCATATGACGAACCATCCTACCATCAGAAGCAGTTTCCGCCAATCTGTAGTCCATCAGTTTGCTAACCACACCATTTTCTAGAAGTGGCAATGCCTGGTTTGCAGAATAAAAATCCTCTATAAGGATGTACATTTCTTGTTTTGCAAGTTTCATTGAAGTTGCTCAAGGACACATTTGAGTAATACCTAGCTCTATTAGGTTGGTTCAAAGATCTTACCCAGTCAATCATGGAATGGTCCTTCCCTTGGTCTTCGAAGCAGCATGCACTCTTTCCCGTGATTAGCTCCAGTAAGAGTTTCCCATAATCATGTACATCAACAAGAAGGCGCTCGTCTTCCTCCAAATTGGGGCATCTTTCAAACATCAAACAACAATAAATGATAGGCCATAAAGCCACAACACGGCCATCATGCCAGAATAGATGTAGATTGTGAAGTATGACAATCAAGTGCTTAATTGTATGCACAAAGAATATGAATTAAAACTTATAAATTTGCACAAATTCCACCTGTATTTTGGGGCCTGTGTGCAATCAATTGAAATAACTTACATGTATCCAATCATTACAATTATAAGTTATGTATCCGATCAACCATGCTTCTGCAAGATGTAAGAAATAATAATGAAGTTCTCTTACTCGGCTATCAAATGTTCACTAGGGGGGAAATCACCAGTGAGCCATTCCGCAGTTTTGAAGTTGCAAAGCTTGAGTAACAGTAAAAGCCAAATATTCAGATATAGGCAAGAAATTTAGAATAGCAATAAAAAATGCGGCGTCTAGAGTAGCAAGAAATTCAATTGGCTGCAATGTACCTCAGTTCAATTTGTGATTCTTGTGAAACCACTCTATGAAATTGAGTTTGGTGTAAAATTTTATTTGCAAATAGTAAAGTCTCCCATAGATTTGAATTGGCTCCTAATTTAACCATGTTTTTGTGCACATATGCATGTGAAGATCAGGATATATTTACCATTGCAGAGTAACCATGCGAAAGACAAACACTAGAAGAACGAATGAAGTTGTGAACAATAGGTCCATCAACACACTCCTCATGAAGATAGCGCAAGCTTCCGCCTATTTCCAGAGCTATAGACCACCTTGCTCTCCACCCCAGGTTCCGAGCCAATTCATCACCTACAAACTGATAGAGCTCAGTTTGAATATTCTATTATGTGCTAGAACAAAACTGAAAGCATTGTAGTCTGGATCGAAAAATCTCAGGACCAAGCACTGACATAATGGCAGAAGAGTATTGCAATATTTTGTAGAACCATTCAAAATAATGATAGCATGAAGAAAGCAACAAAATTAGGGAAATACAAGGTTATCATGTTAAAGACAATGCTCATTGATAATGTAGCTGTATGGTGTAGGGACTTGGACGAGGATAAGATAAATAGATGGTCAGGAATATGATGGGGTAGTTTTGCGTGTTCAGTTCACTCTTACCAGGCCACAAAAGAGAAGGGCATCAAGTGGCTCAGGAAAAAAATCAAATATCATGTTTTAGATCCATCTGTTCCATAAATAGGAGACAACTATTTTATAATTCTTGGCCAAAAGAATCCCTATCAGTATGCAACAGTATGACCTAGATGCCTCACCAGTCACCAGCAAGACCCATCATCCAACCACCCTTTTTCAGTCAGCTAATTTTTCTCAGGGTTCTGTAATTTCTTATATACAACATAAAATTTAAGGTTCAAGTTAATATGCAGCACTACTGCATGCTGAATGTATATGTACTAGCTAACCAATAAATCACAGATACATGTGTGTTAGTGTGTGTAAGGCTAGCTACTAAAGTTCTCATAAGCTAAACCTTTCAAAAACCAGGATGCATTAATAAGTGTCTTGTGAGGATAGTTATAGTTGAATCAGAGAAGTAGTCATTCTTACATTGCAAGTTCATTTCAACATTACCCCAACAGGGGTAGTCGAAAAGCAAGAATGCAGAAGCACCTGTGCTGCAGTACCCTACAAGGTTCATGATATTTCGGTGGCAAACCCGAGAAAGAATCCTCACTACTGACCAGAATCCTTGATTGGCTTCTCGGAAAGACTTGATTAAAACAGGTGTTTCGTGCAATATTCCCTGATAAACTGTTATGTCATCCCCTTTTTCTGAAATATTGTCATCAGCAAAGCCATTTGTTATCACTTCAAGTTCATTATATGAAAATGCTCGAGGGAAGCCACTTCTCCACGACAGTGGATAGCAACAAGGACTTTGATGATGTGGTGGAGGTGCAGATTTCTTTCTTAATTGGTGAGGACTGAAACTTTCACTACTTTCTTCCTCTGAAAGCTTTGAAGGAGCTGAATTGTTATCTCCTTCAGGATTCCTCAGATAAATTTCAGGCTGTGTAGCTTTTGACAGCATCAAGCTAGCAAAATCTTTCCCCTTGAGTATTGCAATATTGCAGCTTACATGCCCCCTTACAAAAATTTTGCATTTCCTAAAGTGACTGAAAAATGAAGGAAAATTAAGAACAAATGAAGATTCAAACTGAACTCAAACATTCTATCGAATATTAAAAGGTAATTAGAGTAATCACGTACAACTCAAATTAAAGGAGAGAAAGAGAGAGAAGAAAAAAAAGAGGGAGGAAGAAATGAAGACTCAAATTACACATTGACAACCCAAATTAGAGATGGCTTTAAAAATCTCATCTCAGATCATTATTCATTAATTAGTCTGCCAGATCATCTACCAATGAATTCAAGTTTATAATTTCTGCTCTTGTTCTTAACTTTGCTTTTTAGATTACTTGGACCTTAATTACCTTTAAAATGATGCTATCATGGCCTGGTGGTTATGATTAAACATTTTCATCATTCCTCTTTTACTGATGCAATAATTATATCAATGAAGGAGTGAACAAAATGAAGTAATTTTTACTTTTTACAATCAGTCAGGACTTAGGAGTACAATGAGTCTATGACATACCTGTCCAATACGATCCAACGAGTATTAAAGTTTTGTGCTTCATCAATTGTCAATCTTGCGGGACAAAACCCCGCGGCAAGTTTAAGTTCCAACCTCACCTGCACATGCAAGTTTTTAATAATGTTATCATACCATTGCCAAAACTGACATGCATGTATTTAAAAACACAAACCTCATTCCTTTTGCACTGACGGTATAAAGGTTTGAGGCTACTCTGGTATTGTCCCCCTTTTCTCCTGAACTCCTCTTCGAGCTCAATAGGATCCAATTCCTCTTGGCCAATGAATTCTAATCTCTCCCCTGCAAAACATAATCTGTATTAGGCATGTTGCAAGGAAACCACACAGCATATAGAGGATGTCACATTAGGTTAGAATTTGCTTCCCGGCCACATTTTAGTCCTTGTTCTAGTGTGGCGGATGTGTATGAAAAATGAACGTGTATCTAGGCAAAAGTGTGGTGAATTCATAACACTTTTTGTTTTCTGTGTCTCGGTCCAAAAAGTGTGAGTGAGTTTAAAAGTCTTGTATCAAAACGTACTGGTGGGTTTTGTAGAAGAATACCCTTGGTAACAAAGTTATACAAATTTTGAGATTCCATTAAATTAAATTATTGGTAAGGATATATGGGTTATGAGTTAGGATTAGAATAAGTTCAAGATTCAACCCCCTTCAATGTAACCAAAAAACATTATTCAAGCTAGCCTTCTGCAGGAAAGGTTGAAATTTTTGAAGTGACAAGTCTTAATAATAAAAATACAAAACTCCCAACATGGACTTTCATCTATTAGAATAACTTAAGAAAGTTGTTCCTGAAATTGAGGCAAAAAAATAAAAAAGGAAATCTGAAAAATAAAAAATAATATTAACAGAGTGACAGACATAAAATTAATCAAAAAAACTTGCATATTCCAGAGAGGCCAATGGCCATGAGAAACTTTAAGAGAGGAAAACAAGAAGAATTTTTCTTGGCGAGTTGATGATCATGCAAAACTCCCAAAACGACGAAGATGTCTCTGGGATGAACGACATGTCGGAGAGCCCATTCCACAGCTTCCACGCTTCCTTTACTCCTGTTTGCGTCCACCGCCACTATCACAGCCTCTCTTGCACTTGCGCCACCTGGGACAGCCACTGACTGATGCAAGCCACTCATTTTTGGGATGAACAGTGAATATGGTTTTGCATCTGAGTCTAATCAAAACAAGAGTGTTGGTCTTTATCTGGGTGCATGTATTGCAGCTTTTTGGGTTCGTTTCATTGAGGATTCCGTCATCAACAAGTTAACAAAGTTTGAGTTTAGTTATTATCGTTGCCTCTGTTGCTCTGAGGCTCTGAGGTTTTGTTTGGGATGAAGGAAATATTATTTATACCTTTAACAACAATGCTTGGATCCCACTTGGTTTTTCTATTTTTGCCAATTCCCTTTCTCCTAAGCTATTTGGCTCGCTACACAAGAATGACATGACTCACATACAACACCAAATATTTTTAATAGTGTTCTATGAAATATATGATTAAGTTTTTCCATTTTTCAATATGTAATGTATCAGTTAATAAATTTTGGGTGTCGCTATTCGGACTCAATTTTTTTATTTGTAGCCCCAACACAATCTTTACACACACCTTCAATTTAAAAAGTTTAAAAACTTATTAGTACATCCAATATTTTTTCCAAAAATACCTTTACTAAAACCCAACAAACAAACCTAACATATTCCTGCTCTTTATACTCAACAACACACCCAACACACCAACACGTACCATCACCACCACCTAACACCCAACGCCAATACTTCACCACCTGTAGCGTCCAAAATCCGAGGCACAAACACACCTTTGAATGAGCCATCATGTATAAAAATGAATTTCAAATTCATACTTTAATGAAAATATATACATTTATTTCAAAAATACAAATCAAAGTGCCCAAGAGCCTTGTCCTCTTCCCCTCTGCATTCTTCACATGCTTATCCTTCAAAACTAGAACTACACTACAATATATTCATAGTGCACCGGGTTAAACACAAACCTACCAAGCTCAGTAGAGCTCGTATGAGTGAATAAAACCAACTAGAATCTCAAATCCTTAAATATATTTAATCGGGCATAAATTAATATTCGATAATTCATCAGAATCCAACAATAATGGTACCAATAATTTAATCTAGCCATCCAATGCCTAATAAATATCTAAATGCCTCAATATAAACAATTCACATAATAATCCAATTAATCCTTTATCAGACATAATCATCATTATCATCATCAAAATCAATTTCATCCTTCTGATCCAACCCTAGGACCTACCTAGTCCTAATCAAATAACAGGAAATTCAAACATAATAAATAAACAATCAAACAAGTCTATCCATTCCTAATTCATTCACAATGCTTGCTCGATTGACTATTTCATATTAAAAATGTGAAATGACCAATTTGCCCTTGAACAACAACTTTGCTCGTACAACACCACCACGCTTCTGCTACGCCACTCGGATCTCTTTCGGGCTCTTTCGGGTAATTTGAATACCTAATCCAACCTGGTTGTAGGCCCCCCATGGAGGTACTACTTGATTTTTTAATTTAGACGCAACAAGAATCTAATTAACAGGAGAAAATTCTAACAATATTTCAGCAGAACTTCGATTAAGTTTAGGGCCTTACCTTAGCCGTTGAAAATTAAAGCCTAATTTCTGTAGATTATTAGCCTAGAAATCATCTAGAAAGGTCGGGCTCGGCGTCACGATCGCATAGTTGAAAACGGATCTCGAATCGAACGTCAAATGAAGAAATTATGATGGAAACAAGTTGGGGAGTTTCGGGAGAAGAAAATGAACTAATTTTAGAGAGAGAAAGAGATAAAATTTTTAGACAGAGAATCTCTCAAGGTGATGGTGTGATTTAGAAATGAGGAATGCTTCCTATTTATAGGCTTCAAGGTGGGTATACTTAGCAAAAGATGGTGGGTACAAAGAGCAAACACGTGGGTGTAGTAAGTAATTGAAGAAAAATGTGTCAACGTGAGACGATGACACGTGTCCAGGGGTCCTTTGGCCATGACAAGTGGTTGATCCTTTACTTGGTCACCACTCAAATTGCTTGGTGGCTACTCCATCGTTGGATCAAGATCGATCAACGGTGCTGATCGCAATCCCTGTTTTCTATTTAATTTCTTTGTTATTTAAATTTTGTCATTTCTCTAATTTCTTTTGAAATTTACCAGAAATTATCTCGTAATCGTCAGTGTAATCTGACAATAAGGTGTTCGTGGCGTTCTGTACTATCTCCCCATATTTTTAGTTTCTCCAACGATTTACACGTTTTCTCCAAACAATTGAAAATGTCCTGGAAAGTGCTTGTTTACCGGCATATTTTCTTCAATTTTTTTAATTCTTCAAAAATACAATCTAACTTCCAAAATTCTCTATAAATAATCCGGTCGTTGGATAATTATGATTTTAGTACCATTGGGTTCGTCTTATCGAGTACTTCAATACTAAGGCCTCAAACTGTTTTTGCAACGGCGAAAACCTAGTTGAATAATTCTGAAAATAATTAGAAATGATTTTTCTTAATTTTTAAAAATAATAAATAAATATTAATAACTCCAAATAAATCCCAGAAATTTCTTATGACTCCAAATAACCCATTGCCCTCTATATCAAAAATTTTATTTTTGGACTACAATATATAGTTTGAATCCTAGTTAATTGTTTAATGTTGAACTTGAACACAAAGGGGAGAGTTTTGAAATTTTTTTTTTCGGATTTTGTTCAGCATTGGTTAACTGAACAAGTATAAGGATGTTCGGCGATGAACAACCGAACAAGTAGAAGGATGTTCGGTGGCGCACAACCGAACGATTAGAAGGATGTTTGGTTGGCAAACACCTATTTTTCTAAATTTTTTAGAGGTGTTCGGTAGTCTATTGGCCAAACAGACAGTACTATGTTTAGTGCTTTATTGTTGAACGACTCATAACATGTTCGGCTTTAGTGTGTCGAACATGTTGTGATTTAAGTTTTTGAAAATAAGCATTTAGTCTATTAAAACTCAAAGAAAGAATAAAAATACTTCATTTAAAAACTCTCAAACCACAATTTAATTATCCATTCGTCAATATTAAACTTGTTTGCATCAATATGGAGAGTGTTATAGTGTGTTTAAAGTTTTGATAAAGAGTTAAGATGCGATGTGAGTGGAGAATTGATATTGGGTATTGAGAAATGTTGGATATAGGTTCAAGTTAATTTAATTAAATTAAATTCCTTGAAGGTCAATTCACATGAAGGTAGAATTGAGAATTATATTTTTATTAAAATGTTAGGAATAGAAATAAAAAAGTTGGGTCTGAATAGAGGCACCCTAAATTTTTAGTTTATAGTAATTGTATATGTGATAGACTTGGAGCTTGCTTTCATATAAGGATAAAGATTATGGGCTTCAAAAAAAGGGTCTCAATTTTTGCCTCAATGACATAGATTTAAAATTATCTATTTTTTTAAAATAAACACTCCACATCATTAAAAGCTAAACATCTAAATTACCCTTGAATACAAATCTAAAAAACTCAATTAAATTCCGTTGAATTAAATACCTAATTAAGATCTTCATCAAGGCTCTTTGAAATCTGTTTTTGCTGTGGCCTTCTTGAGAAATTTTTATTTTTTAAAGTACAAGTTGGATCATACTTTATTATTAAAAGACAAATGAACTGCCACAATATGGCATCCAATTTTTTATTTTATTTTTCGGACTTGAGCCGCATGTCATTGGACCTATTGAAAGAGAGGGAAGAAAACCCATAAATACAAGCAGAAGCATATATAGCAGAAATGAAAAACCAATACAAACTGAGATTCAATTGGACAGCACAAAGATTGGATGGAAAAGCTTCTAGAACAGGAACACCATCCTTCTTAAGGTATGATTGGATGACTACAATAATTCGACCCAAATATTCATTCTGACAATAGGAAATGGTGCGCTGGAGATGCTGGGTAGACAGGCCGGTCTAGTATCTCTCCTGGTAGCTTTTTAGAGCTGCTCGATGTCCAAATCGAGGATTGTATAAATTTGTCACATCGAAGCCTGTAACAACGGAGGCGTTGGCCTCCACTTTCATGTGCTGACGGATGAATAATTTCTTCTTTGGATCTACAAGAGATTGTAAAAAATACAACAATATGCCTTCCCTCTTTCTCTATTCGATCATTGGATCTACAATCTAGCTAAGCTAATCCTAAGTTTCTGGAAGAAATTAATAATGTTCATAAAGTAACCATAAAAAAATAAAAATTGTGAAGGAATAGAGGGGTAAATGAGTACTTAGATCATAGTGATGTGGAGAACTTTAAGTTATAAAATGATTGATTTTAAGTGACATGGTTATTGAGGCACTATTGAGGCACAATTTATTGAGACACCCTAGCATTGTCCTTCATATAATTAATATTCCACTTAATGTGTTTAATATTGTTAAGCATCTTAGTGATCTTCAAGCAAAGGTGGTTTCACTCAAACACTGGTTTTCTATATTTCTTTGTTTTCATCAAATGCCAACTAAATTTTTTCAATTTATTTTTTTTATAAAAAATCAACTTATATACCCACAATATTCAAGCCAAAGGGAATTCACCCAATGGGCTCATGATGAACTAATTACTTGTCAATTTCTTTCAATTTGCATTTGCTAGCATGCACGCCTATGATTGCCTCTCCTTGCTCATAATCATTTAAGTATTTTACAAGAGAGAGGGAACGATAAGTGGTATTGTTTCCGATGAGAGTGGGTATTTTATTTAGGTATTTTAGTTCAGGTATTCTCCTTAGGTATTTTGTTTTAGGTATTTTCTTTAGGTGTTTTATTATAGGTATATTGTTTCAGGTATTTTCATACTTTTTTTATTGTACATAGTTATTTTGTTTTAATTTTATTGTTTTAGGTATTTTCTTAGGTCTGTTGACTTTAGGTACTAAATTCTAATGTTTTTTCATTTTAACTACCAAAATGTTTATGTCATTTCACTTTAAATAATAAATTTTAATTTAGATATCAACTTTAAAAAATATGGTTTTATCGAGCACTCGATACTGTTCATCAAGCGCTCGGCAACAATCACAACTTTTTTACTGATTTGTTGTTTCTTCAGTGTTTGAGAAGCTTAAACTTTAATGTTTAGTCTCTATGTTGTAGGACTTCATCCTCCAAACCTAAATCAAAAGTATTAAACCCCTATAAATTTTGAATTTTTATGAATTTCAAACAGTCACAACTGTGATTGTTCGATAGTCACAACTGTATAGCAAACAGAAAAAAACAAAACAAAACAAAACTAATCCAAAATTTATGTTTCAAAAATTTTTGACCTAATCCAAAATGTCTTGCACTCGGCATCAAAAAATTTACATTTCGTACAAATTTGTGACCTAATCCAAAATGATTTGCTCTAGGTTAGTACCTAAAAAAAAAATAGTGTCTTGCTGCTTTGCTGAAAAACTATTGATATTTGGTATTTAATCCTAATTTTCTATATTTTATTTAGGTACTTTATTTAGACACTATAATTTAGGTATTTTCGTTAGGTATATTCATTTATTTTGGTATTTCTTATCTACAATTTTATTTTTAACGATATTTTCTTTTCGGTAATTTCTTTGGGGGCTTTTTCTCTAATGTGTTATATTCTTACTTTGATTTCTTTCTCTCGTGTTTTATGCATGCTGATTTTTAATCTTGATCATTACTTTGATTTTGGTATCTTTTTTTTGTAGGTACAATTATAATTCTGATTTTGGTATTTTTCCTTTGTAGGTATACAATTATCTTGCATCATTAGAGGAGTCAAACAGTGAATCAATCCAAAATCATCTCCTAAACATGTGGAACATACAAAAATAAATCAAATATTAATTGGAAAGGCATTTTGGGAAAAAAAACCAATAAAAATATTAAAAAATAAATATATGAGCTATAATTTAGATGCTGTGGACATACGGTCAAAGGACTAGAATCAATTTCTAATCTTACACCCGGTCTTATTTAGTTTTTAATCTTATTGAAGGATTTATATCTATAAAATTTGGAAGTAGAAAACTTATTTGAATCATATTATTAAAGAATGGCCAAAAAAAAAAAAAAGAATCATATTATTAAAGATATGCATTATGGTATGGTTAATAAATGTGTTAAATATAAAGTTTATCTTTTTTTGAAAATAGTGAAAATGAAGAGAAAAATATCTGAAATTGTTGTATTGATCGATTCTCAACTTCATTTAAACCATAATCAAGTATATAAATATAACATAAGAATGAGAAGTGCGATAATGAGTTTTGCCAATTCCTTGTTAATTTCTTGCTGAGGGGTTGTTGGTAATATATATCCTTGAAGATTTTGCAGCTGGAGTGTGACATACAAGTTTTGTCTGCTAGTCTAATAATTGCTATATGTAGTGGATATGTTTGGCTGAGGGCTCACAACTTGACAAATAAGCGTACGACCCCGCATGCATTTAAAGGAATGTGTCCACGTCATGCAATTCTAAATACAATTTTGAACCTCGGTGTGTTCCTTTGCATTTTCTCGATCTATTCCCAAAGAGAAAAATGTCTAACACGTCCATGACCTCCAATACTAATGTTTGTTTGAAAGATGTTACATACATTAGTGTTGAAGCATAAAATCTCCATGTAATAAAATCTCCATGTAGCTAAACTCATAAAACGTCCGTCCTGCAAACATGAGAAAAACTTTCGGAGGGTAAAAGGGCACCGGTGTGGTGCCGGCCTAAAGCTCTCCGATGATCAAGTAAAAAAAAAAGATCATTATAAACTCAAAGCAATGGCTCAGAGCAAGATCATTTTCAGGCCTTGATGAATGATATTTTCAAGTCTTATTTGAGGATGAATCAATCCCAATGGTGATGAAATTGTATATCAATTTAGTATTTACAATAGTATCAGAGTACTTTATGGTTTTATTGTATTTTCCAAATCATTAGCTATAGGATTGTTCTTGTTACTTGTTGGCTGTTTATTGGGTATTATGAGTCACTCTTGCTAGGTGTATTTTGTATATAAGAAGATATGTAAGAACCTTACAGGTTATCTGAGAAATAAAAATTGTTTTTTCCTCTTATATTTTTCTCTTTCTTTAGTAATAGAACCCCATCAGTGGTATCAGAGCTCTCGTATGGGGCCTGATAGTTCTCTTGCGGTGGTAGCGGCGAAGCCCTCTCTGTTAGAGCGCGAATTTCAGCTGCACAAAGATAGAACTGCACATGAGATTCAGAAGTTGAGGGAGATTGTGGTGAGCCTTTCTTCCCAGAATGATTTTCAAGCCTTGCGGGACAAGATTTGGCAGCTGCGTTTGGGACCTCAATCTGCTCTAATCGACGACATCGTGCCTTCAGTGCCTTTGTTTGGTTCGTTCTCTGCTTCTTCTTCCCAACCCACTCTTCCTTCCTTTACACCCATTTCACAACCCACTCTTGCTTCAATTACCCCCACGGCATAAGTTCACTTGTCATTCCTTTCCCGCGACATCCACACTTCTCTTACACCATCGTCCGGGGTTTTGGTACCCAATTCTAGTCCTTCTTCTCCAATCTTGCCATCCCATTTCGTCCATCCAATTTACACACCCACACACCCATTCATCAATACTTACTCCCAGTGGCCCCACATGACTCCAACAAATCACCCTCTTTACAGCCATTACCTTTTTCCCCAAAACTCTTACCATCTTCAACCCCAACTCGCTCAAGACTTTTATCAAACACCTCTCACCCATGACCCATACCAACCTACTATGCGTCATCTGCGGCTTGAATTGGATTGATTTAGTGGGGACGATCCAATCGACTAGCTTACTAAAGCCGAGCAGTTTTTCGAGCATTATCAAGTGCCTGATGACAAGAAGGTCGGTGTTGCAGTAATGCATCTTGTGGGCGATGCTGCTGCTTGGTGGCGTTTATACCAAGCACGGCACCCTCGTGATTGGGCTCTATTTGTGGAAATGATGGTTAAACAGTTTGGGATCTATGATACCATGGACTATCAGGCAACTTTGGCTAAATTGACCTAGGTGGGCTCGATGACTAATTACCAATCTCAATTTACTAGACTTGCTTGTCGGGCTCCTTATTTTTCTGACGAACTATTGGTAGCTTGTTTTGTGGGTGGGTTACAAGAAGACATTAGGGGTGATGTCTGTGCTTAAAGACCCAAATCTTTAATGGCTGCATTTGAGTTGGCTAGAATTTTTGAGGAAAAATATATGAACCGCAGGAGCATCCAAAGGGACAATTCACCAAGATTTTCATCTCTAGTTTCCGCCCTACCTTCAAAAATTTACTCATCATCTTCCCAACACAAATTTACTCAACCTCAGTCCAATTCCACTCCACAAATCACTCACACTGTTACACCGAGATTTACTCCATCTCATGCTCCTTCTAGCCAAAAACTCTCTTGCACGGAGTACCAGGAAAAAAGAGACAAACCTCTGTTTTTTCTGTGATGAGCCTTATAAGCCTAGACATAATTGCAGAAAGGATCATGCCCATGCTTTGGTGATCGAAGCTATAGATGATATTCTTGCAGAATTCCATAATGACGAAGAGGTGCTCTTGGCTGATATAGTGGAGAAGGAATTACTTAAACCAGAGATTCAGGTAAATGTGTTGACGGACCCATCTGTTAGGCCTGAACCAATGAGGTTGATAGGCTACATTGGAAAAAAAAAAAAAAAAAAAAAAAAAAAAAAAAAAAAAAAAAAAAAGGGCCTTTGTGCTAATTGATTTCGGTGCCACTCATAATTTTCTACACCCCTCTATTTTGAAACATACTGATTATCTCATGGATGACATTAAGCCATTGCAAGTCCTGGTAGCTAGTGGAGCTTACATGAGTACTAAAGGCCACATTTCTGGTTTAAAGGTGCAGCTCCAGGGGTATGAATTTCAAACTGACTTTTACATCATGCCTGTTTTTGGTTGTGAAATATTATTAAGTGCAGCTTAGCTAAAAACATTGGGTTATATACTTTGGAACTTTGAGCTCTTGTCCATGCAATTTACCAAGAATGGACAAACATATTCCTTCTAAGGTCTACGTTCTGCTGATGCTACTTGGTTAACTGTCATACCATGACTCGCTTATTAGCATGTGAGAAACAAGCCTTCATTGCTCAGCTTCAAACCACTACCTCTGATGCCAATCCACCTACTATCTACCATTCTATTCAGTAGCTACTATCGGAGTTTCATGACCTATTTGAGCCACCGGTGCACCTGCCACCCACACGTCCACAAGACCACCGTATTCCCTTAGTTCCCGGCACCACACCCATAAATGTAAGGCCTTACTGGTATCCTTACTTTAAAAAAACAGAAATTGAGAAGATAGTCAAGGAAATGTTAGAAGGAGGAGTTATCAGGCCTAGTGTGAGTCCTTATTCATCACCGGTTTTGCTAGTTAAGAAGAAAGACAGGTCTTGGTGGATGTGTGTAGACTATAGAGCACTCAACACTGTAACTGTCAAGGATCGTTTTCCCATCCCTGTGATCGATGAATTATTGGATGAACTTCATGGGGCAAATATTTTCTCAAAGTTGGATTTGTGATCTGGTTACCACCAAATTCACATGCATCCAAATGATGTGGAGAAAACTGCCTTTCAAACACATGACGGGCATTTTGAATTCTTAGTTATGCCCTTCGGTTTAACTAATGCTCCGTCTAATTTTCAGTCCTTGATGAACGATATTTTCAAGTCTTATTTGAGAAAATTTGTACTTGTGTTTTTTGACAACATATTGGTGTATAGTGCATCTTTGCAGGATCATTTACAACATTTGACAGAGGGGCTGAACACTATAAGGGCACATCAACTTAAGATTAAACAAAGCAAATGCACATTTGGTTGTCCTACAGTAGAGTAATTGGGTCATATAATTAGTGGACATTGTGTTTCCGTTGATCCTTCAAAGATTGATAGCGTAAGGCAGTGGCCACGACCTTCCACTTTGAAAGGATTGAGAAGTTTCCTTGGTCTCACGGGATATGATCGCAAGTTTGTGAAGCATTATGGCTTAATTTCCAAGCCGTTGACGGATATGTTAAAAAAAGACGGGTTTCATTGGTCACCAGCTTCAGACTTGGCTTTTGAACAACTCAAGCATGCCCTCACAACCACTCCAGTTTTAGCTATGCCTGATTTCACTAAGGAATTTACGGTTGAGTGTGATGCTTCAGGGGTGGGAATTGGTGCAGTTCTCTCTCAACAAGGCCACCCAATTGCTTATTTAAGCAAACCATTATCTCAGCGATATCTAGCTCTTTCGGTCTATGACAAAGAAATGTTGGCAGTCGTCTATGCTATACAAAAATGGCGTCCTTACCTTCTCGACCACCATTTCCATATCATCACATATCATAGGACTATTCAACACTTTCTAGAGCAGCGCATTACGACTCCTGATCAACAGAAATGGTTATTGAAGTTGTTGGGGTATAATTATATAGTGCGTTATAGGGCTGGCTCTCACAATCAAGCTCCGGATGCGCTCTCTTTGCAACCTGAGTTATTATTGCTTACTGGTCAGTCTACACTTGTTGCAGATTGGGTTACACAAATTAAACAAGCTTGTTACACTGATTAAGAGGCGTTACCCATTATTTCCGCTTTGCAAGATGGTCTACCAACAAAACGTTGTTTTTCATTGGGTTCTAACCAAATGCTTCTTTACAAGGATAAAATTTATGTCCCTTTGTTTGATGATTGGCGAAAAAAAATGTTGCTTGAGTTTCATGGTGGGCTTTCAGGTGGGCATTCTGGGTATTTAAGAACCTATAAACGTTTAAAAAGAAGCTTTAAATGGCCTGGAGTTAAAAAAGCAGTGAAGATATTTGTTATTGAATGTGATCTTTGCCAAAAACAAAAATATGAGGCCATACATCCTCCAGGATTGAGTCAACCATTACCAATTCCTGAGGGGGCTTGGTTGGACATCTCTTTAGATTTTATTGAGGGATTACCTACATCAGCAAGGAAGAGTGTCATATTGGTGGTGGTTGATCGCCTAACTAAGTATGGTCATTTCTTACCTTTAGCTCATCCATATACTGCTAAGCATGTAGCTGACTTATTCATCAAAGAAATTTTCAAGCTTCATGGACTACCTAAGAGCATTGTCAGTGATAGGGATCCTATTTTTCTAAGTCATTTTTGGGAGTCTTTCTTTAAATCCCAAGGTACTCAACTCCTCCATAGCACTGCTTATCACCCACAAACAGATGGCCAAACAGAGGTCTTGAACCACACTTTGGAGCATTATCTGCGTTGTTATGTTGGGGACAAGCCTTCCTCTTGCACTTCGGGAATTCCTTGGGCTGAGTGGTGGTACAACACCACTTACCAGGCAGCCATTCAAATTACACCATTTCAGGCATTATATGGTTATGCACCACCTACAGTCACCACATACATGCCTGGAATCACTTCTGTACATCAAGTTGATTTGGCGTTGAAGGATCGTGATGCTTTGCTAGCTCTCTTGAAAACCAATTTACAGCATGCTCAATCTAGAATGAAGTCTTATATAGATAAGCATCGCACAGAGAGAACTTTCAATATTGGAGATTGGGTGTATCTAAAATTACAGCCATATAAACAACAAACTGTTCAAGCTCGCCACTGCCATAAGCTATCACCAAGCTATTATGGTCCATTTCAGATTCTTGCTAAAGTTGGTGCTGTAGCTTATCGTTTGCAACTCCCTCCAACTTCCAAGATTCATTCGGTTTTTCATGTTTCGCTACTTAAGGCAAAGCTTGGAAGTCAAATTACTCCTTCACCCACTCTTCCCATAATGACTGATGATGGTGTTCCTAAGTTAGTTCCTGCTCAGGTCCTGGATCGTGGCCTTATTAAGAGGCGCAATATGCCGGTAACTCGATGGCTCATACAGTCGTATGGTCTTCCTCTTGAGGATGCTACTTGGGAGGATGTTGATATGATTCGTCACCGTTTCCCGGACTACAAAGCTTGAGGACATGCTTCTTTTTGAGAGGGTGGACTTGATGAAATCCCATATCAGTTCAGCATTTGCAATAGTATCAGAGTACTTTATGGTTTTATTGTATTTTCCAAGTCATTAGCTATAGGATTGTTCTTGCCACTTGTTGGCTGTTTATTGAGTATTATGACTCACTCTAGCCAGGTGTATAAGAAGATATGTAAGAACCTTACGGGTTATCTGAGAAATAAAAATTGTTTTTTCCTCTTATATTTTTCTCTTTCTTTAGTAATAGAACCCCATCAAATGGCCTTAGGACTGTAAGTTTGATAAACTTGTAGTCACCAGGAAGTGTACTCCGATCCTTGTGGGAGTGAACTCCTATATATACTTGAGTCTTTATTTAGGAAGGATTCAAGCTATTTAATTTGTGTGGGAGTTGGAATCCTTGTGAAGTTTGGATTTCCTTGGTCCCTTGTGTTTCACAATGTTATTGGGGGACATCCCCTTATGCTCAGGTTTGGTGATCCCACGCCTATTTTGCTTCCTTTTGGGTGGTCCCTTGCGATATACTTTTTAACGGTCCCTCGAGCTCATTTTGTGCTCGGTCCATCGGCTCTTTACCCATTTCGCACAGTTCCTTTAGGCTTCTTTGCACGATTATTGCTTACTTTATTGAAAACAATGGTCCTATATCATGTTTTGCCACAGTCGATCTCCCAATTTAATATAAATCAGGGGTCCGTGCGATGCCTTTTGCATTATGTCACAGTCCTCGCACCAAAGTTGGGAATAGGTCCCTTGCTATGTATTTAATTGTCCCCCCACCTTTACATGCATGAATTAAGGGTCCTATAGCCTTTGTTATCCTTCATGGACCTTGCACTTGAAATAGGGAGTAAGTCCCTTAGTTATTCTATGAGTCCTTCCTTGTTTACTCTAGGTCCTTGCAATTGTAAAATTATAGTCCCATAATTAGCATGGATGATTTGGAAATTAATTAAGTTAATGTCTACCACTTCAATTATACCTGTGGCGAAAAAGTTCAATGTTGAAAATGTTGGTGACCTTCAAGAAAAGGTGGTTCATTTTAGCAAGTTGGAGGTATGGTATATATGAACTTTCTATATATATATATATATATCTCTCTCTCTCTTTTAATCGTGAATTAATTAATTTCTTTGTTGTAACATGAAATCTCCAAGTAGCTAAACTTGGAGAATGTATGGTGACACTGGTGTGTTGTTGGCCAAAGGATTTCTGACAGTCAAGTCAGTAAGAAAGATCAATATTAACTCGAAGCAATCTCAGAGCTCTAGAATTACGTACCTTTGTGTGATCTTATGAGATTCTATTTATAGGGGATGAATCAATCCACATGGCCTATGAATTGTAAGTATTAGACTTGTAATCACCGAGAAGTATACTCCATTTAGGAGTGAACTCCTATACTTGAATCCTCATTTGTGAAGGATTCAAGCCGTTTTGATCCAAATGGGATTTGGTATCCTAATAGAACATGGAGTTCTTAGGTCCCTTGAACCGTGGGTAGTGTGGTAATACCACTGCGGGTTCTCATTTGAATGCATCTGTGAGATTAGATAGAAATCCAAACCCATCTGCAAGCTCGGAGGGATCCATAGGCTCGGATGTATCCATGTGCTTGGAAGCATCCGACCCTCATAATTGAGTGTGGGGGTTGTTTTCCTTACTCTGTGTTCAATGGGTCCTCTAATTTATGGTGTTTCATACCCCCAATGTTATAGGTGACAGAACTTGTCTATAGGTCCCATTAGATTTATAAGAGCATAGGTCCTATCATCTAAGTCAAAGCACCCTACCTTCATGTAATGTCTAGGGGCCCTATGCCTTTCTCTTATTTTCTCCAGACCCATTCCAAATGAGTGACATTGGTCGTATGTAAAGTTTATCTATGGTCCCACAATTTATTCATAATCCATTTACTTTTCGGATTTCAATCCTAACCTCTTAAATACTTGTGAAATAGGGTTTGGCCTAGTTTGCCGAGGACAATAGCTCCCCCCTGCACACTTAGGTTCGAACCCTCCCCTCTTCTTTGTAATAAAAAAAAACCTCTTAAATACTCATCTTTTGGATTCAAACTATAATTAGTGTAATACCTTGGCTTCTGGCCGGTTTGTTTAAATAAAAGAAATGATATTAATTAGTACTACTAGTTAATTTGTTATACGTAGATTTCTATATACTATTATAAATTAAGTAACTTTCACCTGACCGCAATATTCCAATATCCTTTACTTGAACTAAGACTTGCTAATTAAAACCCATTTTGTAATAAACATATCCTTACCCAAGAAGGTGTACATCTTGTCATCGGAAATCTTAGTTGGCATGCTCACTGCTACAACACACACATCTAATCAATAATCACAAATCTTTTTATGGTCTGATAAAAGAAGTAGTCAAAGCATGTATTACAGAAGTTCTAAGTAGTCAAGGTGTTTTCTATCAATAGTAATAAACTATTACACTCTTAGTTGTCCCAAATATCATCAGTTTTTTCTTCCTTCTTCTCTTACACTCTCACTGTCAATGGCCGGTAAGTTTCTTCCTTAAACGAGGAAACAACCAGCGTGCAAGCTCATCTGAGATGGACACTACACAAGCTCCTTTGCCTCCAAATTCGAACTTTCAGAGCAATATTGTTATCAACATTTCACCCAGGGATTTCGTTACACCGTCATATAACCGTCCACAAGTTCTTTCCGGTCCACTGTCTTTTGGAATTTCATTATCTTCTTTTCGTTAACACTCTCTTACCGAGATTTCACCTAGTCTTCTCCCTATGCTCTTAGAGCCCAAAGAGTAGCTAATTAGAAATACATCCATTTCGAGAGACCCGATCTGATATTACTTTTTTTTTTTTTTAAGAAATTAGATATACACCCATTTTTTAATTTGCCACGTAGGATTATCCATTTTCTGCAAAAATTTATTTTGTGATTTCCTCTTTTACCCTTTGAGTTAAAAAAAGGTAAATTTTATTTTTGTCAATTAATGCCTTATTTCAAGGTATTATCATAAAAAAAAAAAGGTATTATCACTGTGTTCAGAATTTCACTATCTCATTTTAGTCAACACTCTCTTACCGAGATTTCACCTAGTCTTCTTCATATGCTCTCAGAGCATAGAGTCCTTCTATGCTAATTCTGGACCCTTTGGGTTCTTTGCCCTAGTTCTGTGTTCTCTATACCCAGAGGGCCCTTCTATGTCCATTATGAACCCTTTATATTCTTTGCCCCTAGTCTTGTGTTCTTTATAGCCAAAGGGCCCTTTATGTCCCTTATGAACCCTTTATGTTCTCTGTGGCCAATATCTCCCTTCGAAATTGTTATCAACAAAAAAAAATGGGAAAGTCATGTATGCAAATTCAGTGAAGTCGGATGTTGATAACATCTTCAGTTTATTGGTTCTCCCACTAGGAGTAGCTCCTAATGTATTAGGTAGAAATTGGGTAAGTCCATTGAAAAATTTAGCTACAAGTTTTTCGTGGATGAATTCTTCTTACCGTCTACCAACTGTTATGCTAAACATAGATATTACTACATAGATATTATTCTCCGCCCTAATCCTATTCCATGGGGAATACACTCTCATATATTATGTAAAAATAATTCAAGTAACTCACATCAATTTTATTTTTTTGAGAATTAAATGGCAAACAATAACAACTATTGCCCCAGTCCCTTTTATAGGACAACTTGTAATTATTACGATGAGCGTATTCGGGGCCGTATGATTTTTGCTAAGCCAAAGGGCGGGAATTCATGAGTTTCGAGAGGGGTTATGTTTCTTCTTCACCCAAATTCTTTATAATGGATGATATGTATATCTACACTATTCAATATTCAAAGCAAATTTGTTCAATAATTCAAGATTTTGGTGTGGATATTTACGACTTGGAATTTAGGCCAATTGATCTGCCTGAAAAAGAAGTGGTATGAGTCTAATCCATTAATTTATTTTTTCTAATTTACCATCGTCAGTGTAGATTACATGCTTAGTAATAGCTTGGGCGGACTTTATGGCAGCGTAACAGCGTTGAAAATCGTAGTCACAATACATGTTATCCAATGTTGACCCCAACAACCTGTTGCAACCCAAGGCTATAGTCGCTACAGCTAAAAGTAGCTTTCATTTGTGGATCAACAATAATACCAACAAATTATGATTTTGAACTTGTTAGGGTTTGAAGAAAGAGATGGCTTTGCTACTACCTACTAAATGAAACGAATGTACAAGACAAACAGATTATACGTAGAGCTCATGGGGCACATATGATAGCAAGCTTAAGCCACCACGCCGCACAAAGAGCCCAAGGGGCAGCCTACAAGCACAACGATGGGTTTCACGTAACAATATTTATTACACACTAGCGTAATAAAGATTATGACAGCCATAATATGGAGCCTTTCTTTGCACGCTAAGTATTCTTGCTCACCAAGTAGCTTGCGTGACAAACAGCCCTTGTCGCCCCCTCTACTGACTTGCTTTGCACTCCAAGTTTTCTGGTGTTCCGAGAACTACCTAATGCGCCTACATAAAGCCCTCTCTACCTCTCATTCATTCACCAATTCACAGTTCACTTTCATATTCGGAGTTGAGAGAGTGGAGAAGGGAGAAAGAGAAAAGAAATTAAGGAATGAGTCTAGCAATGAGAATGCAGGGAGATAAAAATTGAAACCATATTATATTTGTGTGTTTGGGAATGCAGAGAGAAAGGAAATCAGTGTCACCAACTAAGGCTGGGTTGGTTTGACCAAAAAACTGAGATCGGACCCGAAACCGGCCCAGCCGATGCGGGGAATAACCGTACCGGAGAGGAACCGAACCGGGATATCGGTTTGTCAAGTGAACCGGTATATTCGGTTTCGATTTCGGTTTTCAGATCCTAGAACCGCCGGTTTACCGAATCGAACTAGTATATATAACATTTAATTTAAATGTTACGTTTTTATACATTTCTATACCCTAAAATACCTTTCTATAATACATTTATATAATTTATATAAAAAATATATAAATGTATAAACCCTAAACCCTATAATTAAAAATTTATATGTTTTTTAACTTATATATAAAAAACTAATTTAAAATACCATAAACCCTAATATTATACCATATCCTAAACAATTTATACCATATAACTATAAACTAAATTTCAAACTCTATATCCTATTCCTATACCCTAAACTCTATTGTGTTTTAAAAAAAATTTAAATCGTATACCTTACCTTATACCCTAAGACTATAATTCATAGTTGGTAACTTGGTATATAATTATAGAACTGTTTATGATATGATATAATATGGTATAATATTAGGATATGGTATATCCTATACCCTATACCCTAAGGTTTAGGATATGGTATGATATTAGAATTTAGAGTATTTTTAGTTAGTTTTTATATAAAAAATGTGTCATATAAATTATAAAACATATGTAATAAAAAGTAAAAACTCCAAACCCCAAACCCCAATGTCCAAACCCCAAACCAAACCCCAAAATACCCTAATGATTAAGAAGAACGATAAATTTTTTTTTGTGTTATGTACAATTAGTTTTTTAATAAATGATAAGCCATTGAGAGTAGGAGGTGTACAATTAGATTTTATATTATTATTTATTAGTTAGAAGTTAAAAGTTAAAAGTTAAAAGAACCAACCCTACAGTCACGCATACATATGCACATGCAACATCACTTTTGTTTTGGAAAAAGAAAGAATAACATGGACATATCAAACTAATTTCACACAATATAGATATTGACCTCTATATGGACCTCTATATATGATTAACTGATTAACATATATCATGGGTTTACCGACATATAAATAACTGGACTCGGTATGATTAATTTCACACAAACATATGAATAACTGGTTTACCGACTTTTCAGTACCGGACTCGATATCCAAAATGGCCAACCGAGGGGGTCCGGTCGGTACACTGGTTTGGGGTTCTCGGTTTGATAACCGTACCGAACCCAGCCCTATCACCAACTATAGTAGAAGCATTAAATCATGAAAGACGATTCATCTCTCTACTCTCCGTATTAATATCATGTTATAGGCCGCCGATGCAAGATATGATGAGTTATCTTCAGTTTCAATTTTCATCATTACAAGGATTTTATATCCCAAAATGTGAAAGAAAACCAGTCTTTCTTGGCAATTCTCAACATATGCATGTATCCTACTGAACTCAATCCAAACCGTCTGATTCACTAGATATCAACACCAACCCCTTTTTCTTTCCCTTCATTTTCAAAGCATATAGCACTGGTGATTGTAACATGCAATGAGAGGCCTTAAATATTGTCATTATCGTAGATGGTATAATTGCCCTTCTATAACAATGATATCTTTGGACAATTTATATATTTATATAAATAAAATATATTACTTTATTTTGGAGATTAAAAATAAAAAATTATTAAAATTCAAAGTTTTTAGAGATAAAATATTTCCATTAGAAATATATAATTTTATTGCACTATATATTGGTAATGATCTTACAATTCTCAATCACTTCTTAGGCTAATAGGCCAATTGGATTTCCATTCAAGCTACAAATTTTGCAAAAAATTATAACATGCATAATTTAAGTACTGCCATACCCAAAACTCAAAAGCTGATTCACATCTTCCAACTATGTATTTCTTCTATTGGAAACCATGACATGTCAACTGGGACAACGCATATATGCATCATATATCTTTTGATCGGATAGATAGAGGGAGGGATGGGTGGTGGGGAGTTGGCGGCGCCGGAAAGAGGAGAGGGATGGGTGGTAGTATTGCATAGGGTGGGTTGGTTTTTCAAAAAATTTCTGTAGAGGTATAATTGATACCTATATCGATCGAGCAGAACTATGCGTCATAAAAATGGAAACGACGAGTCTCATGTGATATTTGGATCATTGTTTGCCTAGGCGTGGGTTACAAAAAAAGGCCCAAAAGACTAGAAACGCGTCCATAGGCCTGAAAAAGTCTAGTGGATGGGGCGAGGCTTGAGTGGCGCAAGGCCTGAGTGGGCCTTGGTGCATTGAATGTGCAAGGCTAAGGATAGTTTAGTCTCAGCACTAATAGGAGGCCCAAGCCTAGGGATCTAGGGCTTCGTTGTAAGGGAGTCTTGGAGGCCTACACCTGGGGGACGCCCTGGGGAGGGAGGCGCTCTGAAGATGACCCGGTACCGATGTCGGCCTAGAATTTCACTAGCAATACAATGTAGTCTAGCTCTTACTCTCTTTCTCTTCCTTTCTTATATTTTTCTTCAATATAATGAATTTCTGCTGAGAATGTTATGATCACTAGCAACTTAGCAAGACCATTAGCCAATCTACTTAATTTGCTCCCTGTAAATGGTTAATTGAGAAAACAAATCCCATATTGGAAATATAGGTGAGGCTTTGCATATATAGTGACTTATAAAGATTAATTTGGGCTATTTCGCCCATTGTTAATTGGTTTTGAGATCGATGACGCCTAGATTTCTTCAAGGTATGAGAGCAGGCTCAATCCTTTTGGAAAATGCAAAATAATAATAGTTTTATTATTAACAACTGATTTCAACTACACAAATATGAATCTCACTACATCACACAGAATGAAACTAATAAAACAAGCACATGCATCCACCTACAAAGCTCATATATGCTATTCTAAACACACTCTTTAGTTTTCTTTTGGTTCAAATCTCTCGTACACTCACTTTAAGGAAACCTGAGTATGCTACTTTTACCTCCAAGGTGATGGAAAATGCATGATGGGTGGAATCGGGGAGCATACGACGAAAGACAGACTTCCTTTGGTGTTGATGCTTAAGTGGCAGAGATGATGGAGAATACTGTTTGTATGAGAGTGAATATGACGAGAAAACCAGCTGCAATGACAGAGATAGTTGCCCAAGGTGTGTTGAAATAATTTTGTCTCAAATTTGCCCTCCATTTGTGCCACGTCAAACTGCTGTACTTGTTCAGGTCTTCACGAAGAGTACTATAATGGAAGTTATGGCAATGAATAACGACCCCATTGCCAATGCTGTTAATCATAGTAGATACCACACTACTGTCACCTAGCATATTTTCAAAAATGCCACACTTAACAAGCAACTCCACATCTCTTGGGGTGTTCACAAACTGATCCATAAGGATAGGATAATCACTTAAGTACTTATCCATGTACCGCCCATGGCATTGTTCGAAGGCAACCATATTTCTCATTATAGACTCTGTTGAATCATCTATTTCCCATTTTGGGATTTCCAGAATCCCATCATTGAAATGTATGTTTAATAAGCTTTCATTTGACATCACCTTAAACTTAACTCATGCTCGATGTAGCTCTGTCACGCTGGCTTTGTTTACAACTTTGCATGGTCGGATAGCTGGTGATTTCCATAATGGTGCTGCATATAACATTCTTAAAAGATCAACAATATGCTCTACTTTTACTCCAAAGAACATATTCTCTGAAAATTGTCTCCCGTTCCCTCTATATCCCTAATTAGATTATAAACTTTCAAGAAATGGTAAGAAAGACGAAGTATTGAAAGTGTCTCAGAATTAGAGTTAAGAAGATCCTCAAGAATGAAGAATGGCAACTGATTTTCAAGCAACAACATGTCAGGCCTTAGATCAAATATCATATTTGGTCTTCTGAATATGCAATCATTTTCATCTGGAAAATCTTTGTACCAGCTGATAAGATGAATATTATACTACATGTATATACCTCTTTCACTTAGTTTTTGTGCCATTTTGTTAGAAGATTGTAAGTGTTTTTGATACTTTCTCACATTTTCTGTCTCAGGAGCAGCATAAGGGCATTTGGTGAAAATATATGCAAACAGAGGAATTTTTGAGTAAAGTCGGTTGGAGATGAAAGAACACATCTTGAAGTTCATTGTGTGATTTTTGTAGATATTTCCACCCAGCCAATTAATACAGTTTTTCAAGTGAAGTCAGCCCAAACTCCAGACCGGACAGATTGGACCTCCGAAGCTTGCGGGTGAAGAAAGTCCATTCTAAAAGCATTATTCAAAGAAACTTCCTTCTTGACCTTGGAAGCTGACGTCCATACCTTTCTAACGCTATCTGATTCATCAAATTCGAAGATGATTTGGTCATCCAACGATCAAAGGCGGTGCACTGCTGTGATGTCCAACTAAGAATAGGAAAGTTTAAATTAGTAACTTATTATTTTAAGTTTCCCTCTCTGCCAAGGATTGTTTGGACGGTCTGGAAGTCCCTATGGAGTTAGGATTCTGTTTTCAAAAACCTATAAGAGGGATGCCCTAGTAAAAAAGGAAGGGGACGAAGAGAGGAAGGAATTCTGAGCAGCTGCGTGCAACAGGGGACATTCAGCCTCTGTATTTGCTGTCAAGGGTGTCTTTACTTTCTTATGTTTATTTTTGTTTAATATGACTATGCAGAACTAATCCCTTTGCTAGGGTGAGGCCGTGAGCCTTAACATGAATACGTAGAGTTTTCTTTCGGTTGCTTAAGTGTGGTCGATCCATGTTTACTTTGATATTTTCAATCACTGATTTTATACTATCTTTGTGTCTTGATGATTGATCATCATTAGGGTGTTTAGAAAAGTGATTTGATGCAATTTTGAATGAATATCACATTAAAAATTGGCCATAGCTTCTTGTGATTGAGAATTGTAATTTCTCTTAAGGCGAATGTCACGCTCTTAAGGATTGCATGGGTTATCAAAAGGTTTTCACAGAGTTTAATGAATCACTCATATTAAAATTTGATCTAAATGTCATGGACGAATTGCATGTTGTGGAATACGTTTTAGCTCGAATGTCACGAGTAAAGCTTACATAAGGGAAACCGAACCTTCAAAGTGGCTTGTGTTCCATCACTTAAGTAATTGAGAGAAATACGTAGGATTGTTAACGGTGAAGGTCGAACCTTAGTGTTTTGTCAATTTGATTTTCTTAAGCTGTTCTCGCTATCTCTTATTGCTATTTTTTGCGTGTTTTGTTAGGTCATTAGTCTATAAATCAATTCCCCATTTTAGATACTTTGTTTACATCACGTAGGTTAGGATTTTAGTCTTGTTAATTTAGTCCAGTTTATAAAGTTAACTGAGTTAAATACCCCAAAACTCATCAACTGTTTATACCAGTCCCTGAGGAGATCGACCTTGCTTGAGTCGTTCTGTACTACAATAACCTTGTTCTCTTGCAAGTATTTTGTATGGTTTGACCTTTGTTTTGCAGGTGGTAAAATCATTATCAAGAAATTGGCGCCGTTGCCGGGGACTGTGCCAACAGTTCCCGAGTTTTTGTGTTTATTTTGCTTAGTTAGCTAATTACTCGTTACATTCTAAAAAAAAATAATTAAAAAAAAAAAATTTGCTGTTTAGTTGGTTCTTTTATTGTTGTATTTTGTGTTCTTTATTTGTGACATATTATTTTGGTTGTATCTTCAGGTTATAGGTAGTATATGGTGATTGGAACAAGGTCCCAGAATCAAACTATTGCTGCCTACGACCCTGAACCAGAGAGAACTGCAAGGAAGTTAGCTAGAGAAAGATATTTAGCACAAGATTCCAGCCTACGTGATACTTCTCTTGCCGATCTGTTTCGTGAATCTGAGAATAGTATATCTATTGTCAAACCATCTTCATTGCCATCGTCACAGAGACCACTTGTCTTAGCTATGGCTCTTGCTTTACCTGCGGCAGGACAACCTTTGAGGAATTCATTGGCAGCAAGAGCCAATGCACTGCCAAGATGCATCACCTATCCAGCTGTGGAGGACGACACCACCTTTGAAATCAAGCCTCACATCCTCAACATCTTGCCCTCGTTCCATGGTTTGCCAAACAGCGATCCTAACATGCATCTGGCTGACTTCCTTGAAGCGTGTGACAATACCATAATCAGGGGTTTCTCGTCTGAAGCTATCAAGTTACGCCTTTTTCCGTTCTCCTTAAAGGACAAGGCCAAGACGTGGCTACATTCACTCCCTGCAAATAGTATTACAACGTGGGCACAACTGCAAGATAAGTTTCTCAACAAGTTTTTCCCTTCTTCCAAGACTCTTGTGCTTAAGAAAGAAATATTAGCCTTTGCCCAAAAACCGAATGAGTCGTTCCATGAAGCATGGGAAAGGTACAATGAACTTTACGTCAAATGCCCTTACGCTGGGTTTGATGCTGACCTTCAAATGAACATCTTTTACGACGGTCTCAATGCAATCACCAAGAGCCGAGTTAATGCATCCGCTGGAGGGTCTCTAATGTCTAAATCAGCAAGGGAAGCTTTTGAGTTGTATGATATGATGGCATCTGAATCCCAACAATGGACAGAAGAACAAACCCAAAAAAGAGGAGTTTTTGAAATGTCTCAAGGTTCTCCTCATGTTTCTGCCCAAATTGCTAAGTTAGAAAAGACGTTCAACGCAAAGATTGATGCGTTATTGCAGGCTTCTTCAATACCAAGTCCACAACAGTCATGTGCCATATGTAGTGAACCAACTCATGACGTTACACAGTGCCCCAACAAAGACAGTTTCCCAGAGCTTGTGCAAGAGCATGTCAACATGATGAATAATTATAATAGGCCTAGGAACGACCCCTTCTCCAATACATATAACCCTGGGTGGAAGAACCATCCCAATTTTGGTTGGGGTGGCAACCAACAAGGCCGGACATATCATCAACAACCATATCAACAAGCAGCCGTGCCTCCCAAGCCTTCCATTGAAGATCAATTGTCAAAATTCATGGAGGCTACCCAAAAATATATAGAGAGCAATGCACAAGATATGCAAAATGTGAAGGCATCCATTAAAAACCTGGAGCAGCAGGTTGGGCAGCTAGCCCACCAAAACAGTGAGAGAGAAAAGGGACGATTTCCTAGCTAACCCGTGCCAAATCCGAGAGGCCAAGAGCACTGCAAAGTCGTCAGGACATTAAGGAATGGGAAGAGCTATGACAATAGACATAGGGACTTGAATAATGAAGATTCAGAAGAGGAGGAACTCTTGGAAGAAGTGCCAGTTAGCTTGCCAAAGGCCACTGCCATGCCAAATCAAGAACCTAGTTACAGCAATGATATCCCAACCCGACCAGCAGTAGAGGATGCCAAAGCCCAGGCACGGCCAGGCCACATTCTGCAAGTTTCTAGCACCCTTTTTGCACCAAGTGACAGCCCAGTTTACGTGCCACCACTGCCATTTCCTCAAAGGCAGCAACAACGTTCCAAGGACCAACAAGCCATAGAGTTCATGAAGACTTTAGCTAAGGTCCAGATCAATTTACCCCTGCTGGATGCAATAAAACAAATTCCATCTTATGCCAAGTTCCTCAAGGAGTTGTGTGCCAACAAAAAGAAATTTTTAGAATATGAGAAGGTGATTTTGACAGAGCAGTGCAGTGCAGTCCTTCTTCATAAGCTTCCACCTAAGAAGAAAGACCTAGGGAGCTTCACTATATCTTGCACAATTAGTAATCTTGAACTTCAAAAAGTTCTAATTGACCATGGCGCTAGCATTAACCTTATGCCTTACTCTGTATTTAAAAAGCTAGGGAAAGGAGAGCTGAAACCTACCTCAGTTAGTTTGCAGTTGGCGGACAGATCTGTCACTTACCCAATGGGCATAATCGAAGATCTCATTATTAAGGTGGATAAATTTTATATCCCAGCTGACTTTATAGTGCTTGACATGGTAGAGGATGATGACATCCCTCTCATTCTGGGCCGACCCTTCATGGCCACTGCCCGGACACTTATTGATGTTGAAGCGGGCACTTTGACATTCAGAATACAGGACCAGTCAGTTGTATATAAGTTGTACGAGGCTGCCAAACTCCCATCTGAGCTTGAAGAGTGTTTTCGTGTTGATGTCTTGGATGGGATAGTACATGCCCATTTTGTTTCAAGATCTTCTTAAGATGAGTTACAAAACTGCCTTACCAGCCATGATGCTAGTTTAGACATGGAAGACGAAGTCGTGGATCTCATTGCTGCTCTAGACAAAGCACCACTTCAGTACCCAAAGTGGCGACATGTGTATGAGAGTCTTGGAACACCTAAGTCAGCCCTCCCTCCTTCCATTGAGCAAGCTCCCAAACTGGAGTTCAAACCATTGCCATGCCATCTCAAGTATGCTCACTTAGGGTTGAATGATACTTTACCTGTCATTATTGTTGCTGATCTTAATGATACTAAGGAAGAAAAATTGCTAAGGGTGCTGCGCAAGTATCAAGGTGCGATTGGGTGGACTATCGCTGACATCAAGGGCATTAGTCCGTCCATGTGTATGCATAGGATTTTGATGGAGGACAAAACCAAGCCCACTATTGAAGCTCAAAGACGTCTGAATCCTATTATGAAGGAAGTTGTCAGGGCTGAGGTGATGAAACTACTAGATGCAGGCATTATTTATCCTATATCTGACAGCAGGTGGGTGAGCCCTACCCAAGTGGTGCCAAAGAAATCTGGCATTACTGTGATCAAGAATGACAGCAATGAACTCGTGCCTACAAGAATGACCACCGGATGGCGAGTTTGTAATGATTATAGGAAGCTCAATGCTGCTACTAGGAAGGACCATTTTCCTTTGCCTTTTATTGATCAGATGCTCGAAAGGTTAGCTGGGCATTCACATTATTGTTTTCTTGATGGTTACTCAGGTTATAATCAAATTCCCATTGCCCCGGAGGACCAAGAAAAGACCACGTTCACGTGCCCTTTTGGCACCTTTGCTTATAGGTGTATGCCTTTTGGTTTGTGCAACGCCCCGGCCACTTTTCAACGGTGTATGATGAGTATCTTCTCAGACATGGTTGAGAGAATCATTGAGGTTTTTATGGATGATTTTTCAGTATTTGGCGATTCTTTTGATATATGCTTAGATAATTTATCTTTGGTTTTGGCAAGATGCAGGGACACTAACCTTGTTTTGAACTGGGAGAAGTGTCATTTTATGGTTAAACAGGGTATTGTGTTAGGACATTTAGTCTCAAGTAAGGGAATTGAGGTGGACAAAGCCAAAGTTGATGTGATAGCCAAACTGCCGCCACCTGCCTCTGTGAAGGATGTGAGGTCCTTCCTTGGACATGCTGGGTTCTATAGGAGGTTTATTAAGGACTTCTCCAAGCTCAGCCGGCCTTTATGCAACCTCCTTGCAAAGGACGTCTCATTTGCGTTTGACAGAGCATGCCTTGATGCCTTTAATGCATTGAAACAACTTCTTATTTCAGCCCCCATCATTACAGCCCCGGATTGGAGTTTGCCCTTTGAGCTTATGTGCGATGCCTCCGACTATGCTGTAGGTGCTGTCCTTGGTCAGCGACGAGACAAGCTCCCCCATGTTATATATTATGCCAGCCGCACCTTAAATGATGCTCAACTAAATTATGCTACTACGGAGAAAGAATTACTTGCGGTGATTTTTGCTCTTGAGAAGTTTATATCTTACCTAATTGGTGCTAAGGTCATCGTATATTCCGATCATTCTGATCTCAAGTATCTATTGTCTAAAAAGGATGCCAAGCCAAGATTGATTAGATGGGTCTTACTTCTGTAAGAATTTGATTTGGAGATCCGAGATAAAAAATGGAAGTGAAAATGTGGTGGCAGATCACCTCTCTCGGATTGTCAATCCAAGCAATGAAGAGGAGGATTTACTTCCACTCCACGAAAGTTTTCCGGATGAGCAGCTTTTCAGTATCTCCCACCATGTGCCATGGTATGCAGACATTGTAAATTATTTGGCGTGTGGAGTTGTTCCTCAAGAATTCAGTTCTCAACAGAAAAAGAAGNAAAGAAGTTCTTCCACAGTCAAATTCTATTATTGGGATGAGCCCTATCTCTATAAGCATTGTGCAGATCAAATCATTAGAAGATGTGTACCCATGGAAGAGCAAGAGAGCATTTTGAAGTTTGCGCATCACTATGCATGTGGGGGGCATTTCTGCCCAAGAAAGACAGCAGCCAAAATATTGCAGAGTGGCTTCTTTTGGCCGTCTCTTTTTAAGGATGCGTATACTCCGACTATGCTGTAGGTGCTGTCCTTGGTCAGCGACGAGACAAGCTCCCCCATGTTATATATTATGCCAGCTGCACCTTAAATGATGCTCAACTAAATTATGCTACTACGGAGAAAGAATTACTTGCGGTGATTTTTACTCTTGAGAAGTTTATATCTTACCTAATTGGTGCTAAGGTCATCGTATATCCCGATCATTCTGATCTCAAGTATCTATTGTCTAAAAAGGATGCCAAGCCAAGATTGATTAGATGGGTCTTACTTCTGTAAGAATTTGATTTGGAGATCCGAGATAAAAAAGGGAAGTGAAAATGTGGTGGCAGATCACCTCTCTCGGATTGTCAATCCAAGCAATGAAGAGGAGGATTTACTTCCACTCCACGAAAGTTTTCCGGATGAGCAGCTTTTCAGTATCTCCCACCATGTGCCATGGTTTGCAGACATTGTAAATTATTTGGCGTGTGGAGTTGTTCCTCAAGAATTCAGTTCTCAACAGAAAAAGAAGTTCCTTCCACAGTCAAATTCTATTATTGGGATGAGCCCTATCTCTATAAGCATTGTGCAGATCAAATCATTAGAAGATGTGTACCCATGGAAGAGCAAGAGAGCATTTTGAAGTTTGCGCATCACTATGCATGTGGGGGGCATTTCTGCCCAAGAAAGACAGCAGCCAAAATATTGCAGAGTGGCTTCTTTTGGCCGTCTCTTTTTAAGGATGCGTATACTTGGTGTCGTGCATGTGATAAGTGTCAAAGAGTTGGCAATCTATCTCAAAGAAATGAGATGCCCCAGCAGAGTATTTTGGTGATTGAATTGTTCGATGTGTGGGGCATTGATTTCATGGGGCCTTTCCCCTCTTCACATGGCAATCTGTACATTTTAGTCGCTGTGGACTACGTTTCTAAGTGGGTGGAGGCAATAGCTTCTCCAACGTGCAAAAGTTCTGTGGTGTTGGGTTTCCTGCAGAACACCATTTTCCCACGGTTTGGAGTTCCTCGTGCTGTCATTAGTGATGAGGGGAAGCATTTCTTAAACCGCACCATCACTGCCCTTTTTGCCAAATATCATATAACTCATCGAGTCGCCACTGCTTACCATCCACAGACATCTGGACAAGCTGAGGTATCTAATAGAGAGCTTAAGAGAATTCTCGAGAAAACGGTGAGCTCTTCTCGAAAAGACTGGAGTTTAAAGCTTAATGATGCTCTGTAGGCCTACAGGACAGCATATAAGACACCAATTGGGATGTCTCCTTTTCGTTTGGTGTATGGAAAAGCCTGCCATCTGCCTATGGAACTTGAGCACAAGGCATATTGGGCTATTAAGCAGCTAAATTTTGACTCCCAAGCAGCAGGAGAGAAGAGGAAGTTGCAGTTGAATGAACTTGAAGAAATAAGTAATGAGGCCTATGAGAATGCAAAGATTTACAAGGATAAGACCAAGAAGTTTCATGATGCTCACATTCTTCGTAAAGAGTTTCATCCCGGCCAGAAAGTTTTGCTTTTTAATTCAAGGCTGAAGCTTTTTCCAGGAAAGCTCATATCACGTTGGAATGGTCCATACCTTGTCACTCAAATTTATCCTCATGGAGCTGTAGATATACAAAATATGCATACTGGTTCTGTGTTCAAAGTCAATGGACACCGCCTGAAGCTTTACAAGGAATCCCCATATGATCTTGCTAAGGAATCACTCTCTTTGACATAACCTGCTAACTGAGCCACATTGCCTTCAGCAATGTCTAGCTATAGACATTAAATCAAGCGCTTCTTGGGAGGAAACCCAAGCACCTATCTTTTCTTTTTATTTCTAGTGATTTTCTGCTTATTTTATGTATTCTTTTGCATCTAAGTTCTAATTCTGGTATCTTGTTGTAGGTACAGTTGTTACGAGCTCTCCAGCAAATTCCTAAGTCTTATTGTGGACTAGCGAAGTGACTTTCATACTCACATGACCGAGAACAAATGTTAAGTACCAGCTGAGACGCCAAAAGCCTACACTTTGGGGGTTGAGGCACCCAAATTTTGCATTAAGGCCTTTAGAGTAGCCCCCCCCCCCTGAACATGAGCTTCTATATGTCCAATATGATGTGTAAGAGTGAATTTTGCAAGGAACATCATAGAGGAAGTCCATCTTGGGTAGCTGTTTTATTAGGAGTAGTTTTGAAATTCCCATGTGCCCAAGTTCAATTTCTCAGTTATTTTTGGCTAAGGAATGGTTCCTCCAGGTCAGTTGTGACCCTACGAAGCTGTTTTGGGTGCTGTTTTGGACTAAAGCACATGGCATTACAATTTTGCCTTTTTGGCCTCATTTTGGTCATTTTCTAATTCCGAGCCTTATGCGAATTATGGTGTTTTTGGTGGGAATCTGGTGCTAGAGACATGTTTAATGTGGGTATTATGATGTTTAGGAAAAAGTTTGGGGGTGCCTTTGGCCCTAAATTGTGAATTGGGGTGCTGAGAGGTTCATTTTTTGGCACAAACTGTTGCTGCTGTTTTTTCCAGGTGTTCTTCAGCTTTCCGTCACTAAAAACCTTTTGCAGGGGCTGTTCATCAGATTTTTCGTTGCAAAAAGGATTCTGCCAACCCTTTAGCAGCGGTTTTCTGGAAAACAACACCGTCGCTAAAAGCTCCCACAAACGGAAAAAAAAAAAAAAAAAACGCTGCTGCCTACATTCCTCCTATCTCGGGTCTGGGCATCCTTTTGCTTCATCTCCCCTCCACTTTTTGCAGCTCTTTGTCCCACACATATCCACCATCATTCTCACCTTCCTCATTCAATTCCTCCACACGCTGGAGCCAAAATGGGTGTGTCCTCTTCCTTTTGCTTATTTTCTTTTTCCTGCCCTCTCTATATTTTGCATTATTTGTTTTTCTTCTTTTTATCATTGAGGACAATGCTTGGATACAGTTTGGGGGTGGAAAATATTGGTTGTTACATGTGTTTCAATTTTCTTTTGCTTAGAGACAAAAATTAATTTTATGAACCATATGACTAAAGCAAGAAATTGATGAGTTAGATAAGGCTGAATTGTTACATACATATTTGTGGAGACTTTTAATACCCTGTGAGCTTTTGCAACCATTCTTTATTTTTGAGGGATAGGGATTACAAATCAACTCTATTTTTCTTTCTGTGCTCATTACTGATATATAGATGATCTCATTATCTTTCTTTGGATCAATTGCCATGAATACCACAAATATGAACCTTTGCATCTTAACAGGGCTTGTCATGAAATTATCATTTTGCTGTTAGGAAAGGATAGTAGGCCATTTTTGGAACATTTGCTAGCCTTTCAAGCCAACCTTAATACAATTTTATCCTTAGTCACCCAGTTGAGCCGTAAAATAAAGCCTTTCCTTTGTTAAACCTTTTTATCCATGCCAATCCTCAAGTTTGGGGGAAACCACCCTCCCATTATATTATCCTACCCTATCTAAGGAGTTGTACAGGCTCACTTATGGTTAAAAGAAAAGAAAGAGAATTTGCGCGAGGCTTGAAAAGAAAAATGTGTTGTGAAAGATCAAGAAGTCAAAGAATACATCTATGCCGTACCTCTCCTTTAAAAAAAAAAGAAAAAAAAAAGAGAAAAAAAAAAGAAAGAAGAAATAGGGGTGTATGTGTGTGAAATTCATAAAGTTGAAAGTTCAAAAAGCTAGTCTTTGCCGCAAAGTTCAAAAATGCCAAAGAACCATGAGTTTGTTTTCTATCACTTCCTTAGATCTTTGTTTTTGCTTTATCCTTCATTCCTGAAACCTTCACCCTCAGCTGTACATTACAACCTAAAAGAAAAAAAGTCCTAACTAGATCTTAAGAGCAATATGGTATGATTATGGGGAGTTAGTTGGGATCTGGTTCAAATTCATGGTAATTGGTATCCTTTCATGAGATCATAATTTCAATTTCCACTTTAGTTCGTTTTTCATGATATATATGTGAGATTTAGTTTTCTTATCTACATCAATCTACTCACATATGTTTGAGAGAGATCTTTAACCAACTTCTGAGTGCTTTTATTTTGAGAGAAACACCTGTTAGAATTCGAAGTTGAAGCTAAGAGTTATATGACATTTTGAGTCTTATTTGGCTTTGAAATGGGTTGTGGAAGTTGTTGGTTTGTTCTTTATAAAACCTCTGAGTTGGGAATTGAAGCAAGCTAATCTCTAATTGTTTTAAAGGTGACATAAGTTTCTGGGACTAATGAAGGAGTAAAATCCGTTTTCTAAAGCTTGTGTGTCTGTTCTTTGCTTTTTATTTTGCTTGAGGACCAGCAAAAATCTAAGTTTGGGGGTGTTTGATAAGATGAATATTATACTACATGTATATACCTCTTTCACTTAGTTTTTGTGCCATTTTGTTAGAAGATTGTAAGTGTTTTTGATACTTTCTCACATTTTCTGTCTCAGGAGCAGCATAAGGGCATTTGGTGAAAATATATGCAAACAGAGGAATTTTTGAGTAAAGTCGGTTGGAGATGAAAGAACACATCTTGAAGTTCATTGTGTGATTTTTGTAGATTTTTCCACCCAGCCAATTAATACAGTTTTTCAAGTGAAGTCAGCCCAAACTCCAGACCGGACAGATTGGACCTCCGAAGCTTGCGGGTGAAGAAAGTCCATTCTAAAAGCATTATTCAAAGAAACTTCCTTCTTGACCTTGGAAGCTGACGTCCATACCTTTCTAACGCCATCTGATTCATCAAATTCGAAGATGATTTGGTCATCCAACGATCAAAGGCGGTGCACTGCTGTGATGTCCAACTAAGAATAGGAAAGTTTAAATTAGTAACTTATTATTTTAAGTTTCCCTCTCTGCCAAGGATTGTTTGGACGGTCTGGAAGTCCCTATAGAGTTAGGATTCTGTTTTCAAAAACCTATAAGAGGGATGCCCTAGTAAAAAAGGAAGGGGACGAAGAGAGGAAGGAATTCTGAGCAGCTGCGTGCAACAGGGGACATTCAGCCTCTGTATTTGCTGTCAAGGGTGTCTTTACTTTCTTATGTTTATTTTTGTTTAATATGACTATGCAGAACTAATCCCTTTGCTAGGGTGAGGCCGTGAGCCTTAACATGAATACGTAGGGTTTTCTTTCGGTTGCTTAAGTGTGGTCGATCCATGTTTACTTTGATATTTTCAATCACTGATTTTATACTATCTTTGTGTCTTGATGATTGATCATCATTAGGGTGTTTAGAAAAGTGATTTGATGCAATTTTGAATGAATGTCACATTAAAAATTGGCCATAGCTTCTTGTGATTGAGAATTGTAATTTCTCTTAAGGCGAATGTCACGCTCTTAAGGATTGCATGGGTTATCAAAAGGTTTTCACAGAGTTTAATGAATCACTCATATTAAAATTTCATCTAAATGTCATGGACGAATTGCATGTTGTGGTATACGTTTTAGCTCGAATGTCACGAGTAAAGCTTACATAAGGGAAACCGAACCTTCAAAGTGGCTTGTGTTCCATCACTTAAGTAATTGAGAGAAATACGTAGGATTGTTAACGGTGAAGGTCGAACCTTAGTGTTTTGTCAATTTGATTTTCTTAAGCTGTTCTCGCTATCTCTTATTGCTATTTTTTGCGTGTTTTGTTAGGTCATTAGTCTATAAATCAATTCCCCATTTTAGATACTTTGTTTACATCACGTAGGTTAGGATTTTAGTCTTGTTAATTTAGTCCAGTTTATAAAGTTAACTGAGTTAAATACCCCAAAACTCATCAACTGTTTATACCAGTCCCTGAGGAGATCGACCTTGCTTGAGCCGTTCTGTACTACAATAACCTTGTTCTCTTGCAAGTATTTTGTATGGTTTGACCTTTGTTTTGCAGGTGGTAAAATCATTATCACCAGCACCTCAATAAGAATTCAACAGTGAAGGCAGCATCCACCATAATGATTCTTACAAATTCATCACTTGTAAACTCAATGGTTTCTGTATAACAACTGCGCAATTTTGCTTCTTGATTTTTTATTTTCACTATATAATCCTTCAAGCTTACCCCAGTCCGAAGTGTAAAATTTCGTAGGTACCTCTTTTTGTGTTCTTCCATGGCTTTTAATTCTTTCTTGCCATGATGAAGTGGGCCTATTGAGATTGCCCGAGGTGTGTATGCACTTACACATACACGTCGTAGTTGCGGAGGAACTGTGTAGATACAACGCAAAGAGGACACGGGAGACAAGCTATCTAGCTCCTTGCTCATCGAAATTTCTAATGGAATGTCTGGGTTTTCTATATATGCCATTCGAAGCCGCTTGATTGCTTCCTTGCATTTTCCTGTTGATGTGTGGTTATTAATTGTGATTGTAATAGAGATGATGATGATAATGATGATGAGTATAGATTAATAGAACCACAATCATCAAATATCAATTATTTCATAATTAAACTTTCCACGATGCTCTGGCCAAATATTAAAAAATAAAAATGTACATCACAAAATGCCAAATCAAAAACTTTACTATATTTCTTTCTTTATTTCCCTCCCAGATTTTTCCACATTTTCCATTTCAAAATCTTACAAGTTTTTGGTCTTTTTTCTCTTTTGGGCTGGTTGTTGCCTTTGGCTTCATGTAAGTGTGTGAGAACGTGCATGGAGTACTACTGTCCCACATTTGAAAAGTATAACCTTGTTTTGTGGCTTATAATGGTCTTGGGCTACTCCTCGGTCCTATTACCAATTGGTTTTGAAATGAATGCTTAGATTTTTTCATGATATCAGAGCAAGTTCTACGTACTATAGTAGATAGTAGATATATTCATGTGATGACAAGCACATACAAATGTAAATGTGAGATGCTCATTGTATGCAATCTACCAATTATAGGTAATCCTTGGTAAAAACTTACCTATTAATTAACATCCAATCAAAACATAGCAAGACAAACCAAAAATCCATTAAAGAATAAGAAAAATATAATAATATATATTATAATAGAGTGTATTTTATTTTCTCTACAAAATAAAAAAAATGTTATAAGTACATGATGTACGTTCATCTAATAGACGAATTTTGATCACCAGTGAGCACTTATTACACTCAACAGTGAATTTTCTACAATGATTTAACGGGTTGTTAATTTTTGCACTTAAAAATTCAATCTAATGGTGATTTTACTTTGTTTAAATTTATACAATGATTTAATGGGTTGTTAGTTTTTAGTTTTGTTTTATCGAGTCCCTTCTTCTTTTTAGAGAAGGCTTGTCTAGAATTTTTCTCTGACTTTTCGTCAATAGCAATGAACTCTAACCATTTTTTTGTTGGTGTGTTTTCAGCTGTTTTTTTAAGTCAATGGTGCTTTCGATCCCATTTTGGGGTAGCGTTTGTTCGTGATCACAAGGAGAGGTTGTGGTGGTTATGGCCCTCCTTCTTGGTCGGATTGCTTCCTCCCAACAAGTACTAGAGATTGGTATTTTTGTACGAGATTCAGTTTGTCTTAGGTGCTGGTTTTCTTCTATTCTCTTGGAGTTCAATCAATTTCAGAAGATAAAGGAAGATTTGGCCCCTCACGAGCACCTTTTGGAGGAGGCTAAGAGAGTTTTGGTTTCAATTGTTTAAGGTTTGTTGTAGTTATGAGTCTATAATTGTGGGACGACACATGTTCTTGCTTATTTTGGTTTACTTTTTGCATATCTTATTAGTTGGGTATGCGAAGCTCTTGTATGGCTTCAATAGCAGCTTCAATGATTGTAACTCTGTTTAGTTTCTATTCAATAAGGTTTTTTCAAGGCTAAAGTATATTTACATCCATCAACTATAGGATCCATTTTAAGTTGGTCCACGAATTATAAAATATTTCAAATTTCCCCATTAACTATAGGGTTCATTTCAAGTTGGTACACGAACTATAAAACATTTCAAATTTCTCCATTAACTATAGGGTTTATTTCAAGTTGGTTCACGAACTAACAAAAAACATACAGAATGGTAGACGAAACTGGGTTGACAAAAAAACCGGACCGAACCGTATTATTTATACATATTTATATATTTTTTTATTTATTATATAAAAGTTATATATTTTGAATAAAAAAGGTATAAAGTGTTTTTTTGCACATGCTTGGCTTGGACCCATGACCACTTTAGGAGAGTCAAAGTAGAAATTTCCACTACACCAACCACTTATGATATTTAAGTACGTGCAATATATTTATAGACATACTGATACTTGAAATATAATAATTTATAAAATTATAATTGGTATTCTACACCATAACCTTATACCCTAAATCATAAAGTCTGAAACCTTATACCTTAAAAATTAACTTTATACTCTAATAATTTTAGTATGTAAACTATAAATTATAGTTTTGGACTTTTAGATGTCTGATGGCCCGGGGGTCCATACAACCAATTAACACTTTGAATAAAAAATGAAGAAAAAGTTGTCCGTAGTGGGACGTCCGTGAATGCATGGTACTTAGTTTCCCTTGAATGCATTTGCCATAGCCGCGCCCTGAATGCATGGTACTTAGCTTCCCTTGAATGCATGGGGCGGATGTGGGCAGGGTCGGATGTCGGATGGCCCGGGGGTCCATACAGCCAATTAACACTTTGAATAAAAATGAAGAAAAAATGTGTCCGTGGTAGGACTTGTATTTATTGAAAGCGATAACATAGATAAAATTGAAAAAAAGTCCCCGGGGGGTACAACATTTGTCTACTTGTAAAAGTAGCGGAGCTGCTCGGCGTGCCAAGGGTGGCCGAGTTCCTTGCCGGTTGTGGCGCGGAGCCGATATGTGCCTGGGCGGATGACTTCAATAATTTCATACGGTCCTTCCCAATTAGGTTTCAGAGCACCCGTTTTGGCCAAGGTAGTGCTACGCAGAACCCAGTCCCCCACTCGGAAGTGGCAAGGCTTAACTTTAGAATTGTAGTATCGAGTGGCCCGTTGCTGGTAGGCATACTTGTGGAGCTCAGCCTGGGCCCGATGCTCTTCAGCTAAGTCGAGACTGAGGGCTAGCTGGTCAGCATTGTTCTCGGGCTGAAATGTGTCGAGGCGGTAAGAGGCAAGCCCGACCTCAACTGGGATGACGGCTTCAGAAGCAAAGGCCAAAGAAAAGGGGGTTTCCCCGGTCGAGGATCGACAAGTCGTCCGGTAGGACCATAAGACTTCGGGTAGGAGGTCAGGCCACTTTCCCTTCTTTGCATCAAGTTTGGTCTTCAAGGTATGTTTAATGGTCTTGTTGACTGCCTCGACCTGCCCGTTGGCCTGAGGATGACCAGGAGAGGCAAAGAAAACCTTGATGTTGAAGGCGGAGCAAAATGACTTGAACTCTTTGTTGTCGAACTGCTTGCCATTGTCAGTGATAATGGCGTAAGGGAGACCAAAGCGGCAAATTATGTTCTTCCATACAAAGCTCTTGATGGTCTGGGTGGTTGCCTTTGCCAAGGGCTCGGCCTCTGCCCACTTAGTGAAGTAGTCCACTGCGACTACTGCCATTTTGACCTTGCCCTTCCCCTCAGTCATTGGTCCGATTAAGTCAATGCCCCATTGGGCAAAGGGCCAAGGACTGTTCATGGTAGTTAGGGGCTCGGGTGGTTGGTGCGGAAAAGTTGCAAATTTTTGGCACTTTATGCATTTCTGGGTGAGCTTCCTTGCATCAGCGCGGAGGGTCGGCCAATAATAGCCTTGGCGGATGGCCTTGTGGGCTAAAGAGTGGGCCCCTGCATGATTGCCACAGACCCCTTCATGGATTTCCCGTAGGATGTAGTCGCCTTGTTCGGGGGTAAGGCAGCGCAAGTATGGCAGGGAGAAGCCCCGCTTGTATAACTTGTCGTTAATGATGGTGTACCGGGAAGCTCTATGGCGAAGGCGCCGAGCCTCAGCCTTGTCCGTGGGTGGGTTCCCATGCTTAAGAAATGCAAGGAGAGGGTCCATCCAACTAGCTTGTTGCGCAGACTGGCAGACTTCCATAACATCAATGCTGCGCTGAGGTAAGAACTCAACTGGGACAGACCTCCCAGGTTCATGGTCAACTGCCGAGGCAAGGCGAGCTAGGGCATCCGCCCTTTCATTGTCTGCCCTAGGGATTTGTATAAGCTGGTATGCTGAGAATTGATTGAGTAAGCTTTGAACTTTGGTGAAGTAGGCGGTCATGCGCTCACCCTTGGTCTGGTATTCCTGCGTGACCTGGTTCACCACAAGTTGAGAATCGCTGTAGATTCGGAGTTGCTCCACGTCCATATGCAGTGCCAAAGATAAGCCGGCAATGAGGGCCTCATATTCAGCCTCATTGTTAGATGCCTGGAAGCCGAATCGAAGAGCATACTCAATGGTCGTCTGGTCAGGGGCGATCAAAACAATTCCGGCTCCACTGTCCTGTTGATTAGAAGACCCATCAACATATAAAGACCAGATTGGGCGATCCGGCCTGATTGCCGGAGTAGAAGAAGTTGGTGGATCGGTGGTCGACACAATGGCGGAGGAGGGCTCGGCCTCGGGTAGGAATGTAGACTCTGAAATGAAGTCTGCAATGGCTTGTCCCTTGATTGCGGGCCGTGGGCGGTAGGAAATGTCAAATTCGCTCAGTTCAATGGACCATTTGATAAGTCGGCCAGAGACCTCAGGCCGCTGCAATACTTGCCTAAGTGGTTGATTGGTGAGAACCACGATAGGATGAGCCTGGAAGTATGGGCGGAGGCGCCGGGCTGATGTGACCAAGGCAAGGGCCAATTTTTCTATCTCTGGATATCTGGTCTCAGCATCTTGCAGGGCCTTGCTAGTATAGTACACCGGGTGTTCAACCCTATCCTCAAGTCGAATGAGGACTGAGCTGGTGGCTGTCAGGGAAACGGACAAGTAGAGGAGTAGCTCCTCCCCTGGCTCGGGTTTAGAAAGTAGAGGTGATTTGCCCATGTACTCTTTTAGATCTTGGAAGGCCTTCTCACACTCCGGAGTCCAGTCAATGTATTTTGTCCGAGCCTTAAGGGTTTTGAAGAATGGGGCGCAACGGTCGGTGGCCTTGGATATGAATCGTGTCAAGGCGGCGACCCTGCCCGT
>QANW01000494.1:386019-443987 GCA_003254865.1 Dryas drummondii
GTCGGACTCGGTCAGGTCATCCGTGGTGTAGATTCTATCGGTCTGGATGATATACTGACCTAGGAAGAGCTCTCGGAGCTCGTTGAAGCAATTAACCGAGCCCGGAGGAAGTTGGTAGAACCAGTCCCTTGCACTGCCAGAGAGGGTGGAAGGGAAGATTCGACACTTCGTAATGTCATCAGCACCTTTAGATTCCAGAGCAGATCGGAAACTCATGAGGTGGTCATATGGGTCTTCCTTCCCTGTGTACGGAGTGATTTTGGGAGGTCGGACGTCGCCAACCGGAGGAGTGGATAGGATGCGAGCTGTGAAAGGTCCAGGCAGCTCCCTTGTTTCTAAAGATGGGTGCCCACCCCGACTTCCCCCCTCCACTCTTCTCAAGCGCTCACTGATGTCCATGAGAAGTCGTTGGAGCTGGTCTGGTGGAAGAGAGCCGCTGTTACCGGAGTCAGCGACTTGTTCACTTGTGAAAGTGTCATCTTCTGCGCGGCGCCCAAAGACCTGCTCTTCTCCCCGTCGTCGCTTGGGACGAGGAGCCTGCTCTTCCCCCAAGTCTTGGGGACGCGGGTGGGATTCGTCCCGGTTCGTCCGCTGCTCTTCTCGCCGAGAGCGGTTGTCGTCGAGCAGATGACGACAGTCCCGATAAATGTGGAACTCTTCAGAGCGGGTAGGATGCTCGCCAGATCGAGCCCGGCTGACCGGGTGGACAAGTCTCTTTTGGAAACCTGGGGGTGGATGGCTACCTTGCCCTGCATCCAATTGACGCGGAACATTTTGGTCCCTTCGGGGGGGGTCCCTCCTCTCACCACTCCGGAGAGTGGTGTGTTCGTCTCTGTCATGGGGGTTCCTCCTTTCACCACTCCGGGGAGTGGTATGTTCTTCCCTGTCGCGGAGGAGTCGCTCATACAGCTGTGTTGTACCCTTTTGGAGGTCGAGCTGTTCCTGGGTTCGTTGGAGCTGAGCCTCCAATCTTTGGATGTATGTCTCCTGATCAGATTCGGCAATCTTCTTGCCCCGCTTGTCGCCCAGCGGGGTGTTGTCGACTTGGTCGAGAATAGGACCTCCGTCAGACATTGTGGGGCTCGGAAGCTCGGAAGCTAGGAAGCTAGGAAGCTAGGAAGCTCGGAAGCTAGGAAGCTAGGAAGCTCGGAAGCTAGGAAGCTCGGAAGCTTGGGAGCTCGGAAGCTCGGAAGGTCTTTGCACCTCAACTGAGGGTAGAGAAATCAATGGGGAAAAGTTGTAACTTTCCCACAGACGGCGCCAAACTGTTGATGCCCAAAAATGGTAGAGCAGTCAACGTCGAGTCGAACCACGTAGGCACGTTGACCCACCACTGAGTGGATGACACGTCGAAGTGGAGCAGGAACGGGTAGCTGGGTCCGACTGGTGAGTAATGAGAGAGAATGGTATCCAAAGCACCCTGCGCAAGTACACAAAAGTGAGCGGGAAGGGCACCGGTGTGGTGCCGGCCAAAGCTCCTCCGACGCTCAAGTCAGTGTTCAGAGAGATCTGAGAGCAGAGTGAGTGAATAGTATAATAATGATTTCAGTTGTCCTTTTGTGAACAGAAAGTACCTCTTTTATAGTACCTTTGGAAGAGTGTCAACCAATCCGGTGATGACACGTGTCCCTTGTGATGACTTGCACTGTAGGAGCACCACGTGTCACCGGTCTTGAGGATCCGAGTGAGTTGACACGGGTCGGGGCCTAGGAGGCTGGAGCTTAGAAGGCCGGAGCCTATGGGGCCGGAGCNAGTAATATTTTTAGATTTTTTGCAATGATAATATTTAAATAGAGACCTAAAATAATATCTTAAAAAAAAAGAATTATATATAAAATATATTTAATTTTATAAATTATTATATTTCAAGTATCAATATGTCTATAAATATATTGTATGTACTTAAATTTCATAAGTAGTTAAGTGGTGTAGTGGGAATTCATATTTTGACTCTCTTCACAAGGTCATATATGGATTCAAACCCCAGTGTGTGCAAAACAGAAACCTTACACCTTTTTTATTTAATATATATAACTTTTATATAATATAAAATATATAATAAAATCTATAAATATATATGAATAATCCGGTTCGGTCCAAAAAAAAAAAAAAGACAGAGAAAGGAACTAGGAAGTGGATACGCACCTGCTATGTATCAAAAAAAATACTTTTGTTTGCTTTGGTGGATGACTAGAAAAGCTCAATGCAGATCGATTGCTTGCACCTCTCTGGTAGATGACATAAAAAATTTCCTTATGATAGAAATATATGATGGGGTATATATATGTAAGGACAAGTTGTTTTACAAGTCAAGCAACTCAGAGCTAGGTAGTTGTCTCGCATTTTCTGTTTTTGGATGTTTATGCGCGTCTTTTGACAAAATGAATCACGTACCCATTGCACCCTCAAGCCACAACTAATATAGTAAGGATTTTTCCTTTCAAAAAAATATATATACATAGTAAAGGTTTTCTTCTCCTTGCCTATAACCATTGGGTACTGCTAATGATGTAACAGATTTCATTTATTAAAATTAGGGTCCATTCGAACTCATCTATTAAAAATAAATATCTACCATACATACAAGTACACCATGTGTGACCGAATTTAGAGAATAAATGTGATGTGGTTAACATTATTGATAAACATATGGTGGAGAGAAGTCGGTGCAGGAGAGAAATGCACCAGTGGCAGAACATATGGACCTGGGAGATCTTGCTCTCCACGATTGACTTGTATAAGAGGGACCTCTGATACGTAATAATGTAGATTTTAGATCAAGTTGCACATCACGAAAAAAGAAAATTAACCACACTTACACATGCCATCAATAATTCAATACATGAGCCACTGTTCTTCTGTAGTTCTTTCCTTCCTTCTTTTTTTTCTATTGAGAATATAATCTCACTTCACTAATTTAATTATAGTATTGCATAATAATAAATAGAAATAATTACTCTATACTACATATTTGCTATGGCTTTTAACTTCTAATACCATAATTATTAATATATAACAATCAGGTTAATTTTATTAACAATCAGGTTAGTTTAACTGCGTGTTATTCCGTTAACTCCACCTGAGTGGGCTGCAATTATCATTTATTTCTTATTTTTGGTATTTCTCTTTCTTCTCTCTTTCTCCTCAAGTCTCTCTCTTCTCTTTCCTCTGTTCTCTCTCTTCCTGCGATGTCTCTGAAGATTGGACTCTCGCCTTCCGGTGAGAGTAGCCGGCAGTGTGGGTCCCATCCCCTTCCTCTCTCTTCTCTCTCCCTTCCTCGGCCTCTGATGTCTAGCTCCAAGCAGATCCAACAGATGGTGAGGTTCATTCGATCTTCTCCTTTTGGAGCTTCATCGCATTTCAATGGCAGCGTCAATTTTTGGCTTGGCCGTGCAGGCAGCTTTGGGAGCCCGAACCTGGTTGCCCTGGCTCTCCACCTCCGAGAGCTTATGGGCAAGGGATTTGCGGTTGGATGGAGATTGGGCATGATCACAGCTCGAGGTAGACTCCTACGTTGATTTATTATCAATAGCATGATCTTGATGTTTTTTTTTTTTTAAGCTCAGTTTCTGAAACTGCAAGTAAAAATGTGAAACTGCAATTTCTAGAACTGCAAGTGAACTGAAACTGCAGTTTATTGGAGTTGCAATTACTAACTGCAAGTGAAACTGCAGTTTCTGAAAATTCAAGTGAACTGAAACTGCTGTTTATTGGAGTTGCAAACTTGCACAATTACTAACTGCAAGTGAAATTGCAGTTTATTGGAGTTGCAGACTTGCAATTGCAGTTACTAATTGCAAGTAAAACTGCAGTTTATTTGAGTTACAGACTTGTAGTTGCAGTTACTATAGATGGAACTGTAGAATTGAACCACTTTTTTTCGTTGTTGCTATGGCAGTTGTAGAAAGAAGTTGAACAGTTGTCGGTTTGGTAAAGTTGAAGAAAGAGATCGATTTGGCCAAGAAAAGAAGGAGATCAGTTTTGGGCTATTTGTGTAGTTGGTTTGAATGTGATGCGTTGATGCTGGTATTTTGGAAGGTATCCGCATGTTATGTTTTGGGTTAGTGAAAAGTGTCCGCAAGTTAATAAAAATGAATTGAGTGTTTTTTATTAATATTTGGCTTTGTTAGTACCTTATAATTAAAGGTCCGTTAACATACAGGTATTGATACCTAAATTTATTAACCAAAACCACCTAAAGCCCTTTTCTTACTTTGCGGGCCAACTACCACAATTCTAATATTCTTTTGCGGACACCACACCCACTAGATCCCCGCGCCACAATAAAGCTCATCTGCCAATGCATTGTTTTGACGAAAATAGGGATAACAAAAATCAAAAATACCTGCTGTGTCCTCACCAGCTGCAACATGCCAAAACACCAAGGTCCACCTATTAAAAGCCCAAGACTCGAATACACAGCCCAACCAAACTTTACAAGGCCCACCCTATTACAGAAACCGCCTCTTCCAAATAACTGAATGCAAACTGTTTATCATCTCTACTTTTCCAATATTACGTCAGCAGAACACAAACAATTCATGAACTAAAAATCGAGAACACCACAGCAACTGTTCGTCTGCTCTACTGAATCTGCAGAAAGGTAAGCATAATCCCTTAACTACACCATTCTATGTTTTAGAATAACAGCATTTTTATTTTCATTTTGATCTCTGTCACTTCGAACACTGCTGTTGCAGTTTCAGAAAACCTAAAAATCGAGAACACCACAGCAACTGTTCGTCTGCTCTACTGAATCTGCAGAAAGGTAAGCCTAATCCCTTAACTACACCATTCTATGTTTTAGAATAACAGCATTTTTATTTTCATTTTGATCTCTGTCATTTCGTACACTGCAGTTGCAGTTTCAGAAAACCTAAAAATCGAGAACACCAAAAGCAACTGTTCGTCTTCTCTACTGAATCTGCAGAAAGGTAAGCCTAAACCCTTAACTACACCATTTTATCTTTTAGAATAACAACTTTTTTATTTTCATTTTGATCTCTGTCATTTTGTACACTGCAGTTGCAGTTTCAAAAAAAAAAAAAAACCCAATTCAATTTGTGGTATAATCTGCAGTTTCAATTCAAAAATGTTGCAGTTTCAATTCAAATATGTTGCAGTTTCAATTCAAAAATGTTGCAGTTTCAATTAAACGTGTTGCAATTCATTAATGAAAGCCTAGGATAATTAATTTTGGTTTAATTTGTGGTATAATCTGCAATTTCAATTCAAAAATGTTGCAGTTTCAATTAAACATGTTGCAGTTTCATTTATGGTAGCCTAGGATAATTAATTCTAGTTTCAATTTGTGGTATAATCTGCAGTTTCAATTCAAATATGTTGCAGTTTCATTAATGGTAGCCTAGGATAATTAATTCTAGTTTTAATTTGTGGTATAATCTGCAGTTTCAATTGAAAATGTTGCAGTTTCATTAATAACATGAAAGTTCAATTTGTAGAATAATATGTTATAGTTTCAATTTGTGATATAATCTGCAGTTTCAATTCAAACATGTTGCAGTTTCAATTACACATGTTGTAGTTTCAATTAATTTTCTCTTTACTATTCCTATGCAGATGACAAAATCAAATGAGAGTCCAACAAAACGAAAGTTCAAAATTGGAGCAAGAAAAAAAGTACCTATAGAAAGGAAGGGAACAAGGTCATCACCAAGACTATAGAAACTCAAGAAAAATGACCAAAGTCAGGAGGAAGAATCTCATGCCGAACAACCTCCAAGTCAAACAAAGAAATATGCAAAGAAGAGACCAGGAAAAAAAGAAGAGAGCAAAAAAGAAACAAAAATAAAAAATGAGCAAAACAAAAGGCCACAAAAAGTACCAAGAAGCCAAAATCCAGATTATGTCCAGTACAGATCAAACCTGACTGCGTTTCAGAAACTAATGAGCAGGCACAGGGAAAAAAATTAGAGAAAGAAATGATGTCCAAGAACAGCTGAAGAAAACCCCTTTTTGGAACCTGATAAAGGCTTACATGGATGGACTTGTGGGAGAGGAAGACTGCAAGAAATCAGACTGGCTGATCACAAGAATGATAAAGTGCTTTGATCGAAACAGAAAAAAGTTCAAATTTGAAGACAAATTTGCAACAATTAAAACAAAAGATGTGGCAAATATCTTGGGAATCCTAACCACAGGAAAAAAGAGAAATGAAATACCCAAAACAAAAGGAGCAAGAAGACATAAGTCCAAATTTGTTGAAAAGTACTTCATATCTTGTGACAGAGTGATGAAGACAAATATAGAGAGATTTATGGAGCACACAATTGATGAAAATACAGAAGATGGGGCAAGAGATTATGCAATACTTACATGTCTCCACCTCATATGTACGAGTTTCTTTGGAAATTCAAGTTCGTCAGCTTCATGGACGTTGATACAATGCTGTGAAAACTTGAATTGAATTAGAAACTACAAATGGGCAGAAGGAATCAAAGACTACCTAATCAACTCCATGCAGAGACCAAGGGAGGGAGACAAAACAACTGCAACTGCTGGATGTTCAGTCATAATACTGGTATGAAAAGAAACACTCAAACTAAAGTTTACAATAATTCAAACTTTGAATTTCAATATGTATTAACAATCACTTCGATTTTGACAGTATTGGATATGTGAGAGAACAAACCAATACAAGGGAGGTGGGATGAAACAATACCTGTAGCAAAGTGGTGCCTTGGAACCCTTGCAGAGAAACTGACATCAATGGAGAATGATGAAATTGAGGTAAACTTATATTAAATCCATTTGTACCTGAAACAAAACAAAACAAAAATGCATTACTACTTATCTTATTCTTTCTTTATATAATTAAACAGATACAACAATCAGATGATGATGATGATGATGAACAACTAGACTAACAAATGGAAGAGGATTATGACAGTGATTTTCAATCACAGCCAAAAGCTTGGAGTGCAAAGAGAAAACTAATTGACACTGAAGAGGAAGAACAAGAGTCTCAAAATGAAGAATGTGAGCAATAAACGGAAGAGCAACAAGAGAGTGCAGAGGAAGAGGAGACAGAGACACAAACTCAGAATCTAGCCATTATTGAGGTGCATGATCCTGAACCATGCTATGAAAACACAGATGATGAATACTTAGATTTTTCTGCAAGTCAGGAGCAAGAAGAAGAACAAACAGAAGCTCAAAGTCATGATGAGGCAGAAACTGAACACACTCAACTAACACAGTTTTAGACCCCTCCAGAAAACCAAACTGAAGAAACTCGAGAGGATCAATTTGACACACCTCAAGCAACTCCAATCATTGCAGTTCCAAGAATTCAAGCTCAAGCACCTCAGTCACCTCCATTCATTGAAGATATCACAACTCAAGCAACAAAACCTCAGTCTCCTCCACTAACACAACCTCACTCGCCTCAACTGACACAACCTGAGTCAACTACATTCAACGAAGAGACTCAAGCTCAACCACCTCCAGAGACACAACCTCTACCACCCCAACAGAGTCCAACACGTGCTTCATATTCAGCTGCAACAGTCGTTCTTTCATCACGTGAAACTGCAACTGAGCAACTCAATCTGAGTCAAATGGAAACTCAACAACTAAATCTCAGCTAAACTGAAGCTGACCTGACAAGTGCTCGAATGGAAGAAGTTCAACAGCCTTCATTTGACCAGACTCCCATCAACCTTCTTTCATTTGACAAGACTTCCATCAAATTGCCTTTATTTGAACAGACTCCCATCAACCTTCTATCATTTGACAAGACTTGCATCAACCTACCTTCATTTGACCAGACTCCTAACACAAATCAAGGAAATCAAGGTATCTTAAATGAGTTGTTTGGTTTGTTATTTTTTTTCACAGTATTTATTCAACTTGTTTCATATTTTGTATTTATTCATATTTATTTGTATTGGTGATCACAGATGAAGGAAAGGATACAACCGAAACTGCAACTGAAACTGCAAGTGATACAACAACAACCAAATCGGAAGTTCAAGATAACATGCCTCATGATGGTGGGCAAGCAACAAGTGCACATGATGAAGAAAAAGAAGCAGACAAAGTAAGTGATGGTCAAATCCCAGATGGCAACAAACAAGAGTCAGGAAAAAATGAATGGGAAAAGTATTACAGCGAAGAAACAAACGAACCTTGGGATAGAATCTTTGATGACATTGTGGGATCTATACCCGAGCAGTTACAAGAGGAGATGGACAACACACAAGAACAAATTTGCAAAAATCATGAAGCAGTGTACATGTGGAAAGGAAGGATGGCCACATTGAAAGATATGCTGTCATCTGCTATAGAATCTTGCATAAGGAAAAACAAGTTCTCCACAAAGCTATTCTACAAGTGTGAAAGGACCAAGAAGAAGCTTAGAGAGAAAAGAAAAAGGTACAAGAATTTGTGGGGCAAATATATCAAGATGCAGGGCAAAGTCAAGTCATACAAGCTAGCAAATAAACTGAAAGATAAGCAGCTTGAAAAACTGAGAAAACTGAATGAGACAATGAATCGAAAGGAAAAGAAAAAAGAATGTGATGAAATGAGAGAGCAGAAAGAAGAAAAGGCAATAGTAAAGTCTCAACGGCAAGCTGAAGAGGACAAACAAAATGAGGCTAAAAAAGACCAGCCATCAAGAAAAAGAAGCCTGCAGAAAAAAGAATCAACATCACAAAAAGATCATGATGCTGAAAACAACCCTCCAGAAAAAAAAAATGGAAAGAAATGAAGAACACAGATCCATTCAAGAATCTGAGTTTATTTCTCTAAGTGACAAGGAAGAAGAGCAAAAGACCAACACACAGAACGATCCAAGAATCCCCAAAAAACTAGTGTGGCAAAAGCTCAAGGTTTTCAAATTTCTATCAAAAGATGGAAAGCAAGACATTCAAAAATATTGGAAAAAGGGACCGCAAGGGTAAGTAAATTTATAATTCCACTTGAACAAAACATGTGTTTATGATATCCATAACATAAAAAATTATTCTAATATAATCATAATACATACAGAGCATACTTCTGGGTATCAACACGTACTACACTCTTTCGACCTGACATTGTAGATGTGCTTCTTGATACTGCAGTGTCATATCAGGTATATATACAATTTTTTAGACTGATTTTATATAACTTGTCAAAAATAAACTAACCAGATACTTCTAGATCAGTGGTGCATACTATGACATACTGCGGGGAGATGAGTTGGACGATCCAAACATGCAGCAGAATTTGTACTTAGGCACTTACATACATGTAAGTACAAGTAAAAACAAGTTTATTATTTTCAATATGCATACTTGTAATCTATCCTTATTTTGAAATTGCATATGAACGCAGGAATACATAGTAGGTGGACACACACACTCAATACAAAGTCAACTGCATGAGAAGGTATTTGAGAATCTAGGAACTGCACAGAAGATTTTCTTTCCAATACACAGTGTCGACCACTACTCTTTACTGGTTTTCGACAAGCCTGAAGGAAAATGGACTCATTACAACTCGATCAGACCACGAAGTGTGCACCATAAGGATAAATACTATGACATAGCCACGACATTGGTGATGCACTATCCTATTTTCAAATCCTCTTTTTATTTTGTATTGTAACTGCATCATATTTGACATCCTATGATCAAATTCTCTTTTTATTTTATATTGTAACATGCAGAAAGGAGAAGTCGAAAAGTGGTTGCAAGACCAAAAGCATTGTGCAGAAAGGATGCTAAAAACAGGAAATTTCAACACAGGACAATACATGCTGACAAGAAGGCCATTGACAAAGGGTCAATATCTCATAGCACAATACATCACCACCAGTCCATGCACCTTTCCAATCGAGAATAGTCAACAATGCCCGCAACAAAAGGATGATTCATAAGTAACTTACCTCTCTTGAAATCAATTTGATCTATTTGCAAAATATAACATAACTAAATTCTTTTTGCAGAAATGATTGTGGCATATTTGTTTTGTACTATACAAGACAGCTTGCAAGGGGAGATGACATTATGCAGAAATTTAACAAGAATGACATTTACAAGTTCCGTGCACATATCATTGACCGTCTCATGCTTCGTAGAGGATTTTGGCTTCAAAATGTACACACATGATATAGCTTTAGATACAGCAGTTTCATGTATTTTCAGAAATTAGCAGTTTCATGTATTTTCGGAAATTAGTTATGATTAAAATTACTTTTTGTATTAAGCATTTCAGGTGTGAAAAGATGATACATTTGATAATTAAAGTGATAATTTTAGCTTATTTGTTTCTATTTAGAATTCTTTTAATATGAAACCTATTTCAAATTATTTAATATGAAACTACAACCTATATTGCTACTCCAACTAAAAGATCATTTTAAACTCAAAATATGTTAAGGAAAAGCCTAATATAACAGGCTAATCATGCAAGCAAAATAATAAAATGAAAAACAGAGACAAATTAAGCTTAACGAAGCAAAATGTATCAAATATAAACCTTCTCAATACAAAAAAAAAAAAAACAAGTTAAAAACCAAAAAAGGCGAAGTATGTCAAAAAAGTTTCTGAAACTGCGGGTCAAACTGAAACTGCTGGTAAAACTGAAACTGCAAGTAAAACTGAAACTGCAGGTAAAACTAAAAGAAACAAGTTAAAAACCAAAAAAGGCCAAGTATGTCAAAAAAGTATCTGAAACTGCTGGTAAAACTGAAACTGCAGGTAAAAGTGAATTAACATACATATTAACGGACTGTATTAAAATCCAAGGACAATAACAGCAATATAAAGGCAACAAAACTCGGCAACTTGCATCCAAATATAATAGAAAAATCAAGAAAGTTTAAATCTATTAAATCTTTAATGATCCACTCAAATTGCATGATATTTTCATGTCAAGACACTAAAATCTATAAAATTGTTAACTGTAAACTCTATCAAATTGTTAACTACAGTAAACCCTATCAACCAATCTTCATTATGATTATCCAATAATAGCAATGCATGTCTTCTGATTATGCCTTCCATATTGACCACAACGCTTGCACTTCATTTGCCGCTTTGGAACTTCACCTATCGATAACACCCTACTGACCTTCAGTCTCCCAGCTTGCTTCTTTGTACGAGGTGGTAGCACAAGCACCTGAGGCGACCCATCAGGCTTCTCAACTGTTGACACAGGCCAAATTGCACTTTGGTATGCAGCTCTATAGTAATTAACCTTCCAAAAGTTTTCAACAAAGTCATAAATTGAAGCACCACAGCTTTGAATTGCCCTCATTGCATGAATACATGGAAACCCTTTGAGCTGCCATTGACGACAAGAGCATAAACATCTTTCAAGATCAACCACAAATGAATAATCAGCAGCAACTTCAAAAATAGTAGGACTAGACCTCGAAACCTTCCAATGCCTTCCTTTTTTTAATTCCAAATTCATTTCATCCTCAATTCTTGGACAAAGTATAGTATGCCACCTTGTCGAAGTATCCCTCTTTTCAGACATCGTTACCATGATCTTGTGCCTCATTGCATCAACCAATTCACAAATAGGCAACAAGCGATTGTTCTTAATCATATTATTCAATGATTCTGAAAGGGAATTGCTCAACTCTCCATATCGTCTCCCAGGAAAATAGGCATTTGCAAAATTCTCTTTTGGAAGTTCACCCAAAAACTCTGTCACTTGTTTCTCACCCACAACCAACAATTCAGCCAGCTTCTCCTCATAAGCAGATGCAGTAGGAGCATATGCAAGCTGAGTGAACAGATGCACAATCTTCTCCTTAACCATTTTACCATAAGTCCCAGGGTACCTTCCACGTAGGTTGTTCTTCAAGTGATACAGACAATATCCATGTCGAGAAAGAGGGAAAACCTTTGGAACACCTTGCAGAAGTCCTTTGTGGCGATCTAATATAAATGTCACTGTCCTACCTTGTGGTTCTATAATGCCACGAATCTTTTGTAGGAACCAACTCCAGTTAGCCTCATTCTCAGAATCAACAACAGCAAAAGCATAAATGAATATCTCTACATAGACCCAAAAATCAAAAAACATATTAGTAATCAAAAACTGAAACTATACATATAAGAAATAATTCACAAAACATCAAAATGCTGATGCAGTAAGCAACAAAAACAAAAAAATCATTAAGATACCTTGATTTCCATTCTTTGCAGATGCAGTAAGCATCTGTCCCTTATACTTATTCTTTATGAAAGTTGCATCAATAAACAACATAGGTCGAAGGAATAAAAAGCCATCAATACAAGTCTTGAAACAAACAAACAAGCGCTCAAAACGACAAGTCTCATCATTGCATTCAAGATCAATCAAAGACCCTTCATTTGCCAACTTCAATGCATCAACATACCAACTAAGATTCTTATAAGAGTCACCTTCATCACCAAGAACAGCACGCTGAGCAAAGTCTTTGCCATGCCAAGCTGTATAGTAGGAAATATCTAAATCATAATTCTGCTTGAAATCCTTCATAATGTCGATTGGCCTAATTGATGGATTAGCTTGAACTTGTTCTTTCAGCAAACTAGACACAATACGACCTCCAAGTAGCTTGTTCTTTTGCTCTCGAACCAATCCAGTACATGTATGAACATTATTAAACTTTCTAATATAAAAGAAACCATTCAGAGCAGATGTAGAAGCATACACAGACCAATCACAACCATCTGATTCCTTCTTGAAACACACAGCAGAGACCCTCTTTCTGTCATTCCTAACATATACAAATCGGAAACCGCACTCAATAGCATATTTGATTAGCTTCTCACGAAATTCTATAGCACCTCCTTCAAATTTTTGGTCAATCTCACAGATATAGCCCTCCCAGTCAGTAGAGAGATACCGACGAACATCACCAGAACCAACTTTGCCTAAATAATCACTCTCATCAAAACTACCATCAACAACCATACTCTTATTCGATGAAGATGGCGAGCAATTTTTATCAACAACAACAACATCTAAATCGATTTGATCATTGATTGAAATATTAACAATACTAGTATTCATCAGACCAAACACAGTCAACATAATTCGAATATCCAAATAAGACTCCAATTTAATCATCTTATGGTCACAAAAAGAATACCTCAACTCAAACCGATCAGGTTTGAGTTTCTTAAATTTGGAACACAACTCAAGGCACGTACAGTCCCATATACGTAGTACTCTCCAGCAAACCAAGCATAACATCATCATTGTCATATGTGCATCTAGCAAACTTAAACCCTTCCATTGCTATAACCTAAACAAAAACAGAGCAAATGAATCAAATTATTAACAACTGCAACAAAAACTACATAACCATTCCTATAACCTAAACAAACGAAGACAAAAACTATTAAAAGTCAATAAAAGCAACCTATCAAGCACAAAATAGCAGAACTGAAACTGCATAATATTACTAAATTAAAATTCAACAAAAAAGTGAATAAAAGCAAGCTATTAAGCACGTATGCTACTGAAACTACATAAATTATTAAAAAATTCAAAATCAACAGTATACCTAACACAATAATCAACATGCAAATCCAAAACTACATAATACTGTAAATAAAAATCAAATTCAAAATCCAAAACTACATAATACTGTCAACAAAAATCAAATTCAAGATCAAAAACTATACCTAAACTGAAAATCAACATGAAAATCAATTAAACAAACTCAACTTCAATCGAAAAATACCTATAAATTTAAACAAAACAAAAAACCAAAACTAGCAACAAAATCAATAGCAAACGAACCGTAAAACTAGCAATTGATCAAGAACAACAAGATCAAACCGTATGAAGATCGAACGAGAGGAATATCGAACCAGATGAAGATCGGACTAGACGAAGATCGGACTAGAGCAAAATCGAAAGAGAGAAATGAGTGCAAACAGATTTCAGCTAAAAGTTAAAATTGTCGAAGCAAAGATTCCAGAAAAATAACTAAAAACTGTCCTAAGGGTAACTTTGTAAAACTGCATCACTTAACACACGCCAGCTGGTAAGCAGCTCACTCAGCTGCAGTCAACTAAAGCACATGCAGTCAAACTAACCTAATTGTTAATAAAACTAACCTAATTGTTATATATTAATAATAGTGGTATTAGAAGTTAAAAACCATAGCAAAGATGTAGTTATGAGTAATTATTTCTATAATTAATGGACTCTAATAAATATATAATATCTTGAGCCTCTCAGCTGGGCCGGATCTGAGGGGGAGCGAGCTGAGCGCTCGCTCAGGACCCCACCTTGAGAGGGGCCCCAAAAATTTCGGGCCCACTTATATATTTAATATTATAATATATAATAAAATTTAAAAGTATAAAAAAATATATTACTACAGGAAATTTTTTTTTTTTTTGTTAACTGATCGCTTCGTCTTCTGGTAGTTACGTACTCTAGCTCTCTCTTTATCTCACTCCTCTCTCTTTCTCACTCAATTTTCAATCTCTACACACTTTCATTAGTTGACATCAAACTCCTATACAATCTATTCACAATCCTTTGTTTAGTTCTTCCCTCTTTTGTCAATTGATACAGAAAAAAATAGTAATTTGTGGTCGCTATGTGGCCATATGGCGACCACAAATTCGACCATGTGTCGAATAGATCTAAAAATTTTGCATCTTCTTCTTCTCCATTGCTCGGTTTTTATGGGTCTGATCTCTCAAAGAATCAACCATTTTATGAGTTTTTTTTTTTGTGGGTTTGCTGAGCGACAAGGGGGGAGGCGAGGGGTTTTTTTTGTGGGTTTTGCAAGTCGACGTGAGTATTTTTTTTCATTGGATTTTGCTGGGTTTGTTGCTGCATCTGCTGAGTTTACTACAGCGGTGGGGGATGGGGGCGCCGGCGGCGAGGGGTGCAGTGGTTGGCTGGGGAGGGAGGGAGGGAGAGGCAGTGGTTGGTTGGGAAGAAAAAGAAAAAAAAAAAAAAGGTTTTAATTATATGAAGGGTATTATGAATATTTTAAGTTAAAAAGGGGCTAGAGAGTCAAAAAAGTTGAAGGGGTATTTAAAAGGGTTATTACATAAAATTTCTTTAGAAAATAGACGATTCGGATCGTTGAAATCCTATATAGAGTGTGCCCCATTGAAAACTTTTGTCAAAAATATGATATCATGGATCATTCTCCTTATTTCATAATTAAACTTCCAAGATAAAAATTTAAAAATAAAAATATGACAAAATGCCATATCAAAAACTTTACTATATTTCTTTCTTTATTTTCCCCCCAGATTTTTCCACACTTTTCATTTTCAAAATCTTGGATGAATTATTACAAGTTTTTTAGTCTGTTTTTTTTTTTTTGGACTGGTTGTTGCCTTTGGCTTCATGTAAGTGCCACTTGGGGTTTTTACCGCAACATATATCTTACCTGCCAAAAATAAAAGGGATCCAGACTGTCCAATGAAGCTGAACATGGATGGGTACAGTTTTAGTTAATTCTACATTATTGCAGCTTCTAATAAAACTACAAATTCTTGTATAATATATGACAGCAGATCGATACTAGATGTTATCCTCTTTTAGATCTAGCTTATATATGCTTCCGATCAAAGCACACAGAGACAAACCAATCTTCCATTAAAAGAAAGAAGAAAATTAGACCACTCCCATATAACCTTTGCTCAATTCCAATTTCTAACTATAATGAAACATAATAAACTTAAACATAACAAGTTGCTTTAGAAGTCAACGGGTGATCGAGTTTTTTTTTTTGTTGACTTCATAGGGCTCTTATATATAACAACAACTCCTGTCGAAAATCCCTGGGGTTCCTTGCTTTCAATTTTATATGTTCACGATGTGTGTCTTTCGCTAGTTTAAATTAAATTAATAATCCATTAATTACAGCTTAGACTAGATTTTGAAATTTCCATTAGTAATAGCACACTGATCATGAGCTACATCATATTTCGGAATAAGTTGCTTTATTTACACCCAAAAAAAGGAACAAGTTTCTTTAGAAGAAAGATCAATTAATTAAAAGAATTTAAGCATCCATCCCAAAATCAATTGACAATAAATTATAATCCTTCATTAGGACAAAATGAAATCGAAATCTTCAAGTGTGAAACAGGGTGCATATTTAAAGTTATTTTGCTAAAATTTTGCCTTAATTAATAATAATCATCTTAAAAATGCAATTTCCAGCTTTGGAAACTCTTATGTCAAGTGCTAAGCAAATGCTTGAGCTAATCACTAATTAAGAAAAGTCCAGGTTACATAACGTACTTTCCAGTAATGTCATTAGAAAACCAGTAGAAATTTTCTCTTATTAATAGCACAATGTTGTGTACGAACAAATCGCTTTTAGTTTTATATACTGACTACGCGAGTCTTTCGCCACTTTGAATTAATAATCCATTATAGTGAGATTAGATTTTTTATAATCCTTAATAATAGCACGATGATGAATGATCATGAGCTATATATATCATCAATTTAAGAACAAGTTGCTCTAGTGGCCAAAAAAAAAAAAAAACAAGTTGCTCTATATACCCTCAAATAAATTAAAGAAGAAACAAGTTGTTTAGATTTGAGGTCAACAAACAATGTTTGAGGGGCGCACGTCCAAGTTCTGGGCTCACTCCCGTTCACATGGGCTCAGATATTAATATTGCCGGTCTATATATAATGGGAGCGGATCCGTGACACTATATTTTTAACAACATTTTTTACATAAGTTTTTAATGGAGCCCATTTCATATAGAGTTTTAACGATCCAAATCGTTCAATTTGTTGGTCTCCATTAAAAGATCATGCTTGCAAAAAATTAGGTAAATCGAAAACCATTTTGAAGGTTTAATTTAGGTGATCTATTCACTCAATTAACTTGATTAAATTCACTTTCAGTGATCGGATCCCAATTTTTATTTTATATGATCATTCAGGAACTAGTCAAACAGACACAACTCAGACGATTCAGTAATTAAAATCTGAAACTCCAGATTGACTTCTAAAACCAAAAATCACTTTTGTAAACAACACAAATCAAACACAACAAAGGATCAAGTGACATCCTATACACTCAGAGGACCCATCACAGTAGGCATCCCAGTGTTATCCACAACTACAGTGGTGTGTGATTAGCTAGACAGTTCTATAAGACATATATCAATTTCAAGCATATACCTATAGTGCAGATTTGTGTTTAAAAGTTGAGTGAGTCAGTAAGCATAACAACACAAAAAGGGAAGACGAATGCACACAAGATGTTCACCCAGAAAAACCACAAAGGGTAAAAACTGGTGGTCTTTTTCAGCTGACCGGGCAATCCACTAAAGAAGAAGTTCAATACAAAGGGAGCATACAGCACACAAGCTCAATCACTAAGTCCTAGACTAAGTGGCAGCTTTTCTTATCCCTTTGTGCAACTTCCATAAGCAAGGCAATCGGTCATTCATGAAGAAGGCAGCTCCGACTCCAAGCTCATCAACTCATGGCACCAATTCGCACCAAGCCCAGTAGATTCATCAATGTATGAACATGATATGCCAATGTTGGATTCTTAAAAAGAAGATCAACCTTCTCAAGCTAGAGGCATGAAACGGTTGATACAAAATCCTTCAACTAAAATCTAGAATGAATGTGTTTGAAAAATATATGAAAGGATTTAAACACTCAAGCCCATTCAAATTTTAGATGAAACAAACTAGTTCAGAAAATCATTTTTGATTTTGAAAATAGAAACATTTTCTAACTTGATAAAAGATGAACACTCAACCTGAAAAATACCCAGGCATAAAACCACGAAAATACCCACTGAAAATGCTCATCGACACCCACAGGAAAGTCTGAACCGAATCACCCATATACCCGTACACACACACGCAAATCTCATGTTTGCCCGAGCCACGTGGAAGCCATTCAATGGCTGTCCACAAGAGACGAAAGAGGGGCATATTCTCTCTGTCCTAGAGGGGTATCCTAGTATTACTAAGGATAGAAATGAGGAGCTGGAAAAAACAATATTGCTTTATTTTGCAAAAATCAGAAATAGAGAAGATGATGAATAGTGCTGATGTGTGTAGGTGTGTGGCGTGAATGGCAAAGAAGCAATCAGATCTGATTGATACAGTAGGGGAACCAAGCCATGTGCAATGCACATGCATGTTTAGTAAAGACAGAAAATAGGCTTTCAATGAAATGGGCTTTAATAAGCAAAACCCGAAATGGCCCCACTGTAGTGACTGTGACTTAAGTATCAACCACTGTACGTGAAGAACATTGTTCTTTATGTTCAGTGAATGACTAGTCAAATAGACAAAAAACTGTTATTTTCATGAAATGAATGAAGTGCAGTATACCTTGAGTCTTTGTTCATTCTTGACTTCTTCAATACAACTGATCTTGTCCTTAATCTAGCCTAGAGCTTGTGAGTGATTAAATAAAAATAAATACAATGGTTTTGACAAGGAAAATAGCCAATATAACAAATCCTAGAAACTAACAATCTCCCCCTTTGGCTTTCCTTGACAAAACATCAACCCATTCACCTCACAAGACTCTCAACACTCAGCCCAACACTATGTTATAATGTACCTGCAAAAAGAAGTACTTGCACAACACAGAATATGATAGTACAGCAACCAATGCAGTTTAAAAACAGCAAGCAATGTTGAGTAAAACAAATACATTCTCCCCCTTTTTGTCATGGAAAGACAAAAGGACATACACCAAAAGAAATAAGAGTTCAGTTCAAAAGCACAGAAAGTTGGAGAGATATTCAAGAGAAAAATACATGCTAATAGAGTAAATTCCATAAAAGTCTGACTCCCCCTAAATTCTAACTCCCCCTAAATGTGAACTCCCCCTAGGACTGATAACCGGCAGCAGCAGCAGCATCTCTGTACCGGGCTTGCATGGAAAGTTCAAAGTTATCGACAGGCTGAAGAGGTACTGAGCTCGCTGGCACTGGTGAATCAATGGGGTCCATCTCTGGAGCGTCATCGGAATGATCAGGAATGTCAGCATGTGGATCACCATCCTCAGTATGGAGCCCATCAGAATAAGGAACAATGGCAAAGGTAGCAAAATGAGCTGTATGAGCTGCTAGTTGGGCCATGAGATCCGCAATAATGGCCGATTGACCTTTGACCTTTTCAAGAAGAGCAGCGTTCGCTTGTTCAAGGGAAGGAGCCTGATCACCTCGTTTTTTACGAGCAAAAGTTTCACTGACCTTCATGACTGTCTTCGTATAGTCAGCCATAGGCTCAGCAAATGTATCCAGATCAGCCACAGAAGAGACACCACTGCGGGCACAAAGGAGGTGAATAAGGAGAGGGAAGGTGCAGACCGAGCCGTAAGCGAGAGGGGGAAAGCTGAATCGCGAGAAGGAGAGAGAGAAGGATGCGGCAAGAGAAGAGAAGAGAAGATGAAGTTTCTGAAATGTTAGGGATTTGAAAGGAAAAAAAAGAGGGGCGCGTGGATTATAAGGGCTGCTAGAGATGATAAAAATGTCCGAAAAGCCCTTAATGAACAGTAATCCAAGGTGCAGAATGGCTCTGTGAAATTGACTGTATTTGACGATTGTTATACTAGTCAAAGTGAACAAAATGCGTACTGGAACATAAAACAGCCATGTGGTTTGACAAAGAGATAGAGGAATCCTGAAACAGTGGGAAGCAATGACACACAAGGAATAAATCTATGAGTTAGATGTGCTTCAGGGATTTTATTTTTGACAAAAACAATAAAAACAATTGAAATGAATTAACCACCAATGTCAACACTCTAATAGATATGGAAAATGAAAATTGCAAAATTTTGTGCAAGAAAATAAGCATATTTGGGATATAGGGAGGTCAATGCTAGCATTCAAGACTTGTTCTAGATGGAAAAACAATGTCAAAGACAACCAAAGAGGTTGAATAAGTTTCATCCACAAAAAGAGATTAGAATTTGACCACTCAAGAGAATTTCTACTTTGGGAACAAATCTTGAAAATAAAGTTTTTCAACTCATGACAATGGCTATAAGAAAATTATTTTCATTTGTTTTGTTTAGGCACATCCCAAGTTAAGTGCAATGCTTTGGTCCAATTTTGCGACTCTTTACCCTAGAACACCATAAAAACACCTTATTTCTCCCTAGTGCCGTGACTTCTTTGGTCACACTTCTTTTTTTTTTGTTATTTTTGTATGGTGCACATTTGTTCAAATGAGGAAAGTTTTAGCTGAAGATGGGTCACAAAGGAGGAATTATATTGAAGGGCTAAATTGCATCCTCAAACAAATTGTCTTTGAAAAGTATTTAACAAGTTTGATTGACCATGACAAAGTGTTAAATAGAAGAGATCTCAAAGCTAACATTGGACAAGAAGAAAGGATTATGCTTATTGACATGACACATGTGATGCAAGAACCTTTTTGAATATCAAAGAGAGTGACAAGCAATGTTAAGACCTTTCAAAATGGTTATTAAAAAAAAACGAAACTACTTTAACCAAAGAAAGGAAACTTAAACAATGAAGCACATTTAACTACAAAGAATCATGCATGTGTACAAATGCCAATTGACTTCCGAAGACTAATGTGCTTTGGATTCTCTAAAGCCTTTGTAAAGATGTCTGCAAGTTGCTGTTCGGAAGGAACAAAACTCAAAGTAAGAGTTCCACTCTCCACAAGATCTCGAATGAAATGATGTCTTATGTCAATATGCTTGGTTCGAGTATGTTGCACCGGGTTCTTGGAGATATCTATAGCACTCATGTTATCACAATAGATAAGAAAGGTTTTCTCATCAATTCCATAATCGGCTAACATTTGTCTCATCCAAAGGAGTTGTGTACAACAACTCCCTGCTGCTATGTATTCAGCTTCAGCAGTCGACAAAGTGACAGAATTCTGCTTCTTGCTATGCCAAGACACTAAGTTATTCCCAACATAGAAAGCACCACCTGAGGTGCTCTTCAAATCATCACTACACCCAGCCCAATCGGAGTCACTAAATCCAACCAATTTAGTGTTGGTGTCATGAGTATACCACAACCCATAGTCAAGAGTCCCACAAACATATTTGATTATCCTTTTTGTTGCAAACAAATGAGATTCTTTGGGATCACTTTGGAACCTAGCACACACTCCTACCGCAAACGATATGTCCGGTCTACTAGCTGTGAGGTAGAGGAGACTTCCTATCATGCTTCTATACAAGGTTTGGTCCACTTGCTTACCACTTGGATCCCTATGAAGTTTGGAGCTTTTACTCATTGGAGTAGTAGCCACTTTGGAAGACTCAAGCCCAAACTTTTTGACCAAGTTTCTAGCATACTTAGATTGGGAGATAAATATCCCACTATCTACTTGCTTAACTTGCAGCCCTAAAAAGAAATTCATTTCACCAACTAGACTCATTTCAAATTCACTAGACATTACATCAATGAATCTCTTAACATGAAAATTTGAAGTTGAACCAAAGACAATATCATCCACATAAACTTGAGCAATCAAGACATCATTTCTTAACCTTTTTACAAATAGGGTCTTGTCAACCGACCCTCTTTAATACCCATTGGACAACAAGTGATGAGAGAGTCTCTCATACCAAGCTTTTGGAGCTTGCTTCAGCCCATACAAGGCTTTCCTCAATTTATAAACACCATCTCTCATGTGAGGATCCTCAAAACCTTTTGGTTGTTCCACAAAAACTTCCTCATTCAAGTAACCATTTAAAAATGCCGTTTTAACATCCATTTGATACAATTTGAACTTAAGATGACATGCAATGACACAAAGTAACCTAACGGACTCAAGTCTAGCAACGGGTGCAAAAGTCTCATCAAAATCAATACCCTCTAATTGAGAGTACCCTTGAGCAACAAGCCTAGCCTTGTTTCTAACTACATTCCCAAATTCATCAGATTTATTTTTGAAAATCCATTTGGTTCCAATGACATTTGTGTTGGTTGGTCTTTCTACAAGAGTCCACACTTGGTTTCTCTCAAATTGGTTTAATTCCTCATGCATTGCACTCACCCATTCCTCATGATTGAGTGCTTCTTTGACATTTTTAGGTTCAACAATGGACACATAACACACATGAGCAAGTTTATTGGCCATTTGTTTTCTATTCCTAACTGGCTGGTCTAAAGAACCTAGAATTACATCTTCACCATGGTTACACCTCACCCATCTTGGTTTTTCAGATCTGTCACTCAAGGTTTTGTCATTTTGTTCGCTCTCTGACTTATCAAACTCAACAATTTTTGAGTCATCAGTAAGCTCATCACTGCCTGACTTGGACTCTTCTTTAACCAAATTATCCTCTTTTGGATCAGATTGTGGGAACAATCCATCCTTATCTGCAGCCATTTCAATAGATGCATCATGATCATCTATTTTCACATTTATGGACTCCATCATAGAATTTGTTCGCAAATTGAAAACTCTAAAAGCTCTTCTGTTGGATGAATAGCCTAAAAACAGACCCTCTTCACTCTTAGAATCAAATTTCCCCAAATGTTCTCTATCCCTAAGGATGTAACATGCTCTCCCAAACACTCTAAAGTATGTAACCTTAGGTTTCCTACCCTTCCCCAGTTCATAGGGAGTCTTTTTGGTTCCCGACCTAAGGTAGACTCTATTTATGATGTAACATGCTGTGTTGACCGTCTCAGCCCAGAAATGTTTAGCAAGATTTTTGCTATTCAACATCACTCTTGCCATCTCAATCAAAACCCTATTCTTTCTCTCAACGATTCCATTTTGTTGGGGTGTTATAGGAGCTGAAAATTTATGTTTAATGCCCATTTGACAACAAAACTCATCGAATTGAGAGTTTTCAAACTCAGTTCCATGGTCTGATCTAATTCGGGACAGGGTTGACAGACTTGACATACCTTCACTTTTCAACAGTTTTACAATCTTGACAAAATGATGAAATGTCTCCGACTTGTCCTTAAAAAATGACACCCAAGTGTACCTTGAAAAATCATCTACCATGACTAGAATGTATTTCTTTCCACCTATTGACAAGGTTTGGACAGGACCAACTAAATCCAAGTGAATTAGTTCAAGTGTCCTAGAGGTGCCTATGTCTTTGACTCTTTTGTGTAGTTCTTTGGTTTGTTTTCCCATTTGACATGGACCACAAATAAAAGTTTCGAGCTTTCCTATCTTTGGTAGACCTCTAACAACCTCATGCTTAGACAACTTGTAAAGGTCATGAACATTAATGTGACCAAGTCTTTGATGCCAAAGAGAGCTAGTGTCATCAATAGCTCTATTGCAAGTATTCTCAATTTTTCCAACATTGCCATCAAACACATAGCAATGCCCCCTAGACCTAGGGGCATTCAAGATCTCCCTTCCTTGGGAGTCAATAATTCTACATCCACTCTTGGACATACGCACTTCACCACCTCATTCATCACAAAGTTGGATAATACTAAGCAAATTAGAATGCAGCCCATCAACAAATCTTACATTTTTCAATTCGGGTATACCGGGAATGTGTACAACCCCTTTTCCACTCACATAGGACTTCTCTCCTCCTCCAAAAGTCACACTACCACCATCATAAGGAGCAAGTGAGGTAAAGACCTCCTTATCTCCCGTCATATGTTTGGAACACCCACTATCTAGATACCAAATGTTCCTCTTAGTGGCTGAAAAAGCATTCAAGGTTACTAAACATTTAGTGCAGCTCTTCACAACCCATCTTTGATGTGGACTTGGCTTATTTTTGGGAAGTGGGGTGACAAGTAAGGCAATTTTGGTTACCCCTTTGAGTAGATTGTTCACTTGCTCTTGTAGAGAAATATTTCTCTTTGGTTCACTTGATTTCTTTCCTTTAAGTTTGTTGCAATTTGGTCTAATGTGACCCTTGACATGACAATAATGACAAACCGGGACAAACTTTGTTTTTCTAAGTGAAGTAGAACAATCAATTTGTGTGACACTTGATGTAGCTTGTCTTGACTTGACTTAGAATGAGATGCATTTTGACCAATGTCAATGAAACCTAGACCCTTTTTGACACCATGATCAGATTTTGACTTGACAAAAATGGTCTTTGTGTTGGATATACTAGGACTATTTTCACTAAAACCCAAACCGGTCTTGTCACCATGATGCTTTCCAATCCTAAGCATCCTATCAACCATTTTAGCCCCCCAATGGTGAGCTCAACAATGCTCTCATTTGCTTCATGTACTTCTTTTTGAAGTTTCTCATTCAAGGATTTAAAGTAGATGTTGCTCTCCTTGAGCACTTTGACTTGACTCTCAAAATTTTGTTTCAAGATAGCCACACCTTCTAATTCACTCTCTAATGACTCAATCTTCTCACACAATTTCAATTTAGCATTCTTTACTTTCTGATTTTCTTCCTTTATGCTAAGAGTTTCGGTGAAAAGTAAGTCATACTTATCACAGAGTGCAGTGTAAGACTCATCATCAGGAGCAGATTCTGAGTCAGACCTACCATCAACTTGTTCAATCTCCTTGATTGATGCAACAAATACAACTTCATCACCCTCAATATCGGAAGAAGACTCACAATCATTTGAGTCCTCACTCTCACTATTACTCCAAGTGATTTTCATGGCTTTATTCTTATTTGAGGAACAATTCTTTTTATTATTTGCACATTCTATTGCTATGTGACCTATTCCACCACAAGTGTAACATTTCACATCTCTCTTGGTTGTTCTTCCTTCCTTAAGGTTAGACTTCCTATCTTGTTTTCTCTCAAATGAATTCTCTCCTTGAGGTTTAAATTTGAACTCCTTAAAGTTGTTACCACTAGTCCTAGCTTCTCTCCCTTTATTTCTAAGAATTCGTCTAAATCTTTTGACAAAAAGGGCAACCTCATCATCGGACATGGATGATTTTTCACTCAAGTTTTCACTCATCTCTTTGACACTTTGCAAAGCAATATCCTTTGACTTCTTGTTGTCCCTTTCATCCATTTCAAGTTCCATCTCAAAAGTTTTAAGCTTTCCTACCAATTTACCAATTTGAGTTCATCCAAATTTTGGACTTCTTGTATTGCATGCTTCTTATATTGAAATCTCTTAGGTAGAGTCCTAAGAACCTTTTGGACAATGGTAGACTCCTAATAAGGTTTACCTAGGGACATGGCTTCATTTGTGAGGGCTTCCAACCTTTCATAGAACTCGGAAAATGACTCGAACTCTTTCATCCTAATTTCTTCAAATTTGGCATGTACCATTTGAAGTTTAAGTGACCTAACTTGTTTGTCCCCTTCATGAACAACCCTAAGTTTGTTCCAAGCTTGCCTAGCCGTGACACAATGTTTTATGTGTGCAAATTGTGAGGAAGATAGTGCAGTGACAATAGCATTTCTAGCCTTCTTGTTGGGGCTAGAGGCCGTGACTTCGGCAAAAGACCATTCGGACCTAGGCTTAGGAGTTTCAATCCCATCAACAGTTCGTGTGGGAGGAATCCACTCAACAGTGAGATACTCATATGCCAACTCGTCATAGGCATCAAGAAAAATTTTAAATTTCTCTCTCCAAGCAGCGTAGTTGCTGCCATCAAAGAATGGAGGAGAGTTGCAAGATCCTGCGACTCGATCTCTTTCCATCTAGACACACCTAGAAAACAAACAATACCCTAGGACCTCTCTATTTGCTTTTAGAGTAGCGCTCTGATACCAATTGAAAGTTTAATTTAGGTGATCTATTCACTCAATTAACTTGATTAAATTCACTTTCAGTGATCGGACCCCAATTTTTATTTTATATGATCATTCAGGAACTAGTCAAACAGACACAACTCAGACGATTCAGTAATTAAAATCTGAAACTCCAGATTGACTTCTAAAACCAAAAATCACTTTTGTAAACAACACAAATCAAACACAACAAAGGATCAAGTGACATCCTATACACTCAGAGGACCCATCACAGTAGGCATCCCAGTGTTATCCACAACTACAGTGGTGTGTGATTAGCTAGACAGTTCTATAAGACATATATCAATTTCAAGCATATAGCTACAGTGCAGATTTGTGTTTAAAAGTTGAGTGAGTCAGTAAGCATAACAACACAAAAAGGGAAGACGAATGCACACAAGATGTTCACCCAGAAAAACCACAAAGGGTAAAAACTGGGGGTCTTTTTCAGCTGACCGGGCAATCCACTAAAGAAGAAGTTCAATACAAAGGGAGCATACAGCACACAAGCTCAATCACTAAGTCCTAGACTAAGTGGCAGCTTTCTTACCCCTTTGTGCAACTTCCATAAGCAAGGCAATCGGTCATTCATGAAGAAGGCAGCTCCAACTCCAAGCTCATCAACTCATGGCACCAATTCGCACCAAGCCCAGTAGATTCATCAATGTATGAACATGATATGCCAATGTTGGATTCTTAAAAAGAAGATCAACCTTCTCAAGCTAGAGGCATGAAACGGTTGATACAAAATCCTTCAACTAAAATCTAGAATGAATGTGTTTGAAAAATATATGAAAGGATTTAAACACTCAAGCCCATTCAAATTTTAGATGAAACAAACAAGTTCAGAAAATCATTTTTGATTTTGAAAATAGAAACATTTTCTAACTTGATAAAAGATGAGCACTCAACCTGAAAAATACCCAGGCATAAAACCACGAAAATACCCACTGAAAATGCTCATCGACACCCACAGGAAAGTCTGAACCGAATCACCCATATACCCGTACACACACACGCAAATCTCATGTTTGCCCGAGCCACGTGGAAGCCATTCAATGGCTGTCCACAAGAGACGAAAGAGGGGCATATTCTCTTTGTCCTAGAGGGGTATCCTAGTATTACTAAGGATAGGAATGAGGAGCTGGAAAAAACAATATTGCTTTATTTTGCAAAAATCAGAAATGGAGAAGATGATGAATAGTGCTGATGTGTGTAGGTGTGTGGCGTGAATGGCAAAGAAGCAATCAGATCTGATTGATACAGTAGGGGAACCAAGCCATGTGCAATGCACATGCATGTTTAGTAAAGACAGAAAATAGGCTTTCAATGAAATGGGCTTTAATAAGCAAAACCCGAAATGGCCCCACTGTAGTGACTGTGACTTAAGTATCAACCACTGTACGTGAAGAACATTGTTCTTTATGTTCAGTGAATGACTAGTCAAATAGACAAAAAACTGTTATTTTCATGAAATCAATGAAGTGCAGTATACCTTGAGTCTTTGTTCATTCTTGACTTCTTCAATACAACTGATCTTGTCCTTAATCTAGCCTAGAGCTTGTGAGTGATTAAATAAAAATAAATACAATGGTTTTGACAAGGAAAATAGCCAATATAACAAATCCTAGAAACTAACACATTTACCTTCAAAAATCAATGGTCAATATTGGTCAACAAAATAAACACATGAAATGTTGACCATTTCATCTTTGTAGGTAAATAATTTCCAATATACCTAATTTTTTATAAGGATGATCTTTTAATTGAGACCTTAAAAATAGAAGGTTCGGATCGTTGAAATCCTATATGAAATGGGCCCCATTGAAAACTTGTGTCAAAACTAATGTGGCACTTATGTGACACTCTCACAATGATGACTGGATGCCACATGGTCTGATAACAGGCCAGGTCATGCCACGTGGCATAAAAATAATTAAAAAATCTAGAAACATGGCACGTCATGCCATGTAATTATTTTTCAATTTTTAGATTTTAAACGTGGCATCCAATCAGCATTGTGAGAGTGTCACGTAAGTGCCATATATATTAGCATTTAACAAATCGCTTAACAGTTATACTGACGAATATATGACATTGCAACAAATTAGAAAAATTAGGTATGACATTGCAAGATTTTAAACATGAGGTACTAAATTAAAATTTAAAGCAAACTTGAGATACTGAACTGAAATTAACCCAATTAAATCTCTCGTACACTCATTTTTAAGGAAACCTGCAGAGTATTGATGGGTGTCTAATGTCTCTGTCTTTAAGCCTATTTTAATTGGTTTTTGTAAGGTTTTTGGGTTAAATAAGGACTTATTACTTTGTTTTCTATACTTTCAGTTTGCTGGGACCACCGAGGAGTTTTTGAATGGATTTGCTGACAAGGCTAGGTGACTTTCCTAATGAAAGAAGGACTCCAAGTCAGCCCCTATTTCCTAAGTGGTGCGGCAACCTAGTCCAAAGAGGAGGAGATTACTTGCTGAAGAGGGGACTACATATAAGAGGGCAGAGGCGTGGTTAAAGGGCTGTTCTGGGCGAGGGCGTGAAGGAGGCTGGAACTGAAGACATTGGCTGAAAGGATAGGACGCCACTTTGGAGAAGAGCAGTAGGTAGTTTGGGTGGTTTTTGCCATGACTTTTATTGGTTTTTCTTGATGGATTTGTGTAACTAAATATATTGCTAGGGCAGGATGAAGCCCTAAGATGATAATCTAGTTCTATTGTTATTTATTCTTTGGTTGTTTTCTTGATAGTGGGATTCTCATTCACCGATTCATACTCGAATAATTGCATGGATGTTTGATCACCATCTGGGTTGTTAATTGAGTTATTTGATGCAAACTTATGTAGATACCATACAGGGTTTGGGTTTAGCTTCATGTGGATAAGGTCTGTATATGCTTTGGGTAAATACCATACTCTTGGGATGTGCATGGCTAGTTAATAAATTCTTTGAACTCAAAAGACTCTTTTGCATGACAGATTTGTTCTAAATACCATAGGCGACTTGCATGTGAAAGTAATAGACTTGTTCTAAATACCATAGGCAAGTCGTGTCCAAAAGGATAGCCAACACTATTAATTAAGTGAACTGAAGATAAGGTGACTAGAAGTCAGATAGGATTTTTAGTGGTGGATTCTTTGCTCTAGTATTTTACTTAATTGATTGTTAACGTTACTTTGTTATCTTGTTGCTTTGCCCATATCTTAATTAAATATTGTCTTACTTATTTACTGTGAATTTCAATATCTTCGTTTAAATGAGTTGATTAACCAATCCTTGTGGTTCGACCTCGTACTTGCGTAACTCTATTCTACTACGGGCTTGTGCGCTTGCGAGTAATTTAATTTGGGGTTTTTATTTGTCTTTTCTTTTAGGCATTTCAAAAATACCTATCAAGTATCCTACTTTTACCTCCAAGGTGATGGAAAATGCATGATGGATGGAGCATACGAAGAAAGACAAACTTCCTTTGGTTGATGATTAATTAAGTACTGACAGAGATGATGGAGCATACTGTTTGTATGAGAGTGAGAATGACCAGAAAACCAGCTGCAATGACAGAGATAGTTGCCCAGGGTGTGTTGAAATAATTTTGTCTCAAATTTGCCCTCCGTTTGTGCCACGTTGAACTGCTGTACTTGTTCAAGTCTTCACAAATAGTACTATAATGGAAGTTACTGGAATAAACAACCCCATTGCTAAAGCTGTTAATCATAGTAGACACCTCACTACTGTCACCTAGCCTATTTACAACAATGCCACACTTAACAAGCAACTCCACATCTTTTGGGGTGTTCATAAACTGACCCATAAGGATAAGATAATCACTTAAGTAATTATCCATGTACTCCCCATGGCATTGTTCGAAGGCAACCATATTTCTGATTATAGACTCTGTTAAATCATCTATTTCCCATTTTGGGATTTCCAAAATCCCATCATTGAAACGTATGTTAAATAAGCTTTCATTTGACCTCACCTTAAACTTAACTCCTGCTCGATGTAGCTCTGTCACGCTGGCTATGTTTACAACTTCCCATGGCCGGATAGCTGGTGATGTCCACAATGGTGCTGCATATAACATTCTTAAAAGATCAACAAGATGCTCTACTTTTACTCCAGAAGAACATATTCTCTGAAAATTGTCTTCCGTTTCCTCTATAGCCCTAATTAGATTATAAACTTTCAAGAAATGGTAAGAAAGACGAAGTATTGAAAGTTTCTCAGAATTAGAGTTAAGAAGATCCTCAAGAATGAAGAATGGCAACTGATTTTCAAGCAACAACATGTCAGGGCAAAGACCAACTTTCATATTTGGTCTTCTGAATATGCAATCATTTTCATCTGGAAAATCATTGTTGCAGCACCTCAATAAGAATTCAACGGTGAAGGCAGCATCCACCAGAATGATTCTTACAAATTCATCACTTGTAAACTCAATGGTTTCTGTATAACAACTGCGCAATTTTGCTTCTTGATTTTTTATTTTCACTATATAATCCTTCAAGCTTACCCCAGTCCGAAGTGTAAAATTTCGTAGGTACCTCTTTTTGTGTTCTTCCATGGCTTTTAATTCTTTCTTGCCATGATGAAGTGGGCCTATTGAGACTACCTGAGGTGTGTATGCATTTTCGCGTACACGTCGTAGTTGCCGAGGAACTCTGTAGATACAACGAAAAGAGGACACGGGAGGCAAGCTCTCTAGCTCCTTGCTCATTGAAATTTCTAATGGAATGTCCGGGTTCTCCATCTTCCTGTTCATGCATGTGTGGTTATTAATTGTGATTATTGTAATAGATGACGATGATAATGATGATGATTACAGATTAATAGAACCACAATCATCAAATATTAATTATTTCATAATTAAACTTCCAAAAATTTAAAAATAAAAACATATATCAAAAAATGCCAAATCAAAAACTCTACTATATTTCTTTTAGATCTTATATATATATGCTTCCGATCAAAGCACACAGAGAGACAAACCAATCTTCCATTAAAAGAAAGAAGAAAATTAGACCACTCTCCCATATAACCTTTGCTCAATTCCAATTTCCGACTATAATGTAACAGAACAAACTTAAACTGCAATAAAATTGATGCATTAATGGAGAAGGATAAAACCCAGAATAAAGTTTATGGATTAATTGGAAAAACAATTAAAAAAAAAAAAAAAACAGAGAAGAGCTAGGAAGTGAGTTTGCGCACCTTCTATGTATAAAAAGCGAAGTTCTTTTTGTTTGGTCAGATAAAAAAAAAAGAAGCCAAGCTTGGTTTTCCTTTGGTAGAACAGCTCAATGCCGATGCATGGCTTGCTCCTCTTCTAGCTGGTAGATGATATAAAAAATTGCATGCATTAATGATAGCAATTTGTTATACTATTATATATTGGTGAAAAGCTCATTGTTCTATTCTTAAACCATCTTTGAAGCATGTAATCAATCCCTAAGCCTGTTTGGTTGCATACAAATATGGAGAAAAGCGAGTTTAATTACTTTATTCTTCTGAACCTTTAAAAGAGAAAGGGTTAGTCTTCAATTCTTTACTATCAAGCGAAGCCTAGCTAAAGGAAGGACGGCATTTTTTATTTATAAATTGTGTGTATGTTCTTTTTTTCAAATATCATGTTTAAGTTTTAACCGGCTTTATTTTGGCAAATATTTAAACCCGGTCGTGAAATAGCTCTTTTTTTTTTTTTTTTTTTTTTTTAAGGAAAATCCTGGAATAGCTCTTTAAGTTGAGAGTACAATTTCCGCTTTTGTCTTTGGGTCCATTGAATTGTAGGGTCCGACAATTAAAAAAGTTGGTCTAAAGGACACTCAGCCAAATAAGTTGAGCTAAAGGCTAAAAGTACATTCTCTACATAACTTGTATTTCACTCTTGAATGATACTTTTTTTTTTTTTGCTCAATTACAAAAAACTTCTATGAACTATGTGGACTATTTCAAACGGGTCCACAAACTACAAAATATTTCAAGTACGTCCTCCAATTAACAAAAACCATGAAAAAATGCATATCGTTAAGGGTTTCGTCATTGGTGCTATTAAGTGCCAACATGTCTAGGTTAACGTGGTTTTTTAAGTTCATGAGAGTTTTTTGTAATTGAGTCTCGTTTTTTTTTAGACAAAAAAAAAAATAATATCCAATAGAAATTAATCAGTACAGTCCGATGTATCAAACAATCCAATAGTGAAACAAAACACCTACTAAAGGTCCTGCCAGTTGTCATGTTGTGGCAGTACTGTTTGGAAGAGAATTTATGTTAATTTTATGAAACAAAATTAGATTCGATCTCTTTATTCTTTTTTGACATATGGATTTTCTTTTATACAAATAAAAGTGTATCTAGCGACTAGCACTAATGTGGTGCAAATTAAGAACGTCATATTGAGCAAAATCTACACAATAATTGATAATTATTAGTTTAAACTTAGGGAAAGGCAATTTGAACATTGAAAAAATTGAATAATTACATTTTAAAAAAATTAAAAATACTGACATGTAATTAATAGTCTGATGTGACATTTAAAAAATGACTTAAATACAAATGCAAAGACATAGTCAAGCTCTTTGGGTGGTGGTGATGGTGTTCGGTTTGGGAGGTGGTGTGAAGATGTTGGGTTTGGTATGTTTGTTGGGTATAGTAAGTAGAATTGATGGGTGTTATGTTGGGTTTAGTAAAAATATTTTAGAAAAATATATTGGGTGTACTAATATGTTTTTAACAATTTTTTAAATAAATGTGGGTGTAAAAAGTGTGTTGCAGTTAATGATAAAAACTTTAAGTCTGAATAGCGGCACCTATTGGAATCACTGCAAACTTTTGTTCTAAACACTATTTTCTTAAAGGAAGGTAAGTCTAATATATCCCCTGTTCAAACAGCAGTTAACATCCAATCAAAACATAGAAATGGCCAACCAAATTAAATTCCATTAAAAGAAAGAAGAAAATTAGAACAATATTCTGATAACCTTTCCTTAATTTTAATTTCCAACTACCATGGAACATAATTAACTTAAAGTTTCAAGAAAATGGGTATGCAAACATTATAGCAATGGAGAACGATATAAAATAACATAATAAAAAAAGGACAGAGAAGTAAGTTAATTCTAACATGCTGTAGTGCTATGTATAATTATGTGTAGGAAAAACTTGGGTCTGGTATCCTATTCAAAAACCATTTTTTTTTCAAAAACAAAAAATATGTTTTAGTCAAAAAAAAACATGTTTGGTAGATCATTTTCAAAAACAGATTTTAGAAAAAAAAAAAAATTAAAAAACATGCATTTTTTAAAAAACAATAAAACATCATTTTTTTTTTCTTTTTTTTTTTTTTTTTTTTACACTTCTTTCTTTCTTAGCTGACATCATTTATAAAATTTAAAAATTGTTTTTAAATTTCATACCAAATAAGTTTTCAAATTTTAAAAATTGATTTTAAAAACTAAAAAAAAATTAATAATTGAGTAGGACAGCAAACGGGGCCCTTAATTGCCAGAACTTGATGCAAGATAGATATATTTGTTCTGTTCTCTACATGGCTTAGTACACGTCCCCATGGACATTGGTTAATGTTGTTATACGTACAGATGCTCTTATATAATGGTGAGAAGGCTAATTAAGAATAATATAAGGGGAGGGGGAAAGAATTGAATTGTTACCTTAGGTGTTCATCAAGAAATTCCTCCCCCCTAATCAGTAATTTTAAACCCTCTAACCACCCAAAAAAATTTGCCTAAACCCCCACCTATCTAGAAACTTTCTCAAAACCCCCTATAACTTATAATCCTAAATTACTCTTCTAACGCACACTAACGCACGCTGACGTCACTATAACTGAATTTTGATAAAATTGAATTTTCTGCTGAAACTCAATATTTCACTAAAACTAAAATCAAACACAAAAATTGAATTTCAAGAATTCAGTTCCACTGAAATTAAATTTCATAAATTCAGTTACACTAAATTGAAAAATTCATTTATGTATTCACTTACTGAGACTGTATTAAGGTATGAAACAATTACACATTGACTAAAAAGCAATTACAGATTGACTAAAACGCAATTACACCTTCACTAAAATAGTTACACCTTCACTGAATTCAGTTTCACTAAAAACAACACAGCAACCTTATTAAAAAAAAAAACCAACACAACAAGCCATTGAGATGAGAGGAGTAGCCAACCAGCAAGCCATCGATGTGAGCCTATCAAACAACTACTTCATGTTCTCTTACTGATTACTCAAATGGATTACCTGCAATTCGAAGTCACACTTTTTAGCCAAAATCATTAAGCAACCCTATAAAAAACAAATAAAAACAACACAGCAAGCCAACACTAATCGAAGTCATAATCACAAACCAACCAGTAAGAATATGAATGAGATCCAAAATGTCCGATACATGCACACCTTTCAAATGGTCTTTATGATAATGCATGAAAAACATCACATCGGTAAGCCAATTCTTATCTTTCTAGCTAGTGATGCATCAAAGAACGTAATATGGCATGTGAAATTAAAAATGATAAGGTGTAATTTTGAATACCAAATTTCCAGCATATAACTAGCACTTAGATAGCATAAAGTAGATCTATGCGAGCACACCATCGCGATCATCGGACTTTGTAATCGGCCTCGGCGAGATATTCGTCGATCTCGGGTATGGTTTGGTGACAGTGGAGGAGGAAGATCGGAGGAGGAGGAGGAGGAAGAGCTCGTGCTGCTAGTGACTGTTTGGTATTGATGGGTTTTGCTATTAGTCATTTCCAGGAAGAGAGAGAGAGAGAGAGAGAGAGAGAGAGAGAGAGAGAGAGAGAGAGAGAGAGAGAGAGAGAGAGAGAGAGTGTGGTTACTGTGTATGGGCAAAACCAAAAAAAGGGCACAACCGGTATTTACCAAAAAATAAAATNCTTAGGGGGTTAGGGAAACATTTAAGCAAAAGAAGGGGTTATGAAATAATCATAATAATTGGTGGAGGCTATCAATTTATTAGATTATGATTTGGGGTTTATAATTATTTACATTATTTATTTTCCTATTCTCCGGAACTTAAAAAAGAAAGGTTCATCTTCGATTTCTTTACCATCAATCTTAATTATAAGCTAAATGAAGCCTTACCAAAATCTTGTGCTTTATTTGAAAAATGTGAGTGAATTTTGGCCCAACAATAAACATATTGTTTACACCCAAATTTGGCACCTGTCGTTGGAGGGAATATATTGTGAAAAATAGTAGAAAATTGGGATAATTATCATTAATTATTCTTGGCATTTTATCGTGATTTTAGTGGATTTGAGTGAATATTAATAGTGCCTACATGGTTGTTGACACCACAAATTAGCATTGGGTCAATGACATACAATTCCTCATCTTTGGAGGTCTCTTCTGCCAGGAGATGTGTTTCAGCTATTTTACTCGAGGCCCCTAGAGTAGTACTTGAGTAGTACTCGAGTAACCATACAAAAGGAACCCAACACAATTTCACCGTGAGACACCATTCATTTCTTCATATGGCAGTGACGTAAGCCATGACAAAAGCAAACATACTCATTTCGATTGACTGACTTTGTCTTTCACCGAAATGATTAGGTCGCAGTGAAAAGCAGCAAAAAATGCGTGAAAACCAGCCAATCAGAGACAAGCAGTCCAGCAACAAGCACTTGGTGGAGCTCGGCGAGGGATCGACGGCTCTGCCAAATGGTTGGTGGGCTATGGCGAGGGCTCGGCGGTCCCGACGAGTGCTCGACACTCCTATTCTTCTGACTTAGGATTCCTTCTTTTCTTCTCTGATTGGTGCAGAACATAAAATATTCAGTACAGTGATCCTCTTCGCTGAGATGATTCAAGCAACAACCTTCCTATTTAAGAGGCATTCACATAAACAAACATCAAAACAAACCAGAGCTAATATATTCAGAAACAAAATCAATCATAAACAAACAGCCAGATGTATGTAACACCCTGAATTTTTGACTTATGTTAATTTTGTTACTTAAGTTTTTTAACCTTTTTCTTAAGGTTTGTTTAAAGGAATTAGAATTTTCCTTAACTTTGTTTTAACTAATCAAGACCTTCGATTGTGGTTCTAGAGTTTAGTTACTTGGAAATGAATTTTAGAAAAGGAATCCAAGAGTTTGGTGATTAATTTATTAATTTATTTTCATTTTTCGAAATTAAATTATGATAGGACGATTTTTTATAATTTTTCTGAAAGTGATTTGACTATTTTGAGATTAGAGAAATTAATACTCATCAATACGAGTCGGTAGGATTTTTCGAGAAATTATTTGGAGTTGTGAACTATTTTTGATGAATTTTTGAAGTTTTGAGAAATTAGAAAATATAAAAAATGACGTGGCACTAACGTGGATTGACACGCAACCATGTGATAGGCGGAGAGTGGCTGGGCGGAGGCTGACTGGGCACTAGTTTAAGTAGGAGCACATGGATAGTGTAAGCTTAGTTGTATTAGATCAATCTCCATATTTTAATCTTGACCATTAGAGTTTATTAAACCATGTTTTAATCTTGGCCCTTCATTTTGGAGCAACCCACTTAGCCAATATCGACCCCCTTTGACCCGCACGTTGACCTGGTTTGACCCACCCATTGACCCACCGAAAGTGATTTCTACTATGATTTACACTAAAAAGATTTGGTGGTTTTCAAACTAGCCAGGGTCCCCTAAGGAGAAGCTATGATCGTATGAGATGCTTACCCCCTACATTTGTCTTGTTGTTCCTTGTTCATTGAATGTTTTATAGGTACGAGGCATGATAAAGAGACAAACTTGGACGAAGGTCGAGAAGAGCAACATCTTGAGACTTGTCAACTTCTTGGATTCAAATGGTGATTTCATTTAAATGTTTTTCTCATGTCGAGTTTGTTTTATTGATTTCTCCTTAATTTTTTAGAGATTGTTTTAACCAATTTACTTTGACTTTACGTTTGCGTAGTTTTGAAACATTTATTTTGTGTTTGCTATGTATTTCGAATTTATTTAATTCTTCAAGGTTGCAATGTAATACCATAACCTTGGGGTTTGGTTTTATAAGGAAGTTTTATTTTTACTTCATATGTTTTTCGCTATTTATTATCTATGGTCCAACCCATACTATCTATTCAAATGGCTTAACCCGCCTTGGGTATCTTGGGGGATTAATCCTTGATTTAGTGGTATTAACACCTTGGGGCATTCAAGGTAGGTGCCACTATTGCATACCCGGGGTTCGGGGTGTAACACCAGAGCTATTCAAGCAGCAAACTGCCATCTCTCCCTCTCATCCACGATCAAACAAATCATCCTAAAGCTACCAAGAAAATCAACCTTGATCGCCCGCAAAAACAAACATCAAAACAACCCAGAGCTAATTCAGAAACAAAACCTTCTCTCCCACTCTCATCCAGAATCACGTTTTTGTGAAGAGGCACAACTAATCACTACAATATGTGGCACTGCTTGGCAAAAAGAAAGTGGCTGCACTACTTGAAAAGAGACAAACAATATTGCACAGATGCAACTATCGGTATTTGTCCAAACTTGACCGATTTTAATTCAAAAGTAACTGCATCATTTTGAATATTGCAATCGTTGGATTGACAATAACACTTTACATTTTTCATTCAATATTAGAAATTAAATATTATAATACAAAATGAATTTTATAACATATACTTTCCAACAATCCCCCACATGAATGAAAAATTGACAGGAAGTAGACAATACTTGCAGACAATAGATGCATTTAAAGGGGTGTCTTTTGAACTTGAACCTTTCATAGTGAGGACCTATCGGATTTACTTGGAGAATCAGTGAACCTAAGTCTTAAATTGTCCACCGTTAGTGTAAACCAAGACAATAAGACTCACACATCTCTTATCCTAATATTATGGTTCATACGATTGTGTTCGTTTTGGTCCTGAACAGTTCCCGGATTCATGCATGAAAGCTATAGAGAATTTAGCCATATATATCATTCTCATAGAAGCGACCCACTTCTACTCTTACATAGGTGACACTAATTAAGAATACTCTGCTATATTCCTCTTGATACAAGATATTAGCGTCATTAAATATAAATATATACCCTCATCAACAACATGCAGACAACACACTTTTCATCATAGAAATGGGATAATGTGTTAAAAACTTGTGAATCATACCCAACCAGTTTGCCAATTGAACCTAGACCATGGGATCTCCAATCAACTAGGTTAGGTTTCTGCTAGGTTGATTCATTGAATTGGCTTTAGCCCTATTCCCCTCAATGTAAATTTTACTAGCTTACTCTCTCGGTAAACCTTTTGTTAGCGAATCCCCTAGATTTTCTTTTGATTTAATATAATCAATGAAAATTATTCCATTAGAGAGCAACTGCTTGATAATGTTATGCCAATGTCTAATATGTCTTGATTTTCCATTATAGTCATTATTTTTTGCCCTTACTTGTGCAGCTAAACTATCACAATGTATACATATGGTTGTAATAGGCTTAGGCCATAAAGGAATATCCTCCAAAAAATTCCGAAGTCACTCTGCTTCCTCATTGACCTTATCTAAGACTATGAATTCAGACTCCATTGTGGATCAAGCAATGCATTTGTTTGGAGGATTTCCAAGTTACAGCATCACCTCCTAATCTAAACACATATCCACTTGTGGATTTGACTCCATACGATTAGAGATCCAATTAGCATCACTGAATCCTTCAAGTACAGGTCAATACATTGTATAATGTAATCCATAATCAATGGTGTACCTTAAGTACTTTAGTACCCTGACTAATGCATTCCAATGATCATTTTCTGAGTTGCTTGTGTATCTACTAAGTCTGCTTACTGAATAAGCAATATCGGGTCTAGTGCAATTCATGATATACATTAGACTTTCGATTATTTGAGATTATTTTAACTGTGATACACTTTCACCATCATTTTTCTTTAATTTGCAATTGGCATCAAAAGGAGTTACAACATGTTTGCAGTCATATTGACCAAACTTCTTAAGCAGCTTTTCTACATAATGAGATTGAGTAAGAATATATCCATCCGAATTTTTCTTCATTTGAATTCCTAAAATAACATCGGTTGGACCTAAGTCTTTCATGTCAAAATTGGAACTCAACAATTTGTTGGTGGAATTTATTAATTCTTGTTAGTCCCCATTATAAGCATGTCATTTACATACAAACATACAATGACACAAAAAACGAAAATCTCATGCATATATAAAAGGAGTTATTTATACTTAAACTCCCCTGAGGTTTATCATCTTTTCACATACACTCTCTGGGATTTCAAAAATTTTCACATACACTCTCTGGGATTTCAAAAATTTTCACATACACCCCTTGAAGTTTCAAAACTGTTGCATATAACCCCCTACAATAAGACAAAAAAATGATGAGAAAGTATACAAAAATGCATGCTAAGGGGGTGGAATGGCCTAATAAGATTATTCAAGGTGTAAAGTCCAACCTCAATACAAATATCTTATTCTTTGTTTATTTATTGTTTTCTCTTGCAGGAGGTTATATGCAACAGTTTTGAAATCTCAAAGGGTTTATGTATAATTTTTAAAACTTCAGGGGTGTATGTGAAAAGATGATAAACCTCAGGGGGTGTAAGTGTAAATAACTCTATATAAAAGCTCCAAAACGTAGATCGATCCCACTGAGGCGCAAACTTTAGATCGATCTTTATGTTGTTTTCTTGCCCAATAAGACATAGGTAAGAACATAATTTGACTGTAGAGATGCCTTGAGCAATTTCAACCCCTGAGAATCGAATCAAAGCAAATAACATCATTTCGAATAAAAATACCAATAGTATTAATGTGTAAAATATATATTTGGCTTACTAGCCTAGAGAATATCTAACCGTTATTTTATTAAAAAAAAAATTAATCTTGTATCTAACGGTTACAATTTTGTGTTGAACAAATGCGTAGATAGTAAAAGTATTATTTGATGCGAATAAATCTGTGGGTTTGGATGGAGAAAAAAAAAACTTAAAAATTAAACAAAACTCAACATTTAAGAAATTACATGCTCTAATTTCTTTGTTTGGGTCCATAAATACAGAGTTTTGTAAATTCTATGTGAAAAAAAAACCTTGGGATTTGAGGGCTGTAAATTCCACCTAAATTGGTGTTATTTTGAAAATTCCTATTTTTACAAAAGAAAACTAAAGCATGTCTACCCATCACATTTCCAATTAATTACAATATCACCACCACTACCACCATGCCACCGCTATCACCACCATCACCATCATCACCACCACTGACACCGCCACCACCTTTGATGCCACCACCGTCGCCGCCACCACCACCACTGCCGCCATGCCAGCACCATCATCACCACCACTGCCACCAGCACCATCATCACCACCACTGCCGCCATTGCCACCATCACCATCATTGCCGCTGCTGCCACCACCATCGTCGCCGCCACTACCAACACCCTAATTTTTGCTACCATTATTTCTCCCACTACCACCACCAACACCATCACCAACACTGCCGCCGCTATCCCCATCACCATCACCATCACCATCACTACTACCGCTGTCATCGCCACCACCATCACCACTACCACCGCCACCGCCACCGCCAATACCCCAATTTTCACCGCCACCACTGCCACCACCATCACCACCACCACCCCAATTTAGTAATATGTTGTGCACACGAGACATTGTTGTGGTCTAATAATTATTCACCTAGTTCTATATTGGTCAATTATTTTTTTACTTAGTTTCATATTGGTCCATTAATTTTTTATTAAGTTCGTGTATTCTATAATTTAAAAAATAAATTCATGGACCAAATTGACACTCAAGGCAAAGTTCAAGAACCATTGTAATAATTTACTCTATTTTTCAATTGTTTGTCAGCAAAAAAAAATTTTAGTTTTCTATAATGACAAAAGAATATCTTGACAAACAAAAGAAAAAAATAAAAAATAAAAAATTTGAATAGGATACCAAACGAGCCCTTGGCTACTGATGTCCCGACCGCAAAAACTGAAAGAGTTACTGTTGTTTAAACAAGGTTTCCAAGGAGTCTTTCCTCAATTTCTCCTTTATCGAATTCATTCACCTCCAGGTTCAGCTTCCTCTGCTTAATTTCTCTGCCACCTTCTCTAGAAGACTAGAACTCATGGGGAGTCCTTACCCAAACCCCATCTCTCCTACCCAAACCCGCATAGGCTGGATTGGCATAGGCGTAATGGGTGCTGCCATGGCCTCTCGCCTTCTCTCCGCTGGCTACTCCCTCACCATCTACGCTCGTACTCCTTCCAAGGCTCTTCCCCTACAATCCCAAGGTGCCCAACTCGCCGATTCCCCATTTCAACTCGCCCAACGCACTGACATTGTCTTCACAATGGTGGGTCACCCATCAGATGTTCGATCAAATGTCCTCGGCCCAAATGGCCTTCTTTCGGGCCTTAATCCGAACTCTGTCTCGGTCGACATGACAAGCAGTCATCCAGCGCTTGCCCGCGAGATATTTGCGGCTGCGCGTGCCAAGGATTGTTGGACTGTCGACGCGCCAGTGTCCGGAGGTGACATTGGCGCCAGAGAAGGCAAACTTGCTATACTTGCCGGTGGTGATGCTTCGATGGTCAAGTGGTTGTCCCCGTTGTTTGATATTATGGGGAAGGTTACGTATATGGGTCCTGCAGGCTGCGGCCAAAGTTGCAAGATAGCGAACCAGATTACGGTTGGGGGGAATTTGCTTGGATTGAGTGAAGGGTTGGTGTTTGCGGAGCGGGCGGGATTGGATGTGAGGCAGTTTATGGAGGCTGTAAGAGGTGGGGCGGCGGGGTCAATGGTGATGGAGTTGTTTGGGGAGAGGATGATAGGGAGGGACTTCAGGCCTGGTGGGTTTGCTGAGTATATGGTGAAGGATTTGGGGATGGGTGTGGATGTTGTGGAGGAGAGTGAGGATGGGAGGGTTGTGGTGTTGCCTGGTGCTGCATTGGGCAAGCAGTTGTTTTCTTGCATGGTGGCTAATGGAGATGGGAAGCTTGGCACTCAAGGTCTTATCACTGCCATACAGAGGCTCAATGGAAGGTGAGATGAAATGATTCTCTCAATTCGAAAGGTGTGGTAACTGGTTTTAGTGTGTTAATTTGTGCTTTTGGTATAACTACTGTTGTCAATTAGAACTAAGGTGTTTGCTATGAAATATTGACTTATGTTGGTCTGCATATTATGTGTATAAAATATTTTGTTGTACAATAGTATTTGTCATAGACATAATTATCAAATGTGTTGATGGTTTGTGACGCCTTTTAATAGCTCTATTGGAAACTAGATTTTGTATAGACATAAGCAGTAGACAAGTTAAAAAACCTGCCTTTTGATGGAAAAAAAAAAAATTTGAACATGCTAATGACCTCTCAAGAGATTTATGATTTTGGGATACATCTCTTTGTCAAGATTGAAGTTCCTTGTCATCATGACAAGCTTTCGATCCTCGTATTACTGAAAATGCTAATATGTTATCATGGAACTGGTCTTTTGTATATGCTTTTCACCTGGGCTAATTTATGAGAAGGATTATTGCAAAAGTTATGTATGGTTAGAGATCAACTACAAGGAGACTTGTTGCTAAATTGGTGACTTCAATGCAGTTGTAAGTGCCTCAGTTGTTGTCCACTTTCTCTACTCTGAACTTCTTTTGAGGTTAATGAACTTATGTTTCTTCTAAATGAGCTTGTTGGTACATCAATTCCATCATGCATTCTGGAAGCTATTGGAATGATACCGATGTGTTATTTTCCAAAAGTCCTCCGACGTTTATTTCATAAAACATTAGAGAAGTTCCCAAAGAGTATTTGTAGCCTAGACTTGTCATTATCTAACTATAGGTCTTCTTTGGCTATTTGTAGAGGTGCTAGGGATCAGGTATTTTAATTTTACACATTTTACAACTATCCTGCTTATTTTCTTAATTTAGGGGCACAAATAGTGTCCCCTTACTTCTGTCTAATCTTAATATGCTAGGTCAATCACATTTGTGTCAACTTGTTTCATTTTTCTTGGTAGTTTTAGTTTTATAGTGCGCATAGCAACTGCCCCACAGCTTGTTTCATTCTTCTTTGTGTTTTTGCCATTTTTGGTCCATGTTAAGTCCTCTCATTCCTGTGTTTTTTGTTAAGCTATGGTTTTACCCTTGGTTTTGATTCCCAGAATCTTATCTTTGACAAAGAAGGTTAGGCTTTTTATGAAACTGATAGAGCCCCAGATCTAGGAGTCAGCTGTACTTCATGTGATACATCTAGGCCTTCCGCTCGGCTTATGGTTATGGATACTGAGCTGGGTCAAATGCCAATTAGGTTAAATTATGTTGTATGTTTCACCACAAACTTAGTTGTATGTCATGCTGTGTTGGCATAATTAGTTTTAAAAAGACACATTGAGATGTAATTTAAAATCATGTGTGTCATAATTGTGGTGCTAATATGAAGATAACTCCATGGATGTTGGTGATAAGAACTCTTACATTTAGTTAAAGGTAAATCACCTTCTACCACATGTGTTGGAATGATCATTTTTTCTTATATTTATTATGTGTATACTTTAGCCATTGATTTGTATATTGGTTCATATTTTTCATATTTTTTTTTTTTTTTGGGTAAATGAATTTATAGAAGCCCAATGGAAACAAGAGGGAAAGCCCCATAACAAGAGATACAGTCATAACCAACAGGCCATATAAGACCAGTAACCAAGGAAGCCAGACCCATAGCTATGGTAATCTCCACTCAGCAGCCACAACAAAGTTTGAAGGAGTAGATTCCTTGACAATAGAGTAAAGAAGATTCAAGGAAGGCTTGTTAGAAGTTATTGAAGATCTTATCATTTCTCTCTTTCCAAATAAAATAAGCAGCAGTAGCCAGTAAATAGACAAAACTTCTTGACAATAGTGGGCAGATGATCTCCCTTTCTATGGAGAAGAAGTGCATACATTAAAATGAGGCAGCTAGTCCATTTAGTTAGGTTTTTTAGCGTTTGCCATGCAAGAATGTCGGAACACAGAACTTCTTTGATGTTCTTCTCGCCTCAGCCTGGCAGCTAACGCTCTTCTTCGAGTGGAGTTACCGGAATAGTTATCTGAACTCTTCGAGTCGAATTCAAGTTGCTATAAGAAAATTATCTCATTGCTTCAACCAATGAATTCACACTTTCCCTTAAGTCTTGGCCAAATGCCGGTCATAACCAGACAAAAAAAAAAACTCTAATGATTGAAAAAGGGACTTACCCTTAACTGAAAGAGTGATGGTAAAGCACAGGCTGATTATCATATCTCGATATGTTTTATTTCCCCACTTCCAGATACAACTCAGTGAGAGCTCACGGCCTCTTTGGATAGACTTTATACCTACACTCAATCATAGCACACATAAATGTTGCAGCAATAGCTAATGCTGTTAGTTTTAGAACAAATGTAAGTTATACTTGCACCTAATACCAACATCATTCTAATGCCCATGCAACTGAATGACAGTATAATTTGTTAAACCTGCACCTAGCCATCTTATAGATTATTCAACCACCTATCAATCAGGGATAAAGAGAAAAAGAAGAAAAGAAAACAAGCACTATGTGATGCAGAGAAGCCAAAGATTATGGCATTACTACTTATCGAAAATTTTTGAAGCAATGATTGATAGTCATGAGATCCATTTCTCATGCAAGATTATTAAGTTCACCCACCATTAAGATTTGGATTAAATAACTGTACAAGCAGTGGAAGCATCCAAGTAGTTCATCATCCACGTGAGCACCAAAATCAAGACAGTGCATCAAAGCCTCCAATAAACTGGAAACAATTCCAAGTTAGCAATTTATTTTTGGCTTTTTTACCCAAATACCACATGGACTACAGGGGGCGTGCTCCCATACCACCTAAATTTTTTTTCTTGCCAATTTATCACCTGAAGTTATCAATATGTGATAATGTGGCACCTACATCCATTTCTGTCAACTTTTATGTTAACTTAAAGGGTACTTTTGTCAATTCATGTTATACAATATCTGAAAAAATAAAGCTAAAATCCAAATAAAACTCTAAACTTAAAAAAAAAAAAAAAAATCCAGCTAATCTACCCTCACCCTGAGACCCCATAAATTTTTTAAATTTTATTTGAGATTTATTAGGAGAATTTGATAATTAATTTAAAGAAGTTGGGATTTTCAAAAATAGTTTGGAAATTAAAAATAATATTTTGACCCCTTAGATAATTAGTACTCACTGAGATGAGTCTGTATGATTTTTCGGTGATTTTTTTCAAGACCCGAGCTATTTCTAACGAATTTTACAAAAGTAATATTTAATTATACTTAAGGGCAAACTAGGAAGTTTGAGAAAAAAGTTGATGGTTTAACAGAAATATGGATGGCAGATGCCACATTGACATATATTGATAAATTTATGTGCTAAATTGACAAGAAAAAAAAATTTGAGTGGTACGGGAGCACGCCCTTTATAGTTCAGGTGGTATTTGAGTAAAAAAATCTTTATTTTTTACATATTTTTCTTTAGGATTTCTGTTATTTCTAGCATATATTGACCAATATTGACAACCTTAACTGACGTAAATGAAATTACTCTTTCCAATTATGAAAGATGACTGCTATTTACACACCCATTTTCCTCTCACTACATACTCCTTTCTCACTTCACATCCCTTTTTTTTTTTTTTCTTTTTTTCTAATTTCTCAAAACACAACCCTAAAATATTTAAAATACCCTTATTTACACACACACACACACAAAAAAAAAAAAACTAAAACCCAACCAGCCCACCCCCCGACGCCGACCCATCCCTGTCGCCGACTCACCAGGGTTCAACCCTCCGGCCTCGATGTCTCTCTCTTTCCCTCTTTCTCTCTTCCCCCCTCTCTCTCTCTCTCTCTCTCTCTCCTCTCTCTCCTCTCTCCCTTTCTCTCTTGACCACCAATCTTGAGGTTAGCAAGGTCGCCGGCCCCTGCAACCGACCAGAGAAAGACAGAGAGGAGAAAGAAGCCAAACAAAGAAATGGAGAGATGAAAGAGAGAGAAGGAGAAAGAAAGAGATGTCGGCGGTTCAACAAATAAATAAAGCTATGATTGTGTCATAATAAAAGTTGTGACTGTTATACAGTTACAATTGAATGATTTTGCCGAGCACTCAGTGAACAATATCGAACACTCAGTAGAACCACATTTATAAATATGGTAACTAAACTTAAATTTAGAATCGAGTGAAATGACAAAATATTTTTTTAATTAAAATAAAAAAAGGATTGAAATTGGATGACTAAAGTCAACAAACTCTTTCTTTTTTACTAAATATAGTCTAATATTATAACTTATGTTTGTTGTAAAAAAAAAAAAAAAAGAATGCATTATGAATGATTAGCACGAAAGCATTACCGACCAAAAATAAAAGCACGAAAGCAACTATATACCATATTACCATTATTATCATATCTAGTTAATGTAGGTGTACAGTGTACTTTGCATATACTATTAAAAAAGGAAAAAGAAGAAAAAAAGATAGGTGGCCACAGAATAGTGGATGGACCAAAAGTTTCATCGAATTGTTGTCCACTTTCCAATTTTCATCGTACATCTATAGACTATAGTACTGCTTTTTTTTTTATCACTTTTAGACTTTGAACGTGATATGCTTAGGCAAAAGCAATTATTGTCGTCCTACTGAAATTCATTAAGACACTTTTGTTTTTCTAAGTTGTTCACCCACTTCATTGAAATCCCATTGACCCTTTGCAAGGAATCGAAGAGAAAAATGGCTTTGGTTGGAGAAGCTCTGCTCACTGCTTCCATCCAGGTGTTATGTGACAGGATTGCTTCACGGGACTTCATCGACTTATTTCAGAGGAAGAAGCTCGACGATTCACTCCTGAAGAAGCTGAAGATCACACTTCTGTCCCTTTCTGCAGTGCTCAATGATGCAGAGGAGAAGCACATTGTGAACCCTGCTGTGAGAGAGTGGCTTGATGAGCTCAAACATGCTGTCTTAGATGCAGAGGACTTGCTGGATGAGATCAACACTGAAGCTTTGAGATGCAAGGTGGAAGCTGAATATAATGAAACCCACAAATGCACCAAGGTGTGGAACTTCCTCTCTACTTCTTTTAATCCTTTTTATCAAAGCATGAATGCTAAGATAAGAGAGTTGTTTGAAAGATTAGAACACCTTGCAAAACAGAAAGGTGTCCTTGGTCTGAGAGAAGTTGTTGGAGGGAAGGTTTCACAGAGAACTCCAACAACTTCCTTGGTTCATGAACCTTTTGTATATGGTAGGGATGGAGAAAAAGAAAAGTTAGCAAAACTGTTGTTTTCAGATGATGCAAGCAGCAATGATGTATCCGTCATCACCATAGTTGGAATGGGCGGAGTTGGTAAGACAACCCTTGTTCGATCCCTTTACAATGATGACAAGGTAAAAGAGTATTTTACTCTTAAATCTTGGGCTTGTGTTTCAGAAGATTTTGATGTGGTTAGGGTAACTAAAACCCTTCTTCAGGAAGTCACTTCAAAGTCTTGGGATATTATGGACTTGAATTTTCTTCAAGGTGAACTAAGAGAACAAGTAAGAGGAAAGAAATTTTTATTTGTATTGGATGACCTTTGGAATGAGAATTATATTGATTTGAAATGCCTCCAGGCTCCTTTTGCTTTTGGGGCAAGAGGAAGCAAGGTCCTTGTAACAACACGGATCGAAAATGTTGCATCTACCATGAACAATGTTCCTATTCAGTACTTGAAACCGTTGTCACATGAAGATTGTTGGTTGTTACTTGCAAAACATGCATTTGGAGATGAAACCCCTAGTGCACATCCAAACTTGGAAGAAATTGGCAAGCAAATTGCAGGTAAGTGCAATGGTTTGCCTTTGGCTGCAGAAACACTTGGAGGTTTGTTACGTTCCAAGAAGAAAGATTTAGAGGAATGGAGTAACATATTAAATAGCAATATTTGGGAGGTACCGTACAGTAAAAGTAATATTCTTCCAGCTCTAGGATTGAGTTATCATTATCTCCCAGCTCAATTGAAACGATGTTTTGTTTATTGTTCCATCTTTCCAAAGGACTATGAATTCAAAAAAGAAGATGTAATTTTACTTTGGATGGCTGAAGGTTTAGTTCCACAAGATGGGAATGGGAGTGGGATGGAAGAGGTGGCTACAAAATACTTTAATGAATTATTTGCACGATCACTATTTCAAAAATCAAGTAAATCATGTTTCACAATGCACGATCTCATTAATGACTTGGCTGTGTTCATGGCTAGGGAATTTTGTATCAGACTGGAAGGGAGCAAATCACAAGAGGCTCCTAAAAGAGTTCGTCATTTATCATATATGCAAGCAGAATTTGACACCACTCCAAAATTTGAGCAAATGTATGGGTTTAATTGTTTGCGGACCTTCCTACCTATGTCATTAAGACCATATTTCATTTCCAAACTGCATTATATAAGTAAAAAGGTTCCACAAGATTTGCTGCCAGCACTAAGATGTTTGCGAGTCTTATCTTTATCAAAATACAAAAATATCAGTGAATTACCTAATTCTATTGGTAATCTCATGCACTTGCGCTACTTGGATCTTTCCTCTACTGCAATCAAAAGGTTACCAGACACAGTGTGTTCTTTCTACAATTTACAGACATTGTTGTTGTCAAATTGTTTCTCTCTCATCGAATTGCCTGCAGATATGAGAAAATTGATGAATTTGCGTCATCTTGATCTTCGTGGAACTAACATAGAAGAGATGCCATTGCAAATGGGTAGACTGAAAAGTTTGAGAACATTGACTTCATTTGTTGTTGGCAATTCAACAGGGTCAAGCCTTACAGAATTGAGGGAGTTACGGCATCTTCAGGGAAACCTTTCTATACGAAAGCTGCAAAATGTAGTTGATGCTATGGATGCCTCGCATGCCGATTTGAAGGAAAAGAAAGATCTGAAGGAGTTAGCATTGGAATGGGATAAAGAGACAGATGATTCTGAAAAGGAGAGATATGTACTTGAGAAGCTACGTCCTCCCATAAATTTGGAGAAACTGACCATCAAATTTTATGGTGGAACCAGCTTCCCAAATTGGATGGGTGACTCTTCCTTCTCTGACATAAAATTCATGTATCTCAATGGTTTCAACTATTGTTTGTCTTTGCCACCACTTGGGCAGCTACCTGCTCTTAGAGAGCTCAAAATCATTGCAATGAAATTTGTTAGGAAGATAGGTCCTGAGTTCTATGGCAATGGATCTTCACTAATTCAGCCATTTCAATCTCTGGAGAAGCTCGAGTTTCAAGATATGCCAGAATGGGAGGAATGGCTGCCAAGTGGAGGTCAATGCCCGGACTTTCCTCGTCTGCAAGAGCTGATTTTACAGAATTGTCCGAAACTGAGAGGAGACTTGCCTAATCATCTTCCTTGCTTGAAACTACTTTCAGTGAAGGATTGTGTGGGTGTATACGAAAGGGCCACTACTACCCTTAATGTGGACTACTTTCAACAATCTCTCGAAGATTTGAGAGTTCATGGATGCCCAGGTCTGTTATCATTAATAGGTCAGAGAATAGATATAATGCCCTTGCTTCAGAGATTTGAGATTGGAAATTTTGTTGATATAGAGTGGTTGCCCAAGCAAATGGTGCATAGCAGCAATTGTCTTCAATATTTGTGGCTCTATGATTGTCCATCCCTGTTGTTGTTCCCTAGAGATGGTCTACCTACTACGTTGAAATCACTTTCTATAAGAACTTGTAGGAGATTAGAATTTCTATCTCATGAGATGATGGCCAAATTGACGTCGCTTCAGTCTTTGTTGATAGTGAATAGCTGTGATTCACTGAGATCCTTCCCGTTGGGCATTTTTCCCAAACTTAGCACTCTGAGGATTGAGGGTAGTGTGAATCTGGAATCCCTTTCCATTGAAGGAGTTGATGAAAATCTCAGCCATCTCAACTACTTGAGGATCTGGGACTGTCCAAATCTGGTCTCTTTTCCCCACAGAGGATTGCTCACTCCCAACTTGATTAGATTTTCAGTCAAGCGATGCCAGAATTTGAAGTCATTTCCCGAAAGAATTCACACCCTCACCGCCCTTCAAGTATTGTACATAGAGAATCTCCCAAATCTTGTGTTAATTGCTGAAGGGGGTTTGCCTCCCAACCTACGTTCATTTGAAGTCACTAATTGTGACAGACTGAGGCCTTCAGCGGAGTGGGGTTTGCATGGACTTGTCTCCCTTCGAATACTTGACATTCAAGGAAGTGACCATCTGTTGGAGACGTTGCTCAAGGACCAGCTGCTCCCTACCACTCTTAACACCCTCAAGATCTATAAACAGAGTCTGAAATCTTTGAACGGAAAGGGACTTCAACACCTCACTTCTCTTCAAAGTCTAGTAATTGAGAGCTGTCCCAGTCTCGAACTCCTGCCAGGAGAAGCACTTCAACACCTCACTTCTCTTCAAAGGCTACAAATTTATGACTGTCCGAGTCTCAAATTCCTGGCCGTAGAGGGTTTTCCGGCATCTCTATCTTTTCTGAGCATCAAGGATTGTTCTTCCCTGAAGAAAAGATACTGTGAAAATAAGACAGGAGAAGAGTGGGCCAAGATAGCTAGCATTCCTTGCATAAAAATAGATGACCAAGTGATCATATGAGCTCTCACAAAAAGTTTCAGTTTTCATTTCCCTCTCAACTCCCAAATCAGAATCAGGTAACGATATGAGCTTGTTTTCATTTCACTAAAATATATTTTGCTGCTTTTCCAAGAATTTTTCCCCCCTGTAAAGTGTTTGAAGAGAGAATTTAATGCATAGCTTATATCTTGTTTAAATTAACACCTACTGTACCTTTCAAGAAATTAAATATGTATATATATAAATTAACACATACTGAGTGAGAAGCACGATATTATTTATTTAGTGTTTCAGGCTGCCATGTCTTTAACTATTTCTTATCTATAATATGGCAGAAGGAATGGTGAAAGTAAAGGATTGGCCTAGTATTGCTCACATCCCCTGCATTGGCATTGGTGGAAACTTATTTTCAGTATTGGTACCTCTTCGACTATTTATTATTTTCATTTTTTTTTCTTCTTCAATTCTTTTGCTAAACGTACTCCGGTGTTGCAGGGGTCACCTGAGCTCAACGAGTTTTGCTAAAGAAGAGTTTCTCTTTAGGTATGCAAGTTTGTCTTTTAAGTGCTTTATGCAGATCCATGGTATTGGTTATTTATCCTTTCATTTGAAGATGCAATATTAATGATGATTATGAGATTTAATGTCTAATATGACAGGATTCCAATTCTCTTAAAATGGGACTTCAACCACATTATTGATTGTGATTATCCCAAAGTTACTTGGTGGAGTGAAATTTTCTACCAGACTAGCTATGTTTTCAAATTCCCTATAGCAGCACAAAAGAATACATGTGGAAACATTGGCCCCGAGTAGCTTACAATTTCAGGCTCTTATACTAAAAAGGTAACATGCTATTAATATTTGATTTTGGCACTCTATTAACATCATTTTTTGAACTGCTTGCTTGTGTTCTTGGCCTCCCACAATCACCAAAATGCTTTACTTAAGGTGGTGATCTGTGTTTTGAATTTTCTCTGACATGTTATCCATGACACTAGCAATTTGCTAATTCTTTTCTCAACTTTTCAGTTGCTAATAATTGCTGTCAGATTAAGAAAAAGGCCCTGAAGGAGTGGAGGGTTGTAAACATACCCAAAGGCTCAAGATGAGGCAAAATATATCATCCTAATAAGCTTACTTGTAAGTCCTTCTGTGATGCATGTAAATCGAAGTTATTGGCTAATGTATTTGACAGCAATTTCATTTTAGTTTCCTCATTTGGGTTTAATTTTAGGTCCTCATTTGGCAATTGGTGGGGGATGGTGGTACTTGGTCAGTCATGGTGAATGGCTTAATGATATATGCCACGAGAGATATAGGAGGAAGAAAGGTACTAGGAAGGTTCTTGCTGAAGCCAAAGACAATTTTCTCTATTCTCTATGGAAGAAGATAACGGAGTAGTTCGACGTCTCTTTTCACAACCCCCCTCTGATCCTGCTCCATAACTCTAAGCAGCCAATCTGCAGGACAAACTTGCTGTGTGAAGGAACTGAATCCCTAAAGTGAAAGCTCCTATGCTATGCTGCTCAAATATGATCTCCGCGAATGTGACTGAAAGAAACTTGCTGATACAGCTTGGAAAGCACCAGAATTGCATCAAGAATGGTAAAAGAGTACATCTAGCTGCTATTTGTATAGAATTATTAGCAAATTCCAAATTAAACTAAAAAAAAAAAAAAAAATTACTTTTGTTTACATATTATTACTTTTCTTTTTACATTTTCAGTTCATTAGTTTTTTTTTTAAATGATAATTTATATGATCAACTGTGGATCTCTTATAAATTATATCTTCCTCTTCTCATTATTTCAAATAAATCTAACACATTATTGCTTACTTTAATTTCCACAAAATCTTGGGTTTCCCAAGTTGTAAGTCTTTCTATAAATTCATTGGATTTCAGAAGTTGTATGTCTTTCCAGAAATGAAGTCATTTCAAATGGGATACGCATCCAGAACATTACATCAATTTACATTTACAATTACAAAAAAACCTATAGCAGATTGATCACATGCTTCTTTGCAGGCCATGCTTTCGGTTCATCAAGATGTTTGTATGCTTGTATGCATTCAGTAAATTCAGAGCTAGGCTTGCATTCCCATATTGCTCAAATATTATGTGGCTGTGTGATCAAATCTAATTATTCACAACTTTAAATCAACTGTCATTAGAATCATAGTCTTGAGTCAATCACATTTGCATTGTTGTTTACTGGTCTAATGTTATCGTGCTCTAGTTGGCTCACATTTTCTAAGCATAATCATTTTCCAGTTAAGACAAAATTAATCCGATTTCTATTATTTTTGGCTAATTAGGAATGTATATATCACCTTATTTCTCACTGCAGTTGGTCCTTTATTGGCATCAAAGAGCATGCTGATCACAACTCAAGTCCTTTTGAAAGTTGTTAATTTGTTATTTCGCCAGGAATTTCATATAAGCTTTAACACTTGATAAACACTATCCTTTTATCCAAAAAAATAAAAATAAAAACATTTGACAAACACTTGATAACACTTCACACCTTGACTTTTTTCTCTTTTATGTAGTTTCCATATTGATTAGGTCCCTTTCAATTGTTCCATTTCTGACTTCGTGTACAATCTAGGACTTGTTAATGGGAATTTATTTCAAGAAGCTGTAATTATGTGATTTATATAGTTACTATTGTACAATAACAATAATTGTTAATGTTCAACACTAATTATTTTCTAAAACACGGAAAAAAAAAAAAAATGCTGCATGTTTAGCTCATTAAAGTGTAGCAACCTATCACCGTGTTTTTGTAAGTGGGCTAGCTTGAGTCATGCTATTTTTATTTTGGACTTATATAAGAAGAAAAAACTTTATTTTTTTTTATAAAGAGTTGCTATATGCACACTATTTTCCCTCTCATTACATACCTTCAACTAATTTGTGAATTTTCAAAAGTCACGTCGTCGCCGACGATCAGACCCAACACTCCCACAAACTGCGGCGCTTATCCTCCTCATCTCTCTGTCCTTCCTCTTTTCTCTTCGCACTCCCTTTGCAAGACAAAAAGGAAGGCCGACAACCTTGCTGACCTCTAGATCGAAAGTGAGCGACCACTGATCTGGAGGCCGGCCTCCCTTTCCATTTAATAGAGGTGATCGAAGAGGGAGAGGAGGAAGGGAGGACATAAAGAGAAAGAGAAAAGAGAGGGAAAAAGAGTGGCAGGTGATGAGTCGATGGTGTGGATCCAACCGCTGGCAATGTGGGTGGCGACGGGGTGGGTGGAGGCCAACCCTTGTTGGGATCCGATCTAGGTTTTAGCTTTTTTATTTTCTCATTTTTTATTTTCACTTAAAAATTCTCTTTTTTTTTTTTTATGTGGGGCATTTTCAGAAATGTGAGGGTGTGTAGAGACTAGAGAGAGATTGTTTTTTTTTTTTTTTTGGCCAGGAGAGAGAGATTGTGTAGTGAGTAAAGGGTGTGAGATGGGAAAAACAAGGGTGTGCATATAACAGCCCTTTTTTTATATTCATTTTTGTTTCAAGGTAAAAAAGTAAATTGAAAATCTCTAATTCTAATATAGATGTTTGAATATCTTCAATCTACCTGTACCTAGGAAGATGATATAAGTCGAAAAAAACTCACCAATTTGGATTTTATGTATCTTTTGCTCCCCATTTTGAATTTTGGTGCTTCACTGTTATTTTAATAGAAAATTAGGATTAAATACTAAATCCCAATAATTTTTTAGTATAGCATTAAGACCATATAATATTTCAATTGAACTACCAAATTTAAATGTAATTTTTTAGATTATGTCACAAATATGTTGACCTCTTTGATTTGAGCTTTTTTCCATTTGACATTTTTATCATTTGGCCTACATATAATGGGTGTTAATTAAAATTTATAAGGTTTTGACAAAATTGTCCTTGAGGCTTTTATATTATCTTGAAAATTTGCTAATGTAGTCTTAACTTCACATTTAGTTGTGACTGTACGACACTTACAACTTCAAATTTAATTGTGACTGAACGACAGTCACATCTAAGTTGTGAGACAATCAGAGTTAAGTTGTGACTTAATTGAATTTTTTTAAGAAATTATACTACATTATAGTATAAATAGAGGTCAAAACAATATTTTTACTCAAAATAATATATAGTATAGTGGTGTAAGTTGTCTCTTTCAATTTACCAAGACAGTCACAGTTAAGTTGTGACTGAATTGATTTTTTTTTTTAATACAATATAATATAAATTAATGTAATATTTGTGATGTAATATTATTTTTATTTTTTTATTATAGTAGCATGTGATGTAATATTTGTAAATTCTAATATCCTTTATTTTATTAATTTGTTTGACTTTTCAATTAGTACCTGATCTAAAATGCTATTTAATTTTGGTACTTAAACTAAAAAATTATTGAAATTTAGTAGTTAAAATCAATGTACCTTTATTTTAACATATGCATTAGTTTTGCTCTTGCAAATCTAATTTGTCTTTCATGTCTTGCTCAAAGCTCTCAAAATGCAACCTGTCTTGAATTAATATAAGTAATACTACAATTGAAAATGCCTAATGCGCGTATTTTTAGCTTGCCTGCATTTTTAGGGCTCCAAATAACCCAAGAAAGATAAGCCATGGATTGGCTAAATTGGAGACAATGATGATTATTTCATTATCTGTCTTCATTTGAATTTCAAATTCAAAGCTTGCCAAAAAGAAGTTCAAATTCAAATGAAGATTTAAATTCCCATCATTCTTAATTATCACATAATATTATTTAGGATTTTTTTCTTTGGTTACATTGGAGAGAATTGAACTCAGGAGATAACTTAATTCTAATATTTACCCCACCCACAATCACCACTTGAGCTAACCCGAAAGGCTTATTTTCTTTAGAATATTAAATAATCATAATAATTGACATTCAAATTATTTGCAAATTAAATCATATCCTCACGGACCTCACTGAAGAATAAAGATAATTATTTTAATTATGTTGGACTTAACTTGTACTCTTATTGGCCATTGAATCGCGTCCTAAAATCAATTTAGGCTATAGGTGTAAAATTTTGGCTCAAAGTCTCAGATAGAACACACGTTCCTTGGTTAATGTTGATTTTTATTGAACAAGTTCATTATTAGAGGGTACAAAGACTCCAACAATATGAAACACACGTGTGTTCTAACTTCTAAGTATAATTGATGGAAACTGAACAAAACAACACAAGCATAGTTGTTGAATAGCCCAGTTGGAAGGGTCGTAGATTTACTCACAATGCACTAAATACACTAAAGTTCAATCCATTCTACCCAAAATCAATAGAAAAAAAAAAAAAACAACCAAACACATGTGCGAAACTTGACCGGATGCCATTAGTTCCCATCTCTTTCAACAACACAACAGCTTATTGATTGAACAAGTAGAAATATCAAAGTGTCTTTTTGCGAAAAGTGAGAGTAGTGTGTGAAAAAGAATGAGAGATTTTAGGTGATTACCTGGCAATGCCATTGAGCCTCTCTATAACAGTGATAAGGCCATGAATGCCAAGCTTCCCATCCCCATTAGCCACCATCCCAGAAAACAGTTGCTTGCACAACACAGCACCAGGCAACACCACCACCCTCTCATCCTCACCTTCCTCCACAACATTCACTCCCATCCCCAAATCCTTCACTATATACTCTGCAAACCCACCTGGCCTGAAGTCCCCTTCAATCATTTTCTCCCCAAACAACTCCATCAACTTCGACCCCGCCGCCCCGCCCCTAACCGCTCCCATAAATTGCTTCAAATCCAATCCAGCTCGCTCCGCAAACACCAGTCCTTCACTCAACCCAACAAGACTCACCCCACCCACAATGTTATTTCCTATCTTGCAACTCTGTCCACACCCTGCTTCCCCCATGTACGTAACCTTTCCCATAATGTCAAACAATGGTGTCAACCACTTGACAACTCCGGCATCCCCGCCGGCGAATATACCAAGTTTCCCTTCTCTAGCACCTACATCCGCCCCGGAAACCGGGGCGTCAACAGCCCAACAATCCTTGGCACGCGCGGCGGAGGATATCGCGCGTGCCAGGGCTGGTAGGTTAGTGGTCATATCGACTGTGACCCCATTCGGGTTTAGGCCCGAAAGGACGCCGTCTGTCTCTAAGACAACTTGTCGAACATCTGGTGGGTGTCCCACGATGGTGAAAACAACGTCACTGCACCGGGCAACTTCGGAGGGGGAGTTGGCGAGGATGGCGCCTTGGGATTGCAGTGAGAGGGCTTTGGATGGAGTACGGGCGTAGATGGTGAGGGAGTAGCCGGCGGAGATGAGGCGAGAGGCCATGGCAGCACCCATTAGGCCGATGCCAATCCACCCAACGCGGGTTTGAGCGGGGCTGATGGGGTTTGGGTAAAGAGTTGTTGCCATGTGTCGAATGGAAGCTGAATCTGGTGGTGGAATTTGATGAAAGACTCCATATTTTTCTGAATACCAATAGGCTGGCAATCTGGATCGAAGTTGAATAATTTATTCAGATTACAATAATATATATGTCCCAGTCTTCAAAAAAAAAAAACAAAAAAAACCTTACAATAATATAATCATACAAGTCCTCGGATACCTTGTGATATGTTTTTAAGGATTTTTTTAATACATTATTAATGTTGATCTCATAAAACAAAAGGACCTGTGCTATGAAGAATGAACTAGGAACCAGAACTTGCATTGGGTACTACCGTTGTCGGATGTCAGAAAGGTCCGGTCAGGAGGGTGGCCTCAGTTTGCATAAAGAAGGAGAAAGAGCAGGACATTTGGGTCGAGACGGAAGAGAGGGGGCGTTTGGGTCAAATAAGTAATAAAGTACTAATATTAAGTCATAATATTAGTAATAAAGTCCCATGCCAATTTATTAATAATAAACATTAATAACATATGAAGATAATTTGTGTATTATTTATCTCTGTTTCTTTTAGTAAATATGCTCATAATTTACATAGATCCAATATTAATAACATATTAATTGTTAACATATTGCAATAACATATTTATCTAGTTATTCAAAGGGAATATTTTAGTAAAATAACTCCAACTATAGCTCTATTTTCAGTTGAGGATCTTGTTTTCACTTTGCTTCAATTAAGAACTATTATTTTTCAAGTGTTTCAATCAAGGATTTCTGTCAATTATGTTACAATTTTCTGCCAAAAATTGGTCATGTGTTTTGCATATGACCAAATTTTAAGGGTAAAATCGTCATTTCAACAAAAAAAATAAAACTAATAATTATTAAAAAACTAAACAAAACTAATTATAAAAAATAAAACTAAAAATAATTAAATTATAAAATAAATAAAATGGCTACATCTAACCTAGCCACCACCGACCTTACCCCCTAGCCACCACCATCGACTCCCTCCTCCATCGCCGGCGACTCCCCCCCTCTACCAGCGTTGTCCCATCTCTCTCTTTCTCTCTCTATTTATTGGGCACGAATGCCGCCGGCACTCCTTGGGTCTGGCGGCTTCGTCAACCTCCGATATGAAGGTTGGTGAAGCCACCGACACCCCTTGGGTCCAGCGGCGTTCATGCCCAGAAGAGAGAAAAAGAGAGAGAGAGAGAGAGAGAGAGAGAGAGAGAGAGAGAGA